>JAJTUV010001478.1:0-503075 GCA_021653895.1 Mastomys natalensis | reverse complement strand
TTTTAACAATTTAAATCCCCAACAATGGGGATGTTCCTCTTTCTCTCACTTCTCCAGCATTGCTTCACCTATTTTTGATTTTACCATTCTGACTGTATGAGGTGGAATCTCGGGGTTTTTTTTGATTTAAATTTCCCCTGAGCTAAGATATTGAACATTTTTTTAGGTGCTATTCAACCATTCAAGTTTCCAAGTTGAGAATTCTTTGTTTGGCTCTGTACCTCATTTTTAAATAGGGTTATTGGTTTTCTGGGTCTCATTTCTTGAATTCTTTGTATATATTGGATATTAGAGCCCAGGCACGGAGCAGTTTCCCGGGCGGCGGCTCTGCACTGAACCTCAGGAAACCCGGCAGAAGTGGGGCACCCAGGAGCTCTGACCCGGGCAGTATCTCAGGTGGGGAGACAGCAGCACCTACCCAAACAGGGAATAACTGGGACCTACTGGGACCCACCGGGATCCAGGGATTTCACTCCTGGCCTGGAGCACCGGTTCCTTCCGGTTTGGGCCTGAGCGTTCAGCAGATCTCCAGCGGCAGCTCTTCACCCAGTCTCACAGAACTCAGGGGAAGCAGGGCTCCCAGGGGCTCTAACCCAAGCAGCCTCTTAAGCAAGGAGGCAGCAACACTTGCCCCAAACAGAGAGTAACCAGGACCCACAGGGATCCAGGAACTCACTCCTGGCCCAGAGCACTGGTTCCTTCCGGTCTGGACCCAAGCACTGAGCAGATCTTGGGCCCTAGCGCTAACCTCAGCAACAACACCCAACCTAAACAGTTCTGACACAACCAAGAGAATAGGAAAGACAGGTTCCAGTCAGAGACAGCACAGGTAGCACTGAGGAGAACCAGATTGCAAAAGGCAAGCACAAGAATACAAGGGCCAGCAACCCAGAGCACATGACAGCATCAGAACCTAGTTCTCCCACATTAAGTCCTGAACTCCCCATATCACCAGGAAAGCAAGAATCAGATCTAAAATCACTTCTAATGATGATGATGGAGGACTTTAAGAAGCACATAAATAACACTCTCAAAGAATTCAAGGAGAACACAGGTAAACAGGTAGAAGCCCTTAAAGAATCACAAGAGAACACAACCAAACAGGTGAAGGATTTGAACAAAACCATCCAGGACATAAAAATGGAAATAGAAACAATAAAGAAATCACAAAGGGAGACTACTCTGGAGATAGAAAACCTAAGAAAGAAATCAGGAGTCACAGACGCAAGCATCACCAACAGAATACAAGAGATAGAAGAGAGAATCTCAGGTGCAGAAGATACCATAGAAAATATTGACACAACTGTCAAGGAAAGCACAAAATGCAAAAAACTCTTAACACAAAACATCCAGGAAATCCAGGACACAATGAGAAGACCAAACCTAAGGATAATAGGTATAAATGAGAGTGAAGATTCCCAACTTAAAGGGCCAGTAAATATCTTCAACAAAATCATAGAAGAAAACTTCCCTAACCTAAGGAACAAGATGCCCATAATCATACAAGAAGCCTACAGAACACCAAATAGACTAGACCAGAAAAGAAATACCTCCCGTCACATAATAATCAAAACACAAAATGCACAAAACAAAGAAAGAATTTTAAAAGCAGTAAGAGAAATGTCATGCAGACCCTAAGAGAACACAAATGTCAGCCTAGGCCACTATATCCAGCAAAACTCTCAATTACCATAGATGGAGAAACCAAGATATTCCACGACAAAACCAAATTTACACAATATCTTTCCACAAACCCAGCATTACAAAGGATAATAGCAGGAAAGCCCCAATACAAGGAGAGCAATCATACCCTAGAAAGAGCAAGAAAGTAATCCGCCTCCAACAAACCCAAAAGAAGATAGCCACATAAACAATGCCTCCCCTTTTAGCAAAAATAACAGGAAGCAACAGTCTCCTCTCCTTAATATCTCTTAATGTCAATGGACTCAATTCCCCAATAAAAAGACATAGGCTAGCAGACTGGATACGCAAACAGGATCCAACATTTTGCTGTATACAGGAAACCCACCTCAGTGACAAGGACAGACACTACCTTAGAGTAAAAGGCTGGAAAACAATTTTTCAAGCAAATGGTCCTATGAAACAAGCTGGAGTAGCCATTCTAATATCGAATAAAATTGACTTTCAACTTAAAGATATCAAAAAGGATAAGGAAGGTCATTTCATATTTGTCAAAGGAAAAGTCAACCAACATGAACTCTCAATTCTGAACATTTATGCATCAAATGCAAGAGCACCCACTTTCATAAAAGAAACCTTACTAAAGCTCAAAGCACACATTGCATCTCACACAATAATAGTGGGAGACTTCAACACCCCACTCTCAGCACTGGACAGACCATGGAAACGGAAACTGGACAGAGGTACATCGAAACTAACAGAAGTTATGAACCAAATGGACTTAACAGATATCTATAGAACATTTCACCCTAAAACAAAAGAATATACCTTTTTCTCAGCACCTCATGGTACCTTCTCCAAAATAGGCCATATAATTGGTCACAAGACAGGCCTCAACAGATACAAAAAATCGAAATAATCCCATGCATCATATCAGATCACCATAGTCTATATTGGATATTAGCCCTCTATCAGATGTGGGATGGGTAAAAATCTTTTCCCAATCTGTTGGTTGCCATTTTGTCCTATTGACAGTGTCCTTTGCCTTACAGAACCTTTGCAATTTATGAGGTCCCATTTGTCAATTCTTGATCTTAGAGCATAAGCTGTTGGTGTTCTGTTTAGGAACTTTTCCCCTGTGCCCATGTGTTCAAGGCTCTTTCCACTTTCTCTTCAATTAGTTTCTGTGTATCTGGTTTTATGTGAAGGTCCTTGAACCACTTGGACTTGAGATTTGTACAAGGAGATAAGAATGGATCGATTTGCATTCTTCTACATGCTGACCTCCAGTTGAACCAGCACCATTTGTTGAAAATGCTGTCCTTGTTCCACTGGATGGTTTTGGCTCGTTTGTCAAAGATCAAGTGACCATAGGTGTGTGGGTTCATTTCTGGGTCTTCAATTCTATTCCATTGATCTTCTTGCCTGTCTCTGTACCAATACCAGGCAGTTTTTATCACTACTGCTCTGTAGTACAGCTTTAGATCCAGGATGATGATTTTCCCAGTTCTTTTTTTGTTGAGAATAGTTTTCGCTATCCTGGGTTTTTGTTATTCCAAATGAATTTGAGAATTGCTCTTTCTAACTCTATTAAGAATTGAGTTGGAATTTTGATGAGGATTGCATTGAATCTATAGATTGCTTTTGGCAAGATGGCCATTTTTACTATATTAATCCTGCCAATCCACGAGCATGGGAAATGTTTCCATCTTCTGAGATCATCTTCAATTACTTTCTTCAGATACTTGAAGTTCTTGTCATACAGATCTTTCATTTGCTTGGTTAGATTCATATCAAGGTATTTTATATTATTTGTGACTATTATGAAGGGTGTCATTTCCCTAATTTCTTTCTCAACCTGTTTATCCTTTGAGTAGAGGAAGGTTATGATTTGTTTGAGTTAATTTTGTATTGAGCCACTTTACTGAAGTTGTTTATTAGGTTTAGGAGTTCTCTGGTGGAAGTTTTGGGATCTCTTAAGTATACTATCATATCATTTGCAAATAGTGATATTTTGACTTCTTCCTTTCCTATTTGAATCCCTTTGATCTCCTTTTGTTGTCTAATTGTTCTGGCTAGGACTTCCAGTACTATATTGAAAAGGAAGGGAGAGAATGGGCAGCCTTGTCTAGTCCCTGATCTTAGTGGGAATGCTTCAAGTTTCTCTCCCTTTAGTTTGATGTTGGCTACTGGTTTACTGTATATTGCTTTTACTATGTTTAGGATGGGCCTTGAATTCCTGATCTTTCCAAGACTTTTACCATGAAGGGGTATTGAATTTTTTCAAATGCTTTCTCAGCATCTAGTGATATAATCATGTGGGTTTTTTTCTTTGAGTTTGTTTATATAATGGATTACTTTGATGGATTTCCATATATTGAACCATCCCTGCATTCCAGGGATAACGTATACTTGATCATGATGGATGATTGTTTTGATGTGTTCTTGGATTTGGTTTGCTAGAATTTTATTGAGTATTTTTGCATTGATATTCTTAAAGAGTTTGGTCTGAAGTTCTCTTTCTTTGTTGGGTCTTTGTGTGGTTTAGGTATGAGCTTAATTGTGGCTTCATAGAATGAATTGGGTAGTGTTCCTTCTGTTTCTATCTTGTGGAATAGTTAAAGAGAATTGGTATTAGGTCTTCTTTGACAGTCTGACCAAATTCTGCACTAAAAACTATCTGGTCCTGGGCTTTTATGGTGGGGAGAATTTTAATGGCTGCTTCCATTTCTTTAGGAGTTATGGGACTGTTCCGATGGTTTATCTTGTCCTGATTTAACTTTGGTACCTTGGTATCCGTCTAGAAAATTGTCCATTTCATCCAGATTTTCCAGTTTTGTTGAGTATAGGCTTTGTAGTAAGATCTGATGATTTTTTTAATTTCCTCAGTTTCCTTTGTTATGTCTCCCTTTTCAGTCTTACTTTATTAATTTGGATACTGTCTCTGTGCCCTCTGGTTAATCTGGCTAAGAGTTTATCTATCTTGTTGATTTTCTCAAAGAACCAGCTCCTGGTTTTGTTGATTCTTTGTATAGTTCTTTTTGTTTCTACTTGGTTGATTTCAGCCCTGAGTTTGATTATTTCCTGCCCTCTACTCCTCTTTTGTGTGTTAGCTGCTTTTTGTTCTAGAGCTTTCAGATGTGTTGTCAAGCTGCTACTGTATGCTCTCTCCATTTTCTTTTTATAGGCACGTTAGAGCTATGAGTTTTCTTCTTAGTACTGCTTTCATTGTGTCCCATAATTTTGGTATGATATGCATTAATTTTCATTAAATTCTGAAAAGTCTTTAATTTCTTTCTTTATTACTTCCTGATCAAGTTATCATTGATAGAGTGTTGTTCAGTTTTCACATGTATGTGGGCTTTCCTTTGTTTTTGTCATTATCGAAGACCAGTCTTAGTCCGTGGTGATCTGATAGAATGCATGGGATTGTTGCAATTTTCTTGTATCTGTTGAGGCCTGTTTTGTGACCAATTATATGGTCAATTTTGGAGAAGGTACCATGAGGTGCTGAGAAGAAGGTATATTCTTTTGTTTTAGGATGAAATGTTCTATAGATATCTGTTAAGTCCATTTGGTTCATAACTTCTCTTAGTTTCACTGTGTCTCGGTTTATTTTCTGTTTCTAGATCTGTCCATTGCTGAGAGTCGGGTGCTGAAATCCCCCAGTATTATTGTATGAGGTTCAATGTGTGTTTTGAGCTTTAGTAAAGTTTCTTTTAGAATGTGAGTGCCCTTGTGGGAGCATAGATTTCAGAATTGACAGTTCATCTTGGTTGATTTTTACTTTGACAAGTATGAAATGTCCTTCTTTATCTTTTTTGATAACTTTTCTGATATTAGAATGGCTACTCCAGCTTATTTCTTGGGACCATTTGCTTGGAAAATTGTTTTCCATCCTTTTACTCTGAGGTAATATCTGTCTTTGTCACTGAGGTGCGTTTCTGTATGCAGCAAAATGCTGGGCCCTGTTTAAATATCCAGTCTGTTAGTCTACATCTTTTAGTTTTTAAGGTTTATTTCTTTATATATACACACATATAATATACACACTATTATTAGTATATATATATATATATATCTATATATATATATATAAAGAATTATTATATATATATATATATATTATATTATATATGATGAGTACACTGTAGCTGTATTCAGACACACCAGAAGAGGGCATCAGATCCATTACAGATGGTTGTGAGCCACCATGTGGTTGCTGGAATTGAACTCAGGACCTCTGGAAGAACAGTCAGTGCTCTTAACGCTGAGCCATCTCTCCAGCCCAGTCTACATCTTTTTATTGGAGAATTGTGTCCATTGATATTAAGAGATATTATGGGAAAAGTGATTGTTTCTTCCTGTTATTTTTGTTATTAAAGGTGGAATTATGTTTGTGTAGCTATCTTCTTTTGGGTTTGTTGGAAGATTGCTTTCTTGCTTATTCTAGGTTGTAGTTTCTCTCCTTGTGTTGGAGTTTTCCATCTATTATCCCTTGTAGGGCTGAATTTGTGAGAAGATATTGTATAAATTTGGTTTTGTCATGGAATATCTTGGTTTCTCTATCTATAGTAATTGAGAGTTTTGCTGGGTATAGCAGTCTGGACTGGCATTTGTGTTCCCTTAGGGTGTGTATGATATCAGTCCAAGATCTTTCTGGCTTTTATAGTCTCTGGTGAGAAGTTTGGTGTAATTCTTATAGGTCTGCCTTTATATGTTACTTGATGGTTTTCCCTTAATGCTTTTAGTGGTTTTTTTTCTTTGTTTTGTGCATTTGATGTTTCGATTATTATGTGACAGGAGGAATTTCTTTTCTGGTCTAGTCTATTTGGAGTTCTTTAGGCTTCTTGTATGTTCATGTGTATCTCTTTCTTTAGGTTAGGAAAGTTTTCCTCTATAATTTTGTTGAAGATATTTACTCTTCCTTTAAGCTGGGAATCTTCACTCTCATCTATACCTATTATCCTTAGGTTTGATCTTCTCATTGTGTCCTGGATTTCCTGGATGTTTTGGTTAGGAGCTTTTTGATTTTGCATTTTCTTTAACAGTTGTGTCAATATTTTCTATGGTATCTTCTGCACCTGAGATTCTTTCTTCTATCTCTTGTATCCTGTTGGTGATGCTTGCATCTGTGACTCCTGATTTCTTTCCTAGGTTTATTTATCTTCAGGGTAGTCTCCTTTTGTGATTTCTTTATTTTTTCTACTTCCATTTTTATGTCCTGAATCGTTTTGTTCAATTCTTTTACCTGTTTGGTTGTGTTTTCTTGTAATTCTGTAAGGGATATTTGTGTTTCCTCTTTAAGGGCTCCTACCTGTTTACATGTGTTCTCCTGTATTTCTTTGAGGGAGTTATTTATGTCCTTCTTAAAGTCCTCTATCATATCATGAGAAGTGATTTTAAATCTGAATCTTGCTTTTCCAGTGTTATGTGACATTTGTAACTTGCTATGGTGGGAGAACTAGGTTCTGATGATGCCAAGTAACCTTGGTTGCTGTTGCTTTTGTTCTTGTGCTTGCCTTTCACCATCTGGTTATCTCTAGTGCTACCTTCACTCACTGTCTCTGACTGGAGTCTGTCTTTCCTGTTATCTTGGTTGTGTCAGAACTCCTCTGAGTCCAGTTGTTTCTGTGATCCTGAGATCCTGGTGCAAGAGCTCCTGGGAGTCAGGCTGCCTCTGGGATCCTGAAATCCTGGTGTGACCAATCTCCTGAGATCCTATGATCCTATGATCCTATATTCCTGGATGTGTTAGAGCTCCTGAGAGTCCAGCCTCTTCTGAGTTTTGGGAGATTGGGTGCAGAGCTCACACTCAAGGTCACTGACACAGACCAGAAGCTGGAATATTGATCTTATTGCTAGGTTTAAGAGCTCTTCAGTTATCTAGATACAAATCTTTGATGCTCCCTGACCAGCCAGTCTAGGCTACTTGGCAAGTTTCAGGCCAGTGAGAAAACCTTTCAAAACGAAATCTAGTATCTGAGGAAAGACACCTGACGTTGTCCTCTGGCCTATACACACACACACACACACAACACACCAGAGACACATGTATGCACCTAAACTCATACTTATACTCACATACAGAAAGAAAAAATGTAAATTTGGCAGAATTAACTTGGCACGATGGGACATGCCAATCCAGGGGATTCATTGCAGGAAGATCTTTATGAGTTCCAGGTCAGCATGGTCTACATAGCAAGTTCTGGGCCAGCCAGGCCTACAGAATGAGACCTTGGGGAGTGGGGGAGGGGAGGGGGAGGGGGGAAGGGACAGAGAATCGTTAATGGTGCTGGAAATCAGTGTGTAGAAACGTTACCTAGCACTTGCACAAACCTCTGAGTTCAATCCCTAGCACTTCAAACACAGGATGTGATAGTTCATATCTGTAATCCTAGCACTGTGGAGACAGACACAGGGAATTAGAACTTCAAGGCCATCCTGGACTACATAGTGAGTTCAAGTCCATCCTGGGCTACACAGTGAGACCCTATCTTTAAAAAGCAAACAAACAAAGCCATCGTGAGTGATGAGGACCTCAGCTGCTGGCTCCTGAAAAAACACTCAGGAAGGCAGAACTCTATACTGCTGCATAAAATGAAGCACTTGGGTAGGTGACATGGTGACCATGCACTGACAAGTGTCCTACTTCCTCTCCCTGCTGCTGTGATAAAATAGTCTGACAAAAGCCACTTAGCAGACAGTAGGCTTCCTCCGGCTCCCAGTTCCAGGTTACAGTCCATCAACCTTAAGGGAGGTTCATTGCACCCACGGTCAATCACGAAGCAACAGTGGGCCCAGCTCACTCTCCTTTTGCTTCTCCCCTCACAGGCATGCCCACATGTCAACCTGATCTAGACAATCACTCCCGGGAGATTCTGGATCCTGCCAGTAACCAGTCAAAATCTCTTTTACACTTACTTTATTATTTACGTGTTGGAGGCGCACGCCAGCAAGAGGACACCTTGCTGGAATCTGTTCTCATTCCACCTTTTGGGTCCTGAGGATCAAACCTGGGTTCTCAAGCTTGGCAGCAAGTACCTTTACCTGCTGAGCCAAGTTACCAGTCCCTAGACCTTATATATTGATTAGTCATTTTCCCCAAGCATCTGGAATACCTCTGTAATCAATAATCGCTCATTGGTCTCATACACCTTTGGATCTGGCTCTACTTTCTGAAACTTTCTTCCCTGTAAGTCCATATCAGTTGTATGTGTGAGGGGCCTTTAATTATGTTTTGTTTTGGTTTTGTTTTTTTATCTGCTGAACAAGCCTCTGTTTTGCTCATATTCAAAACCGTCCACTCCTGCGAAACTGCTCTTCCAGGGAAACACACGGTAATTTTGTCAGATGTTCTTAACAAAACTCTCGCTCAGACAGTCACCTGCCCCTGGTCCTCTGCCTCTTCCCTTTGTCTCTCTGTGTCTTTCTACCCCGACATAGGGGTATGTGTGATGGTGTGGAGGTAGAGGTGGGTGGAAGCCAGTGGTCAACCTTGGGTGTCTTCTTCTGTCTTTTTATACAGGGTCTGTTATTGAGCCTGGAGCTCGCCAGTTTGAATGCACTGGCTCCCAGTCAGCCTCATCTAGTTCCGTCCACCCCGATGCCAAAGTCAGGATTGCAGATAGGTACATGCTCTCCAGTCTTTTACATGGATACAGGAATCAGAACTCAGGTCCTCAGGCTTGTGCATCAAGCTCTATCCCCCGGAGCCATCTCCCTAGCCCATGACTTGTTTGCTTTTCTCCTGTAAGCTTTGTTTGGAGTTCTGCAAAGTCCTTCCTTTTCTAGACATAAATCTCATATATTTCTTGTTAAGTTTATCCCATAAATTCTGTTGTTGTAGTGACTGCAATCTAGCTCTGCGGTGCAGCCTAACAGTTGCTCATTGTCAAAGGAAAGGTGTTGAATTTTATGGCCGTATGCCTCAGCTTCTCATTTGTCAGCTCGGTGACATTTTCAGTTGATTTTCTCTTTCAGATGCTCAAATTAAAAAACCATATCCTCTGAAAATGATGGCAATAATATTTTCCCTTTGGGAATATTTATGTCCTTATTTTATCTTCTTCTTTAATTGCTTTGCTAAGCTTGCAGCACTAGTGGGGGCGAGCAGAGCAGGGGGGGCACCTTTGTCTGGGTGGAGGCCGTTGTTTCTCTGACTGGAGAGAATGGCTCATCTCCACAATCTGAAAGGAGCGTTCTTCATGGCCCTGTTTACAGAAGCATCTCCAGGAATGAGTGGCCTTGCCACAGAACTTTCTAAAATCCTAAACTACCAACTCTGGTTTTGTGCCTAGTTTAGTGTGGAGAGGGGTTTGTTATTACTGCTGTTGTTGGATTTAGTCTTCATGAGCCCCTAACAATGGGGCATTTTCCAAGTGTGTGTGTGTGTGTGTGTGTGTGTGTGTGTGTGTCCACAAGCATATGGAGGGCAGGGGTCTACAGTGGGTGTCTTCCTGCTTTACTTCCTATCTTACTTTTTGAAACAGTGTCTCTCACTGAATCCAGAGCTCGTTCATTTGGCTAGGCTGGCTGGCCAATCAGTGAGTCTCAGGGAGCCTCCTGTGTCTGCCTCCACAGTGCTAGGGTCACAAGCACATTTTACCCACTGCACTCTCTCCTCAGCCTTCCTTTCCAAGTTTTAAAATAGACAATGTGATCAGTGGTCCAGAGTAGGGATGAAAATGGGCAGGATTTATTCTCAGACTCGGGGGAGATGGTTCAGCACCAAGGTGTGTGGAGGCCGGAAGGTTAGAGGGCCCTGATGGCTGCCAGCCTAGACGAATACTATCTGCAGATGCATGAAGAGACCCTGTATTGAGAACAGGAAGCTGGAACACAATCAAAGAGGACAGTGGATGCCCTCCTCTAGCCTCTGCACATCACAGAAACATGCACCTAGACACTTGCACAAACACCACACACACACACACAGAAAGAGAGAGAGAGAGAGAGAGAGAGAGAGAGAGAGAGAGATGATGTAAACACAAAATTTAAGGTATCTCTGTGTCAGAGCCAATGCAATGGGCCCATGTTGATCCACAAACACTGTTGTTAACAGTGATGTCTGCTGAATTCAACATTTGCCCGGCTAGCATCAGCCCCTGCTGTGCCTAGGGAATGTTGGAACACATGGCCAGAGTCAGTTTTCCAATCCTCTCAGTCTGTTTCTGTCATTGGACTGAGTTTCTCCTGCCCATCTGGTGGGCCTTGGCACTGGACACCACTAGCCTAGTAAGGGACTAGTTGAGGCCACCCTCTTTATCCATGGCCTCTCCCTGTCCTCCAGCACAAAGGTGTCCTGCAGGCTTGACACTTGTCTGAAACACTCTGTGGTTAATTTGTTTTCACCACCTTTCCTGCCTTGCCTCAGATTATTAGTCTATCCTGTCATACGACCTCTTCTTTAGTCTGAGTCAGTCATTTATATTTTCTAGAAAAGTCTCTACTTCATTGGGATTTTCAAGTTTATTAGCAGAGAGATGAAAGCTATTTCTGTGGGGTTTTCTTTTTATTATTTTATTTTACTCGCTCTCATTTCTCATTTTACATGCTCGTATTTTCTCTCCCCGTTGATCGGGCTTCTTGATGGCTCCTGAAATTCATTGGTCCTCCTAAAGAGCCAAAGCCTGCTTCTATTCATCAATTCATGGTCTATTTTCTAACCCATTAGTTCCGTCATCTGCTTCTCTCATTTCCTTCAGAGGCGGTGGCCGTTCGCTTCCTCCCCCCTGGAAAAAAATGTTTGGTTCATTTATTCCTCTTGTTGCTCTCACCGTTTATCATTCTGTTCTGGACAGCTGTCACGAGTCAGCGAGGTAGACAGTTCCTAGACACAGAGTCACTTAGAGAAAGGAGCTAACGTCCCATGTGGCTTTGACTTTCCCATTTTCTTGAGTTCTGGCTAGAAAAGGTATGCCACTGTCTCGTGGGACATCTCAGAGGTTGCTGATGGCATCCCTGTGACCTGGTACATGGAGAACTTGCTTTCTAAGATGCCCCCTCCCGAGAGCAAAAGTGCATGAGAGAGTGCTCCTGAGGGCATGAGTGTGCACTCGCGCGCGCGCGCGTGTGTGTGTGTGTGTGTGTGTGTGTGTGTGTGTGTGTGTGCTCTTCCACAGCCACACAGGTGAGAGTACAGGCTGTTTCCTACTTAATGCCCAGAGCAGCACAACCACAGGACCCCGGTCTGCCACTCCTGGGAAGCAGCTTTGTGAGTCTCTGCTGCCCTTTTGCTTCCTCACTCCTGTTCTCTCTCCTCTTCTCACTCCCCTCTCCTTTCTTCTCCTCCCCTCCCCTCCCTTCCTTCTTCTCCCCTTCTATGATGGTTTATCTTCTTTGCCAACTGGTTTTGGAATCACCTGGGAGACACACCTCTAGGCATTTCTGTGAGGAAGTTGATGTAGAGGTTTAAGAGATCAGGGAAGATCACCTTGAACGTGGATGGCACTGTCCCATGGACTGGGGTATAGAACTGAATAAAGGAGGGAGAAAGCCAGCAGAGCACCCTCACTTCCTGATTGTACAAGGTATATGAGGTCCCAGCCCTGTACTCTGGCCACTGTAAGCTGCCCTATACCTTCCCATTCCGATGGATGGTAGCCTCCCACCTTAGACGCAGAGCCAAAGTCAGCCTCCTTCCCAGAGTTCCTTGCTGGTATCTTGTCACTGTGAGAAAGGTAGATGAATACGCATTGTTATCCATAGAAGCAGACAGCTTGAATGAGCAGTGGGAATGAGTTCCCTGGGAGCCTCCATATCTCTTGTACAGTTAGTTCCAGATCTTTCTCAGGTAACTGAACCCAAAGGACTCCAGGGCTTTCATACATCAGATGAGGTGTGAGATGAGGTGAGCTTACTTCCCTCAGTTCGGAAGCAGCAGATGTAGGCTCTGGAGAGGGCTCTTTACCTGCTTTGACTACTTGCCTTTTTTGCTGAGTGGAAAGACAAAGGACTAAGAGATCCTCAGCCATTTTCAGAGCACTCGCCTCACTAACAGGTTATGCTGGGAGAGCACGTGTTAGTGGCACTGTGCTGGGGACTGAGCCACCAGTGTTCCTACACTCAAGTGGAAGCACTGGCTCCTGGATCTCTAAGCTTTATGTGGTAACAAGCCTTAGGCTTCACCCTTGGTTGAAAGTTGAAATGAGCTTTTCTTGTCTCTCACACTTTTAAGCAACAAATCCCAAATAACAACTCTATTCAGAGATGAAGTCTCACTGTCCCTTGTGATGACCAAGGTTTCAAAGGTGATTTTTATTTTCTGCTTTATCTTTATCAAGGTTTGCACGGTGGACACTTTGCATGAGGACGATGCATCCAGGGGGCAGCAGGGCCAGGGATTGGTGGTCATCTTTTTCTGTCTCACATTGGTTGCCATTTATCTACCTCTCTCTGCCCAGTAACTGTGATCTATATCACCCACCCCATCCCCTGGTCTCCAAAGTTGGGGCCAAGTAGAGGAGGAGAGAAATTAACAGAGTGTCACCTGAGGTGCTGGTCACAGAGGAATTTTGCTGTGCTGAACATAGATGACAGACAGTTCATGGCCTGCAGAGGCCTTGTGGCAAAGACCAGGCTGCACCAGGCTGCACCCACCAGCTACAAGGAAGATACAGCTCTCTGCTCTCTTCCACTTTTACACTGCCTGGCTGTCACCAGCTTCCCCACCCCAACCCCAGCCCTTTCCTTGGGGCAGTATATGGGCAGCTCCAAATTAGTTCATGGCTCTTCTGTGTGGCTCTTTCAAACATGTGAGAAGCTGGTGAATCTACACTTGCCTCTCTAGAAACTGGCTCCCTCTGCTCTGCATTGGAACTTAAAAGCCACAGTCTCTGCCTGGCAGGGGTCAGACACAAGCTCACCTGGACCTTGAGCTTGTCGGCTTCTCTCAGGGGAGAAATGAGTGAGAGTCTGGGAGTCACTGGCTTCCAGAAGAAAGTCCCCACTCAGACTGTCCCCCCACCCCCACCCCCAAGCTTCTCACCAGAGTGAGCACCTAGGTCTTGGGTAGCAGGTTGGAGCCAGAACCCTCCCCCTCTTTATTTTCACTAACTCAGTTACCCAACATGAGCTGTCCTAAGCTGGATGCAACAGGAATACTCTGAGGAGCTTTATAAAAACAGTGGTGTCCAGCCCCGAGTCCCCAGGTTCCAGTTTGCTTGGTCCACAGAGAGTTTCAAAGAACTCAAGAGTAGGAACTGACATCCTCAGACCAAACGTGGAGGTCCTCGGATGCCTTCGGATGTGGCCTTCTCCGGCAGCTCTAGTGTGGGGCAAGTTCTCTACGCTGCTCCCACAAGGTGCTGAAGCCATGGATAAGAGGGCCACCAAAGAGCAAAATGGCTGCGTCTTTGCAGAATTCAGATTCAAAGAAATGTTCATTTTTAAAAGATGGGTTATAGATTCTTCACAAACTTGGGTAAAAGGTACAGAAAATTCCTATGTAGCTGCTTCCCCTGCCATAGGAGCCTGTCTGCACTAGAGCACCTGCTTGTATTGTTAAGATCCTCAGGCATCTGAAGTACAGAGGTGGCACTCACAGAGGCATCGCAGCGGGCACAGGTCTGAGCCAGACGACAGGAGCTCAGCGTTGATCACGGAAGAAGACACACACATCCCTAACCCAGGAACTATCTCCAAATGACAACTGTTGGCAAAGGAAACATTGGTTTTCTCCAGTGGAGTCTCACTAGGGTAACAATCCACACTCAAGGACAAACCCATGCCCTGTAGTAGATGAACAACATGAAGGGGTTGGGGGGGTTGTTTTGTCTTTTAATCTTACATTTCTTTTGGTTCTATATTATGGTTTGTGATTTAGTTTTTATGGGTTTTCTATGTGTGCAAATGGGTATGTCCCATTTGGTTTTACTTTATCATTATTATTATCATTATTATTATTATTACATTTGTGTTTGTATTCTAATGAAAGAGAAAGGGTATGGATTTGGGAGGGTGGAAAGTACAGTGGACCTGGGAGGAGCTAGGGGAAGGGAAATAGCATCAGAATATCTGCCTTTAGTGTAAGTTTGTTTCACAGCCTTAATATTGAAGCTGGTGTACAGATGTAAAAAACATTTTTTTCACTGTTGGAGGCTGGAGAGATGGCTCAGGGATGACTTCAGCCAAGCCTGAGGACCTGAGTTCAATCCCCAGCCTGCAGATTGTCCTTTGACTTCCACAGGAGCACCATGGCACATGTACACAGATACACACAGTAAATAGATAATTTTTTTTTAAAGATCTGCTTTATAGGGTGTGTTATCTGTGGTACAGTGTCTTGTGCCCAGGGCATATTACATGGGGCAGAGCCTCTGCCCAAGGTCCCCTGTGACTGCTTGTTTACACAAACCCCAAATCCCCATGTGCTGGTTTGGATATGCTTGGGTCAGGAAGTGGCACTATTAGGAGGTGTAGCCTTGTTGCAGTAGATGTGGCCTTGTTGGAGGAAGCATGTCACCTCCTCCTTGCCACATAGGAGACAGTCTTCTCCTGGCCTCCTTTGGATGAAGCTGTAGAACTCTCAGCTCCTCCTGTACCATGCCCACCTGGATGCTGCCATGCTCCTGCCTTGATGATAATGAACTGAACCTCTGAACCTGTAAGCCAACCCCAATTAAATGTTGTCCTATAAGAGTTGCCTTGGCTGTGGTGTCTCTTCAGCAGTGAAACTCAAACTAGACACCCGCAAACACTTAAAACTTTTAGAAACTTGTTTCTTACTTCCAACCTCTAAACTCCCTAAACTCCGTAGCATCTGCACAGTAGGGAAGGTGACGTTTTGCTCTGTGACCTCTAGGTGACCAAAGATACCCCCAAGCTCCACCTATGCTGTCACAGAAACCCTAGTGTGTCCAGACATAACCAAATGTCCCCCGTGATCAGAATCAATCCCTGCGCTCAGCTGAGACCTGAGGGAGAGGCACACAGACATTTAAACGGGTCACAGGTGAAGTGTCAGTTCATGGATCACAGGCCGAATGCCCTTCCTGTGATGAGCAACGTCTTTGCAAAGGGTACAACGGGCGAGAAGTGAGCAGAGCGAATGCTCTCTGACTTGGCATCAAGTCGTAGCTAATGCTTGTGAAAATAAATAGGCCTCGCACAGGAAGGGCAGGAGGTGGCTTGCAGAGGCATGCGCCAGAAGGGAAAGTCCCATCACAGGGAGGCAGGGAAGCCTCTTTGAGAGGGTGACTTTTAAGCAGGAAACTTCAGAGCAGGTGAGTCAGAGAAATATGGGGTCAGAGGTGGAGGGCAGGCGAGTATAAGCTGAGAGGGAGCCGATGCAAAGGCACTGTGGTGAGAGAGTGGGCTGGGCTGAGGCCAGACAGTGAAGACACGGTGCAGGCTTGGGAGGCGAGTCTACCCTGTTCAGACATGGTCTCCACACTCAGCCATTGATGCTATTATCACATCATTCCACTTCATGACAGTATTTAGTGGCCTTTGTCTTCAGATACAGGGAGACACATGTTTAAATTGCCAGTAAGGTGGCGAACTCACTGAGCTGCTACTGTTGGTGACAGTTTTCACTTCCTGGGTTTTCACTGATAGAATAGGATGGGTCTCTATACGCCATGCGGACCCAGTGCCGGAGGAAGTCAGAGAAGGCGCTGAGCCCTGTGGATCTGGAGCTGCCATGTGAGTGCTCAGAACCAAGTGTGAGTCCCCTGGAAGAGCACAGGTGCTCTCAGCCCCTGAGGTTCCCTCCAGACCCCACCCTCTTCTTTTCCCTTCAACCCCACCCTGTATACTACTAATATTTTATATCTGTGTTTTCTCTTTCATTTCTTTTTTTTTTTTTGTTTTTGTTGTTTTGAGGAAAGGTCCCACTATGTAGCCCTGGTTGCCCCAAAGCTCACTGTGTAGACCAGGCTGGCCTTAAACTCACAGAGATTTATTCTGTCTCTGCCCCTGCCTCTGCCTCTGCCTTCTCTGCCTCCTCCTCCTCCACCTCTGCCTCCGCCTCCCATGGGATTAAAAGTGTTTGTCAACATACCTGGCTCACTTTAAGTTTTCTGACACAGGATTTCAGGTAGCTTAGCCTGGCTGTACACTCACTCTGTAACTTAAGATTCCTGGGTTTTTCTGCTGCTGCCTCCTAATTTTAGGCTTGAACTCAGCATCTTGTGGATGCCAGACAACATCCGCTGACCAAGCCTTGCCCCTGCCCCTTGTTCTGTATTTTGTACACTTGCATATCCTTTTGTGCTCTGGCAAGCAGGATATATTTTGTTGGCTTTTTTTTTCTCCAGAGAACTTTTATGTTTGTGTTTGTTAAGAAACTGATGTGCTTGCTGGTGTCTCCGGCCCACTCTTTGCTTTATAGTTCCTCGCTTATTTTTATGAGCCTCTTAGTCAATTGCAGGCTTGTAAGTTCTGTATCTGCAGAAGACACAGTTCTAAAGCCAACAGTATCCTACACATTCTGTGAGAATAAGTAGGAAGTCTGGAGGCAGAGAAACGGCTCTGCAGTTAGGAGCACTTCTGGAGCTCACGGCGCACACAGAAACACAGAAACGAGATAGAATGAATATGCATATTGAAATGCATAGGCGTCCAGGACTCATTGATTTTTTTTTTTTTTTTTTTACATTCTTCTCCAAATAATCACATGCCTGGAATTTGCACTTCTTTTCCTTCAATAATTTCACTTGCTGTTTGGGTTTTATTTTACAGCCAGGGTTCTGAACAATGATGTAGACATTAGCCTCTCCTGCAGCCTGGTTAGTCATGCCCCTGCTGTCTGTCCCACCTCTTCCAGTCCTGGGTTCTCGGTCTGACTCACTTCTCAGCTCACCGGTGGAGCCTTGGAACCATTATTTTTCAGGAGTTTACATAAGCCCTTACATGTCCAAGAATGTCACTTTATTGACCTATATATGAGTGATATCATAGCTATGTACAGAATTCTTTAGAATGATGTTGATTGTCCAAATATGGCGATTGTTGATTCATGGTGAAGTTTATAACTGTGTAATGTCGAGTCCTGGAGAAGCCAGGACTCTGTAAGGAAATGTCTTCCTCTCGCGCTGAGACGGCTTCCTTTCATCCTTGAACAAGAATTTTATAGGCTAAGCGTCTACGAGTCACCTCATGTCAGCTTTAGCGCCTTGAATTTGATGACTCCTACTTTTCTTTACATCAGAGAAGTTGCTTTCTATGGTTTATTTTTGCTTGTGTGGTTTTATTTTATTTTATTTCGTGTTTTGATTTTAGAAATAGAAAACAATAGCCAGGCATGATGGTATATGCCTTTAATCCAAAGCACTCCGGAAGCAGGGCGGCAATTTTCTGAGTTTGAGGCCAGACTGGTCTACACATCGAGTTCCAAGCCAGCCAGAGCTGCACGTTTTTGAGCTCTCTGCCTCTAAAACGAGAGAGAGGGGGTGAGGCAGGGGAAGGATAGCAGCTACTTTTAAGTATTTATTTATTTGTATTATTTTTCTATGGATATGTGTGCTTGCTGCACAGGAGTGCAGGTGCCCTCAGAGGCCTGAGATGTCAGATCCCCTGAGGCTGGAGGGTTGTGAGCCAGCGGACATCCACTCTGGTCCTCTCGAGATCAGTAAGCACTCTAAAGTGCTGAGCCATCCCTCTGGCCCCTATAAAAGTATTTAGATACAATTTCAGGTAGAAACTTTAAGTGAAAAATTAAAACCCCCATTGATTTTTTACTTATAATGAGCTCAATAAATACATAATATGTTACTTGGGTCTCCTCCCTTTCCTGTTCTTCTTCCTCTTCTTCTCTAGCCTGTTCTTCCTCTTCCTTCTCTTCTTCCTCCTGCTTTTCCTTCTCTTTGCCTCTTGCCATTTTCCTTCTTCTTTGCAGCACTAGGGACTGAACCCAGGGCCTCACCCATGCTCAGCGAGGGCTCTGCGCTGAGAGTGGCCCAGTCTGTCAGTGTGTGGGTCCTGACTCTCCTCCTTCCCTCCATCCATCCCCAGTGTACAAGCCTGTTGCCTGTGTTCTCTACACTTCTTGTTTTTCTTGGGAAGCCTCAAGCCCACTGCCCTGCTCATTTGGTTTCCTGCTGTACACATCTTGCCTTTTTAAATTTTTCTAGTAGTAAACTTTCACATTAAAAATAACTTTTCTACTTTAGGATATCTAGTGTTTTCTGTCGTTTCCTCCTCCTCCCTCTTAGGCTGCGGGCTGGGGGTGTCTGTTACCCCTTGCATTCACCCTGTTGTGACCATCCTCCAAAATGTGTCTTTCAGGTCCTCCCCTCCTGGTGTCCTTGCTGTGTGGCCTCACTTTGGTGAACCAATGATGTCCCTACCTATGGCTTCTGAGGATAAGACCTAGGCTCTCACACAGAAAATTATCTTTGAATTCTGAGGAGGCCCTATAGCTGATCCCTCACCCTGGAGGAGCCCCTCTGGAAGGAAGGGGCAAGCTGTCTCAACAACATGAAGCCTTGTGGCTGGACCCACCTTGCAGTCAGGAGGATTCTTCTGAGTCCTACAGCCTTCTGGTGACAGCCAGCCCCAACAGCTGGTTGGAAGACCTTGACCGACATAGGCTCCCAGGCCAGAGCTACCCCACTAGCCTTCCCCAAATTCCTGGCCCACTGAATTACAAAAGGTTTGCTATTGGTTAGCTCACCAAGTGCTGGGATCAAGTTAGCACAGACACAGCCTCCTCTTAGACAAACCACCAATTGAGTAAATATCACTTTTCCTGTTTCCAAGCCGTTGACATTTTCACGGGTTCTGTCAGAGACAGAACAAGCTTACAAATTTCTTTTCCTCTGGGAGGGAGGAGGGAAAAAAAGGGGGGGCTGCAGTGGCTTCCATCACCTGCTCACAGGCTTGGATGTCCAGGTGAGCAGAGGCTCCCGTGGTTTAGAAGCCCTGATTCTGAGAGCCGTGTCACAGTGCAGAGGGGCTTTCCTGAGGGAGTGGGGTATCTGAGTGACATGCAAAGTGGAGTTTGTCAAAGCACAAGATGAGACCATCGTCACCAGAGCTGGGGTGTGGGGGACACAGGGCCACACATGGCTGTTGATGCATTTCGTCTGCCTCAGTCGTGCTCAGCGCATGCGCCAACCAGCCAGGAGTGTGAGGATCCCACAGCTTCTTCTCCTTCACTGAGCTCCAGTTCATCAGACCAATGACTAGAGGTCTGCCCAGGCGTGGGGCTGCTGTTAAACAGGAAGAAAAACTCAGAGAAAAAGCTCGACAACTTTTTATGTAGCCACGCCCTCTCACACAAACTCCGTAACTGACTTCTGAGAAAACCGGCTCTGTCTAGAGTCACCTTTCCTCCCTAGACTCAGTTGTTCCGTCTACTAAGTGGACAGTGAGAACCAACTCAGTTCACACCCACTGTCTCTGATCTTCACATTCAGCATGTGAGGATCCCAGATGAGGGCTGCAGGATGGGGTCCCTGACAACAAGGGGGGGCCCACAGCAGAAGGCATACGTCAGCAGAGAACTCAAGGACAGAAGGAACTCGTGCCAAGGACCAGGCTCAGAAGAGGGTCACCCACAGAGGCTGCACCCAACTCACTTGGGAATTGAGGTGGGAGCGAGCAGGTATATCTCCAGGATCCATGGCCTTACAGATGAATGGAGTCTGGGGACAGGACTGAGGCCCAACAGGACTTTAGGAGAGGGGAGACTTCATTGTTCTGCTGTGGAAAGCCACAACCAGATCAGGATAGCACCAGTATAGGAGGAAGCAGGGGCCTATGGGGAGCCATAGGTGGAGGAGCCTGGAGAACATTCTGGAAGGTGTTGTACTCTTCCCAGGTGAGGTTCAGAAACGTTGAGTTAAGGTCACCCTCTGTCTAGACAGAGTGTAGAAATAATCTAGCCCCAAGTCTGCTAGACCCAGAAGCTGCATTGATTTTCCCAGGCAAAGAAGGCAGTCTCCTCTGTGCCCCAACCCCTACCCAACTTCACCCTCACCCTGGGTAGCATGCTTGTGTGATGCCTGGTGCAAGATGGGCAGTTTGTGACTGAACCAAGAGAAGGAAATGGGAAAGGACTGGCTTTTCTAAACCTGAATGCCTACTGTGGCTCCTCCCGTGCTCACCTAAAACTAATCCGGTGCCAGGAGACCATGGGATGGCCCCTGGAGGAGGAAGGCAGTCTGTGAGAGACAGCCGCCTGCCACATCAGGTTTTCCCGCGACCCTGGGTCTTCCTCCCACTCTAACTCCTGGTCCCTTCGGGTCCTTCTGTGACACTCCAGCAGCTCCAGCTCTGGAGGGAGGGTCCCTGTCATGCCAGAGCACTCAACCTGGTCATGTGACTTATCTGCTCCAAAGGAGGAACAAGATGCCTTCCCAGGGGAGGACTACTCTGAATCCTCTCTTCTGGAGGCCCTGGTTCTACCATCTCCCTCTTAAAAGGTCTCCTCCCTTTAAGCCACAGCCTTTCCATGTGGCCTACTATTCTTCCTTCCTTGGCAAGAGCAATTCCAGTTAGATTCTGATAACTTGTGGAAGGGGGCTGGATTGCTAGTGCATCCTACTTCCTGCCCTGAGTTTCAGAGAAGGAGGGAGGAAGACAGGCAGCTGTGAGCTGCGCCTGCCCTGCTGTGCTCCTTGGGCCCCTCTGAGTTGTAACCTGGATCTAGCTAGGTGACAGGAAATTCTTGACCTTTGGCAAGAACCTTTCACCTGGTGTGTTGGGAGGTTAGTGGAGCGTGGTGGGGGAGGGGAAGGACTAGGACGATGCACTGGAATACCGGGGCACCCAGGGCGGGCCACCCTTAGTGCCACCCCTTCCCAGCACTTTCACTGTGGGTCCACTGCCTGTCAGTCAGTGGCTGAGTCACAGACGCCCTGGGCTAGGGGCTGTCTGCCAGAAGCTTGACTCACTATGGATGACTGGTTTAGCTGGCCCGTGCCTCTCTTTCCCTGTCACAACATGCCAAGGGTCTGCTGGAGCTCCCTCTTGGAATACCCCTCTCCTAAGAGAACCCCTTCCTGAAGCATTCTCCTGGAGCACCCCTCCTGGAGCACCCCTCCTGGAGCACCCCCTCCTGGAACACCCCCTCCTGGAGCACTCCCTCCTGGAGCATCCTCGTGCTGGACAGTTCCTCTCTGCATGTCCTTCACTTTGGCTTCAGACTGTGACAACCCATTCCATGGCAAGCTTTTTCCTGTCTATCCCAGTCCAGCAGCAGCCAGTGTGTGCAAGGGCTGTGCAGTCATGGAGGGAATTCACTCCCTCACAGTTGCCTGGATGGACAAGCAGTCCCCCAATGCGTGCAGCACCCCAGCCTCTTCGACTCCTCAGGAAGACAAAAGCTAAACTCTGGTCTGGTAGTGATTCAGAGAGGCATTGTCCCAACACCCCACTTTGTACCAGCGTTGACCCCAAAGTGACATTTTCTATTAGTAAGCAGCGCATGCTTTCAGGCTAAGGAAGTAACATGCCCGTCTGAGAGCTGGGGCCTATGAACGAGGCCTGGGGTCAGAAGGCTGAAAAGCAGATGCTGAGCCTCAATCTCCAGGGTAGGCATCACCCTGTCCCTCAGAGGTGAGGCCGTCAACCATGGGAGTGGCACTAAGAGCCACCGAGAGATCGCTTCCTGGCCCCAGCCTTCCCACACCCTGTTGCCATCATTTCTAAGACTGCTCAAAGCCAGCCCGGAGTCAGCCCTGACCCCCAAGTCTTTTGTCAAGACTCCCCACCCTATATTCACGCTGCCAGCCGGCCCCTTGGGACACACCTTATGCTTAGTCCTTTGGTTGCAGCCTACACATGCCCTGACTTTTCTCTGCACTAACCTCACCCCTCCCAGCCTCCCAGGCACGGCTCTTGGCTTGCCATGCTAAGGTGCTGCAAGAGGCAAGATCACCCCTAGCCCAGAGGCCACCAAAAAGCCTAAGCAAGGAATGCTAGCACTGGCCCTCTGCCTGCTGTCAGAGCCTCTTCCTGGAGGCTCTTCTCTGCTGCTCATCCCTCAGGAAGATCAAGGCAAGGTCATGCCAGTGGCTTCCTTCTAAACTGGGAGATAATGACTATTCCCTAGGCCCACTAGCAACCACTCCACTGCCGGGAGAGGTTTCCCACCCCCACCCCACCGCCATTTTTCCCAACCCCAGACAATGAGTCCACAATCAAGGAATCCTGTCTTCCAGATGAGGGATCCTGGGCATGTCACCTGGCATCAGAGCCACTGTAAAAGGGACCTTATACGGCTATGGTGGCGCACCGCAGCATCGTGCCTGGAGTCGAGTGGCAGTCAGTCAGTCTCTCTGAGTTCGAATCCCTGGCATGTCAATCAATCCGGAAAAAAAAAAAAAAAAAAAGGACTTATTGCTGAGAAAATGAAGAATAAAATGAGCCAAAGATTTTTGTGAGATAGGTCCACCCATAGCATGCTGGCCATGCTGAAGTTCTATCCTTAGGATTCCTATTTTACAAGATTTAGAATGGCGGTTGATAGCCAGCCAGCTCATCTGTCTACTTGTGGAGTTCTGGACCAGTGAGAGACCTCATCTCAAAAAACAAGGTCCCACTAGAAAAATGGCTTAGCCTTTAAGAGGACTTGTTTTTTTGCAGGGGACTTAAGTTTGCTTCCCAGCACCCACTTCAAGAAGCTCATCTGCACACATATGTACACACACATACCCACATACACACACACACACAAATAAATTTTTTTTAAAAAAGTGAGTCAGGTGTGAAGATCTTTAACCTCAGCACTCTGAACAGAGGGAGATAGGTCTCTGTGAGCTCAAGGCCAGCCTGGTCTGCATAGCAAATTCCAGGCCAGCCAAGGATAGATAGGGAAAACTTGTCTTAAAAATAAAAAATAAGGTGGATGGTTCCTGAGGAAGCACACTTGAGATGACCTCTGACCTCCACAGGGACAGCATCTGCACACATGTGCACCTATATACACATGTGCACATGCACATGCACACTCTCACAGTGTGCTGTTATGGTCCAAACCTAGGACCCTGCTGAATCTCCTCAGAACTCCTTTGAGGGGCTGTGGAAGCTGAAGACTCACTCCTTTAGGCTGGAACATACACAAAACAAGGCCTCCTGAGGCCACTCTGGATCCCAGGCTGAGACCCTATTTTCTGCAAAGGCTGTCTGGCCCACTCCGTCCCAGGCTTTAGTCCAAGGCTAACTTACTATCTCTTAGCAATGTCTCTGCCCGACATTGGCCATCCCAGGGGTACTGTTAACTCGGACAGGAGCTCTGTATGGCCCTGGGCCTGATGCCAACCAGGGCTTGAAGATGGCAGAGCCTGGGATGCCTGTGGGGTAGGTCACTCTCTGAGGATTGTGAAAGCTGTCACTCTCTAAAAGCTGCCAGCTGACCCCAGCATCTGCACAGGGCATCAGA
The DNA here is from genome assembly GCA_021653895.1 of Mastomys natalensis. Lineage (NCBI taxonomy): Eukaryota > Metazoa > Chordata > Mammalia > Rodentia > Muridae > Mastomys > Mastomys natalensis. Next base: position 479,104 of record JAJTUV010001478.1, on the reverse strand, counting down.
CAGAGTAGGAATCCTCACAGAGACATAGTTCCAGGCCTGATTGCTCGCTCTTTCTTCCTTCCTTCCTTCCTTCCTTTCTTTCTTTCTTTCTTTCCTTTCTTTCTTTCTTTCTTTCTTTCTTTCTTTCTTTCTTTCTTTTTTTTAAGCTGTGTATGTGTGCATGTGTGTGCACGTGTGCTTGTGATACGTCCACATGTACAAAGATAAGTGTAGGCCTGGGGTGTGGTGTTTGTTCCAGTGTCTTCAAGCATAGGCCCTGTTGTAATTTAAAAGTGAACATAAAGACGATAGCCACAATGCATTGGTGTGATCCAGAAGAGGTGCTGTCACCATGGGAGCACTTGTGTGTGAACTGTGGCCTTGATCTTTACACCGTGTACACACACCTCGGGCTAATCCTTAGCAGTAGACTTCATTTCACATGTATGGAGGTCAGTGAGATGGCTCAGTGGATAAAGAGACTTGCCACCAAGCCTCCTGACCCACATGATGGAAGGAAAGAACGGACTCTATAAACTGTCCTCTGACTGCCATGTGTACACTTGAAAAATAAAAATTAAATAAATTCGAAATCACATCTATGTGTGTGTTTTAAAGCGTCAATTTGTGGTCAGAACCACCAAAAATGCCATCATATAGGTACACATACATATATGTATACATATATGCATATGCATGTCTGTGTGTGCGCCTGTTATTTCACATCTGCTCTCTACGGTTCAGCCTCTCCTTGGGCCCCTCCACCCTGCTCTCTCACTGCAGTTTGAGCTGCTCACAGCGCTGCTCTACAGTTTCAAACCGAATCCTAAGAAAGCCGGGCAGAGTCCTGGCCCCCAGAGTTCACACCTGTGCAGCACCTCCCCTGGTGTGTGAGAGGGACTCTGAGATGGAAGCCACTTCGATGGTGAGGATATGTTCTCAGCAATATAAAAGGAAGTAAGGTCCCTAACCTGTTAAATTAGGTTAAGTTTTTCTCTGGGGGAAGGAGAGAAGGGAAGAAGGAAAGTAGGAGGAAGAAGAGAAGACAGGCAAGCGTGAAGGTTGCTCTTGCATGGCTTCAGCATGATCAGAGATCTCGAGGCCAGAGACAGACAGAGGAGAGACACCTCTCTTAGCCCAAAGGAAGCAATTGCCTCTGTGGTGGAGTGCTCTGTGGTGAGTTAGGAAGTGGCCTTTAGGACCAGGCCTCTGCTGTCCAGCTCTAAAAACTTGAATCATGCCACTGACCTGAGGCTGGGAGGGGCAAATTCTTCTCTGGCCTCTGCTTCAGGCTGTCTGTCATGTAGTGCCAACTGTTCCTACTCTGGGGACCAACGGAAGAAGTCAGATACGTGGCCAGGGGTTTGTACACGACTCAAAGTGAGCCAGCTGGGGTCCTGGAGCGAGCAGGGGTAGGGAGCCTGAGGGCTGTTGAGGTTATTGGCTCATAGTGAGATCCCAGTGTACACCAGGAGCACCTGTCACCACATGCCCTACTAACCTTATCTCACCAAGCCAGGGTCCCAGAGCAAGAAGTTTGGAGAAGGAAGGACCTAAAAATCCTAGCCAGATCAACCAAGAAGAGCTGTAATGGGTGCACCCCAGGACTCCAGCCTTCCAAACGAGCCTATTCCCTCCCTGGTTAGCCAGCACCCTGTCCATACAGCCAGAATTGAAGGCTAAGAGGCCCATTAGAGAGCAGAGCTAGTGCAAGGTGAACTCTGGGCCAGACCAACCTCTTCTGGGATACATGAAGTTGGATGGGAGGGAGCTGTGGGAGCAAAGGCCCCAGGCTGCTCATCACTGTCCCTTGATCAGAGCCTCCACCGCCAGGAATGAAGCCTGCTTTTGCTGTCTCTCTGCCTCCTCCTCCATCTTTCTCCTACCATTTCCCCTCTCCCCAGTCTCCCTTTTGTCCCTGCCCCCTCTCTTACTACCTTCCCTGACTTGCTCCTTCCCTTTCTCTTTCTCCCTCCCTCCCTCCCAACCTTCAAGCATAGCTGGCTGCCTCCCACAGCCCACCCTCAGCTCACCTGCTGGCCCTGAGGTCCTGGGCAGCCAGCCCCAGCCAAAGCCAGAGCAATTTTGGAAAAGTTCTGGGAGATGTTGAAAGCGTATCCTCTAAGTTTTCTCTAAACTGGTGCCCCAGTCCAGGGACAAAAATGTCCCTGTTTGTCTGTCCAGTGTTTGTCTATGTTTGTCTTTCAGGCCTGGGGAGCCCAGCCTACAGCTGACTGGGGGAAAGGGGAGAGAGCAGCTAGTGTCATTGTCCTTCCCCGCCAACCAGCCCAGCACCATGTGGAAGAGGCAAGGATTGAGCTGATGAGGGGACCAGTTCCCCTACTGCCTCCCTGCCAGCCCAAGCCAGGGGGCAGGCCAAGGGTACCCCTGGGGCTGCGCTGCAATTCCATTTGCTGGGACCAGGATGGATGGGATTTACACCCAGACAAACCATTGCCTCCCTGGAAAGGTTCCTGAGACATCCAGTTCCTGCATTGCTGTGACTGCTGACTGAACCTGGGCCAGTCCAAGGGACCTGCAGTGAGTACTGGCCACCACAAGGCACCTGTCCCTAACCCTTCTCTCTATTTCCCTGTGACCTTAGGAATGTCACTGCCACTTCAGGATTCTGCCTTCATGGAAAAAACAATATTCTCCCTGCCTATTTTCTACTCTGAAGAGGGTGGGAGGTTGGGGGTGAGCAGATCCAGAGATGGGAGGTGGGGAGACCGCATTCACCATACAGAATAGATGGCTGGGGTCTGTAACCATCCTGCCCTAGTGCGACTATCAGCTGTCTGGGTGGCCAGCTTCTGTGATCCATGCTGGACAAACAAGGCCCTGTGTCCCAGTGTCCCTGGTCCAGGGTGCTCTGGTCAAAGCCATGGTCAGATTGTGAGAAAAAACTAAGGTGACCACACAGTGACTTTTGTCAGGTCAGCCTCCCCCCACCACCCCCACAGCCCTGGTCCCTAGAACCCTCATCCTGTAGTCTTGTCTTCCCACAGTCTCCACACCAGGCCTCTTGGACAGTCAGGCTGTGGATGGAGTATCTTGGGAAATGGGACATTTCAGATACCAGTGTGGCTTGCAGACCTCTGTAGCTGGTGACACACTGGCCCCTGACAGAGACGCTGGGGTCTGGGCATGTACATAATCCCATGATACCCATGAAACAGATCTGGAGGATCACTTGCCCAGGCAAAAGGCTGAGCTCAGAATGGGGAGTCCACTCATGTACCTCCCATGGCTGCATATTTCAGCCATCCTAAGTCAAACAGCCTTCAAGCTGTGGTCACCGGGTCCAGTGCAAAGACCTGGCATATCTGGTCAGTCACACTTGACAGGGGTGTGGCCTCTCTGTTGCCTGTCCCCCATCAGGCCCTGGGCCTAGTCACAGCCTGTTCCTTGTGTAGGAATGTGGAGTCCTCTCCACAGCACATTCTAGAGCTTCCTGACAGGTTGGTAAGGCGTTGCTGCTGGGAATACGGAAAGCCCTGGAGTCTTCTAACGAGTCTGAAGGGCGAGAGACCAGACAGCCAGCAGAGACAAGGGTGAGTCCCACAGTTTATTATGGAAGCCAATAAAGAGCCACATTGAGTATTTCACAAATGCATGACATTCATCGTTGTAATATGCATCACGGAATATTATATACACATCAAAACCACACGACAGCCGAAACACACACACAGAACCAGCTCACACCGAAACGAGACACACAAGTGTGTTCTCAATATTAAAACAACTGTGATAAAAGCATATTAATATTTTGAACCATGTTTACAATAAAGAACAATTCATATTTTACTAAATAACAAATATTTAACAGCAAAAACTTTATACTAAATATCTATTTTGAATTATAACAAAAATAGTACTTATAATAGTTTATAAAGACAGACACAAAATTATAACATTTATGAAAAAAAAAGTTTTGTGTATAAAATAATAGAAATCTGGGCAGGATCAAGATGGTTGCCCAGAATGCACACGCCAGCGCCTAACTTTGAAAGTGCTTCAGTCTGCAAGCCCGTGGCAGGAAGTCTTTGTGGGGTTTGTTTTTTTTAAATGTCAAGTTACAATAGTTAGGAATGTGAGAATACATCACCCATTAATGCTACCACAACAAAACACACGAGCACAGAACAGACACATCTACGGGAGTGAGACAGGTGCCACACCGCGGGTGCCTAGGCCAGGTCCCTTTGCCTGTCACCTTTGAGACCATCCGAGCAGACCATCTTTCACCCTCACAGGGATCCCTTCAGCTTTTCCTTCTTTACACTTCCTGGGCTGGCCCCCTGAAACGGAAGGTCCCTGATGCTCGCTGGGGTCCTCCAGTCCCCCTGCCCCTCACCAGGGCCAGAGTTACATGCCACATCTTCAGTCTGAAACAGAGGGCCACAGGCAAGCAGGGTCAGTGCGCATGGAGATGAGCCTCCCAGGCGGGCACTGGTATATGCAGTGTGGGCAGGATGAGTCTTTACACAGTTTGGCCTGTTTCAGAACTGAGAAAGGGGGCTGAGGGTTTACAGTTATTTTTGACTCCATGATAATTTTGCTGGTATCCTAATGCTGTAGTTTGTTCTGGTTCTGTCAGAGAAAATGCAGACCAGTGAAACATGTGGGAAACGTGGCTTATGGGACTTTCTGTGTGGCTGTTGAGATGTGGCTGACCCACATGACAGTGGCCATCCAGGGTCAGGTCAATGTGGACTGTCGTTCTGTGTCTCTGTTTTCTGGAGAAAAGGAGCCACTGCCTTAGGAACAGGCAAAAGCAATGGATGGATGGAAAACAAAAGCAAAGAGAAATCTGGAAACAGACGGAATTGCCTAGAGACACACCAGAGCCCTAAACCCTTCCCAGGAAGGTCCCTCATGGTTAACCCTCAAACTGCCAGAGGCAGGAGTCCCTCTCCTCCCACCTAGTCACCTTCCACGCCCCCACTGGCCTTTCTGCAACTTCTGACAAATCACTTATGCCCTGTCCTCATCTCCCTTGTCTCCCTCCTCTCCTTCTCCATTGCTTTCTAGCTACAGCCTCCCCTGCAGCTTCTCCAGACCCTACAGGGCCTGAGGCAGCTCAGAGAGAGCTCTTTCCACCTTACCTCTCTGCTTTCTTCTCTACTCCAAACCCTGAGCTGGGCTTAGCAGACAGTGGCATGGGGTGGGAGTGGGTATGGAGTGGGGGACTCTTCCAAGAAAGAGCAAAGGGGCAGAGAGTCAAGGAAGGGAAGACAGAAGTCCCTTCAGAAGAACCCGTATCCTTATGCATCCTCACCAGGGGAGTGGTCGGCACTGGGACTGGTAGTGAGAGAACAGAAAGTGGTGGCCCCCAGACCTAAATGCCCAGGGCTTTGACAGCCTGGGAGGAAGTGCTAAGACCACCTGGCAGAGATGCTGGGTGTCTGAGGTTAAACTACATCTTTTGCCTAGAGCCCAGGAGGGCTGTTAACCCTCTACCAAAGAACTGGGTTAGACCAGACACACTGTCTTCTTGCCTCACATAAGCCCTGAAAAGGACAGCTAGGACCGAGGCTGGCAGGTGTGTGCGTGTGGTGCAGGTGGTGGTGTGTGGGTATTAGGGGGTAAGTGCTCCAGACCTCAGTCTAGCCAAGGTCAGTGAATAAATACAGGACAGGGGCAAGGGTGGGCAGCTGGGAGCCCAGCTATAGCCAGAAGCCACCGGGCTCAGTTGGTCCCATGGGGGAGGAGTCCCAGTGTCCCTGCCCAGGGCCACCAAGGAAGATGCTGAGGATTAAGCCTATAATGCACCCCAAGGTCAGAAGAGAGGACAAATAGCAGCGACAGGTAATTTCCAATGTCCAAACTGGCTAGGCTGGTATGGGCCCCTCAAGGCTGTGGCAGCTCCCACCTTGCCTAGGTTGGCTTAGATAAGAATCCCCAGAACACAGTTCTGGGCACCATTTGAGCAGTGACAGAAGGGAGGATGTGGAGCTGTCAAAGAATGCTCCAAGGGACCCCCTCTTTTCCCTCCCTTCTGCCTTCACAGCCACCTGACCACCCACAGAAAGACAAGGGGGTAAGGGAAGGAAGCGGAAGCCTTCAGAGGTCAGAAGCATACACTGCAGCTCAACCCACTGGCACTAACACTGTCATGGGCATACAGTCCTGGCTCTGTCCCAGGAGCTAAGCTAGGGGGCAGTGGAGATCCAAGAGAGTGGGAGTCAGGAGGGGTCGGGGCCCTTCTGTCTTTGGGGAGGGTCTGCCAAGGAAGAGGCCAAAGAACAACATAGGGGGGCTGCTGGCCTCCCACCCAGTCCCTCCCCACCCCACAGGTTTCTATCTCTGCTCCCCCACCCCCTCTGCTGGGCTGGGCTGAGACCAGAGTGAGGCTACACCGTAGCACTCAACATGGCCTCTGTCTCAGGCAGAATCTCATTCTGATTGGCGTCCAGACCAAAGAACTTGACACTGAGGCCATCCACCGGGTGCAAGACAGGGACCAGAGTAATGCGAGGGAAGGTCCGGGTGGCCAGCTCGAAGCGGCTAGTGCTGGCCAGCTCCACCGCCAGCACCTTCAGGAACAGCTTGGCCAAGTGCTTGCCCAGGCAGGTCCGCACGCCACCGCCAAATGGGAGGTAATGGAAGCGGCCATCCTTATCCTCACTGCGTGCCTGGCTGAAGCGGTCAGGGTCAAACACATTCACATCCTTGAACACAGGCGCTGTGTCATGAGTGTCTCGGATGCTATACATGACACTCCAGCCCTTGGGGATCTGGAAACCCTGGAGGAAGAGCAGGCAGAGAGTAGGGTGGTCAGAGCCAGAAGAATCCCACTTACCTGTCCTCATTCTCATTTGCACAAGGCAATGAGGCCTACCTCCTGACTACCAATCCAAGTCACTCCCTCAGTATGCTAGATAAGTCTCCATATCTATAGATCACAGGGGCATCCCAAATGGCACACAAGTTGGCTTCATTCAGCTCTGCATTTGGGGTAAAGCATCTCCCACAGGACTGAAAGCTACTAGAATCAGGCACTGTTCCCTACCCCCTCACCTTACTGAGGACCCACAAATGGCCAAAGCCCCAGCCACTCTACTACCACCAGCACTGGAGCCCAGTCTCACATCCAGTTCGAAGGTCTGCAGCACAGTTCGGTAGCCGCCCGAGATGGGTGTGAAGAGCCTCATGACCTCCTTGATGACGCAGTCCAGGTAGCGCAGGCCACTGAGTGTGTCCAGGCGCAGGGTGCCCTCACAGGGGCAGCCACCGCCATGCAGCAGGCCCTGGGCTCGCAGTTCCTCCCGCAGCTTCTCCAGCACAGCAGGGTGTTTTAGCAGTTGCATGATCAAGGATGTGCTGGCACTGGCTGTAGTGGCATAGGCTGCAAAGATCAGCTCCAGGGTTCCATCCTGCACAGCAGAAAAGACAGGCATTCTGGGCTGTTTGCAGCAGCCACTTAGGATGATCTTTGCTGCTAGCTTTCCCAGGAGCCCATTTGCACTAAGGCCTACCTCCTGACTACCAACAGTGTTGCCCTGAGCCTTACTCTCGAACAGCTCATGGAGGTCACAGCCTGGTCCCTAGCTTGGGTGGGAACACACTGCTGTGACTCAGGGCAGAAGCATAAGCTTGCTGGCTCCAGAGCTTAAGGTCCTTTCTTGCTCAGTGCTGGACTCTTGGCCACCACCAGCAGGCCTACTTAACGCAGTGAGCTCATAGAAGAGAAAGGATATATTGCAGAGGCTCAGCACTGTGTGTGTGAGTGTGTGTGTGTGTGTGTGTGTGTGTGTACACATATATACATGTGTTTGTATGTGTATATGCATGTGTGTCTATGTTTGTGCGTGTGCGTGTTGGTAACTCAGTATTGCCGCCAGCTTCTTCCTCCACCACCAGAAGAGGATGTCTTTTAGGTGGGCAGGTGGACAGGCAGGGATCTGGAAGCAGCATAAGGCAGCACCAGGAGGACCTAAGAAGGGACTGCAATGGAACCCAGAAGTCCCTTCCCCCCAAGGCCTGGATACTTGCTAATGAAGTCCCAGCAGTTTCTCTCCAGCTTCCTGGGGAGGTCTGTAGACACCAGGTAAGGGAATGTTAGGATAAACAAGCCCTCTCAAGTGGAAGAGCCCCAGAAAGGGCATACTGCAGGGCCAGACTAAGGCCTAGCTGTGCTGAGACAGTGGGATGGACAAAATTATCAAACAGCACTGGAGAAGCTGTAAGAGGAGGGAGTCCATATTATGATCAAACCTCTCCTGGAGTCTGGAGCTAGCCTCCAATGAGTGTCTTCTAGGCATGTGTTTTCTTAGGACCATGGAAAGAGAAACTAAGAGAGTAACTTAGGAATAGGTTCAAGAGGAGGTACCAACAAGCCCCTGACAGGCCTGAGGACCAATCTTAAGAACAATAGGGAAGGATATGTGTAGGATAGAGCTTATGGAGCCTGACCTCTCCCAAGATATAGTGCACACATGCTATTGTGAACAGAACAGAATAGCCCCAAGCATCCTTCAGAGCAATGGCAGGGATGTTGCTCTGTTTCTGGCTCAGAACTGTTATGACTTCTATTACATTGCTGGACCCAAAGCAGCCACTGCCATTGCTGCTCAGAAAGCTGGTTGGCACAAAAGCAGTCAGGCAACCTTCTGCTCTGGATGAGGGAAGTGAGAAAGGGCATTCCATGGTAGAGCATGGTACTGCCCACCAACCTTCAACTCCTGCATGGTCATCTCCTTGCCATGTTCCTTGCTGCTCTCAATGAGAATGTCCAGGGCGTCCGAGTAGTCTTTGCCCTGGGTACACTGCAGCTTCTCACGGATAGCTTTCTCTAGGCTCTTCTGAAGGATCTGCCGAGCTTGGATGCCCTAGGGGAAAGTGGACCATCAGTTTGTCTTGAAGGCAGGGCTCACTCTAAGCCCCTGGACTACATAGAAAGCTCCAGACCCAGCCTGTTGCCACCTCTGGTCTCATCTGTCTGCTCCAGTGCCCTGTGCTCCCTCCCAGCATCTGTCCAGTAGTGCATTTCTCTCCCTAAGGCAGTCCTACGGCCTCCCTTTCCACGCACAGGGTACTCACCCTCCGGTAGCCACTGAAGGGCAGGTCCACTGGCAGAGAGAAAACATTCTCCACAAACTGCTGGTATACCTCAAAGAGGTGGCCCAGGTCCTCCTCAGGGATGCTGAAGCCTAGCAGCACCCGCACGGCCATTCGGAAGGTAAGTCGCTGGGCCTCCTGATACACATTGATGGCCTCAGGCTGGCTGCTCCAGGCTCGAAGTGTGTCCTGGATCACCAGTTGGATCTTGGGCAGGTAGCTCTCGAGTGCCTCATGGCTGAAGATCTTGGAGAAGACCTGAAGAGCCCAGAGGCAAGTGGTAAGGGACCTGCAGTCAGGGGGAATGCCGTCCACACCCATCCTACCTTGCTTCCTGGTGGTGGCTCCAACCCAACTCCCTTGTGCAGTTGCCTATACTGAGCCCTCAGTTTAGGGAACTGTGTTTGTGAGAGGGTGGGAAGCTATCCCAGCCTTGGGGCACCACAGGGTCTAGGGTGGGGACATACACAGGAGTTTGCACTTCTGTTGAGGGGACTTTCTGCCAAGTCCCAGGACCTCGGGAGGGTATGTCAGGAGAGGTGGGACATGAGCGTCCAGTCACAGGACACTGCTCTCCTTTGCTGAGCAGGCAAGACAACCCACTGCTACACAGAAAGCAGGATGTGCTAGGGACCCAAACTGCCATCAGTCCCCATGTAATGACAATTGACTGGAGACTCTAGGAAGTGCAGAGGCTGTATCATCCAAACATCTACTGTCTGGCCAAGCCTCTAGACAATAGCTTTCTACCCCTAGAAGATCACAGAGACAGAAGACCTTTTAATTCTGAGCATCTTCTAAGACCACCAAGGGTCCTTGTTCCACACCCTGGTCTTACACTCATCCTCCTGATTGGCTAGGCAGTATCCTGCCTCCACCCTAACATGTTTTTCACACAGCTATCCTCTGGCCAAGAGAGGGAGGGTGTCTGTTTATTTACCCAAAGCCTGTGGGTCTACTTATATCCCCAGATACAAGTCCAGAACAGAAAGTTCACCCCAGAGCTGGGAAAAGAGGGAGAGTGGCGGGGAGGACACCCACCAGCTGGTACAAAACCACACAAGCGCACTGCCCTCCCGCCTGTCCCCCAAACACAACCACCACACAAACTGTAAATGTGAGAATTTCCCCTGCAGTCAGCTCATGGAGGAAAAGGTAACATTTTCCTGGCCTGTGCCCTGCATGGCTAATGGGAGGGCTGGTTTGCAGAAATAACAGTGCTGGCCCTTCAGTGGCCCAGCCTTTTCACACAATAGCACTTTCATTCCCCAGTTCCCAGTGGGCAGAGGGAGGGGAGGGAGGCCAGTGAGGGGCAGAGGACCATATGCCCAGACCAGTCTCAGTGCCAGCGAACAGCCTGGAGGAACAAGGGTGACAGGAGGTCCTCTGGTCCTCTAGGTCATTCACACTCGCCCAGTTCTGGGGTCCTGGGGAAATTCTTGATGGGGGGCCTCAGCGGTCAGAGGGTTATAGAGGAAGACTGTATGGGGTGCCTGAGCCCTTGTCCTGGTGTTCTTAGGACCAGGTTCATCCTTTGGCCAAGGGGCCTTGGAGAGTGGGCCCTCACCCTCAGGAGTCCAATCAGAGACTACTGACCAACAGTAGACTCTAGAAAACAGAGCTTTGGGGGATCACCAGGAAACACAGTGGGGAGGTGGAAGGGTGACTCATGTGAACAAACACTGGAGACACTGTCTATGGTCTAGGAGAGGATAGTGACACCACATTGACTGAGAACCAACAAGCTCCTGGAAGTAGTATAGGGTAGGCAACGGCACAGTGGAAATCTGGACTCAAAGATGGGGCATGCAGAAGGGACAAAGCCACTGTCACCAGGTCCAGCCAAAGCCAAGCAAGCCTTCTGGATACAGCAAGAAAGTGTCAAAGAAGGTCTGATTGGATGCTCAGGGGCCTGACTTATAACAAAGGATTTGTCACCAGCTCACTGTGTGTCCATGATCAATGATGCTTACCCCAAGGCCTCAGTTTCTTCATCCATAAGATGATGAGACCTACCCAGGAGCCTCTGGGATATTTCCAAGATACACCGCATCTTGTGAAACCCTTCTGGGCAGCACAGTCCCTCGACATTTGAGCCCTCTGGAGACAGCCTGGCACCCATACTCATACCTCACCAAGGTCCTGGGGGCCTGGCCCAGGCTACCCCAAAGGCAGACAAAAGGAGGGCATCCTGAGAAGGGAACACTAGGATCATGGACAAACCCCTTGTGCCCCTTAGGTTACAATCCCTGCGCCCTCTAGTGATAGCTAGTTGAATCACTTCACTGACCCGAGGGGCCCAGAAGGGCTGAGACAACCCAGAAAGACAGGGGATGCAGGGATGATCTGGAACTGAGCAGGGAACTTTATGGCAGGGTGTCTAAACTTGCTCCAAAATGGAAAAGGGTCCTGAGCAAGGCCAGGAAGCATGGACACTGTCCTCCTGGGGCCCTGGGAAGAGGAGTGAAACCCTGGGTTCTTGTCTAGACCATCCTCTGCTGCTGCTACTCCTCATGGCCTGTTCCCCCATTGGTTTTTTTTTTTTTTACGGAGAGTCCATCTAGATGATTCAAAGTCCCTTTCCACCCAGATGTTCCGCACTTCTCCTTGGAAGTCTCCTCTTTCCCGCTTCCAAAAGGTGGAGAAAGCACAGGCATGAAAAACCAAGCAAAGGCTGGTAGCAGGCACTCCAGTAAGGGACCTTTGATCAGAGTCACTAAGTCGGTGACCCTGCCTCTGCTTCAGCTGCTCTAGAGACAACGGGGGCCTCCAGGCTCTGGGAAGGTGCCGAGTCTGCATCTCTGGGTGTGTGCCCAGGGCTAACAAGGCGGGCACTTCCCAAAGCCAGGCAGCCCAGAAACCACCAGCCACCACGGAGAACAGGCAGAGGTGCCTTGCCAGGGCAGGGAGAGGCCTGAGCCTCATCAGCTTGTTGGATATGACACTTCTGGCCACTGGGGTCAGGCGTGGGGCACAGAGGAAGATGCCTGGGAGTGGCTCAGTGTGAAGAAGGTTCTGGCCCAGGACTGGCCCTGACCACAGGCCACACAGTGGCCAGGCCGTTTTCTCTTTCATGGGGTCTTCCCTAGGAATTCCCATAATGAAGCCAAGAATGCTTCAAAAAGGCCCATGGGGGCCATCAGGCCCTGACAGAGCGCGGCAGATCAAGCCACAGGTATGGACTTTACGAGGGATGGGTCCAGGGAGAGCAAGAACAGGGAGAGAGAGTCCTGAAGACACCAGAACACCCAGCCCAACATATCCATAGAACCACAAGAAGGCCTAGAGGGAGGGTGGGCTCTGTTTTAAATGTCCTTAGAGAACACTCCCAGGCCCACTCTGTCTTCCCAACAACACAGTTACCTATATTTCCTATCTCTCTTTGGGTAAAACTTGATTTCATAGGGCCTGGGGTGCTCACCTGGGCTCCTCAAAGTCTAGAATCCTCTATAATTGTTCTTACAGATGTCTTCTCTCCCAGCCAGACTTCCTCTAGACTCTAATCTGCTGTCCCTGGGATGGGAGGTTACCTTGTAAAATCCCACAGCTCCCACAGGAGTCGTACCCTCCCGATCAGCCTGCAGTTGAGGATAGATGGGCAAACTGATGGGATGCCCCAGCAGAGGGCAGGGCCTCAGAGGGAGCCCACTGCCCAGCCAGTGACTCAGCTGAGGAGGAATGGAAGCTGCCGCCCAGGAGAGGTGGGGGCCAGGCAGGCCACCCAGCCAAGCCACCGGAGCCTCAGCCTGTGGAATGGAAAGAATAACAGAAGGCAGGCAGCAGGCTGCATAGGGGTGACGCCAAGGTGTGTACTTTATACTCCAGTAAGGAGAGGGACTAAAGGAGGGAGTCATTCTCCAGCTGCCTGCAATGCCACCTGGCTTCCCCTTCACCTTGGGCTGTGTTTACTCATCATTTCTGGTCAGACAGAGTGGGAAAGCACCCCTCTTCCCTACCTGCATGTGCCCCCCACCCTGCCCCTGTGTGTACCATACTATCTAATCACATACCCCAACCAAAGTACTAGAGGGGTCGGGACCAACTGGTTGCCCATTTTCTTACCGTCTTCCAACCATAAAACCCCTCTGGAAAGCTGAGAGTCATGAGAGAAGGGCCTTCCCGGGCATAGGGCAGGGTGACTGTCTACACCCCGCGGTGGGATCCTCAAGCTCTGCCTCACACCAATCTTTTGGGTCTGGGGTGTCCAAGATGGCTACAGTCACTGGCATTAGGGCTCAGGGTCAGAAAAGACAGCCTCTGCTGTCCCCAGCAAGGCCACGTTTCCCTTCCAAAGCTGGCGGGGGTGGAGGGGGGCGCTAGCAGAAGGACCAACATGGACTTCGAGGAGACACCAGAGTCCTGGACCCCACTCCACATCGGGAGGAGAACACCAAAAGGAGGGAATACAGAAAACAGAAGCTTCCATACTCACTCTGCCTGTTACCCAGCACAAGGGCAAGCAGCGGGAGGCACCCACACCCAGACACCCTGGCAGCTGGCCTGGGCTTCCTCCCCCACTGACCTTCAAAGAGATCCACTCCTGCCACCTGCCCCCTCAGCAGCCCCTGGGACCACTTGCTGCACCTACGGTAACTTGTGGGTAAAGAAATTCATCTATTAGGACAAAGGCTTGTTCCCCTGAGACTAGGCTGTCCGGCTATGCTACCCACCTGCCCATGGAGCTTCTGCCCTGAGCCAAGCCTAGATCCGTGTGGTCATGTCTATGGCTATAGCCTATGTAATGAGCTAGAGGCATCTAAAGCCCAGTGGAGCAGGGTTGGCCTCTCCCAAGATTTTATTTCCATGGACCACTCTCACTTGTTGGGCAGAAATCCTACTCTGAGGTCTTCCCTCTCTGGGGCAATCTTGGGACCCTGTTTGGCACACCAAAGTTGCTAGTCTCTCAGGGCTAAGACCCAGCTCCATATAAAAGCTCTGAACAAAAGCAGGAAGAAAAGGAAGCTGGAGAGCAGAGGCTTCTGTTTGCCTCTTACTTCTTGTCCCCACCTTCTCAACCAGACTCCCCCCTGCTCCCCTGGCAGCAGGCCAGCTATTCCATACAATCTGTCAGATAGGAGCCTCTGCCCCAGGTTGGGAGGGTTCCAAAGGAGGAGACAAGGAGGGAGTCTGAGGCCTGGCTTTCACAGGTGATGCAATCTTAGTGGGGACACTCTTGAGTTCTCCAGGCAGCCCCAGCTAGCCCTAGACCACCAGGGCAGCAAGGGCCAACATGTGGAGTGCATGCGGTGATGGCTGTGAGGAGCCCTCTCCTCACACATCTGGTTAGACCTCCCAGAGAAGGGGTGCTCACCCACTCCAATGGAAATAGTGACTCTCCTAGTTCTCAACCAGCCGTGCCCCGCACACCTGGGCCCAGCTTCCTGCACACTCATCCTAACCAGGCTGGGGCATGGCCCTTACTGCAGTGTGAGCTACAAAACCCTTGCCCTGGCCAGAAGATGCCCTCCAGGCTTTGCATCCTCAAGATTGACACATCTCTTCAGGGCAACATGGACATTCATGAACATGGCCCCTGAGTACTCAATCTTTGTCCTTCCTGTGAGTTCCTACTTCCTGAGGTCAAGGGTCAAGCTTCCTGCTTCTTAGTCCCTATAAAATTCAGTAAACTCGGGGTCATGGATCCTTGATAAGGGTCCTACTCATATGACTACCACACAGCAAGCACACACACACTGGGCCCTCAGTGTTTTGTTTCTGCCTAGATCAATATGTGTTAGCCTCCGACCATCCTCCATCTCTAAGAGCAGGAAGGCCAGGAGCTCAGAAAACTGCCGAGTCCTAGAGTCTGGTTACCCATCTCATCAAAACTGTGTTCCATATCTGTTGCCCTGGGCCTCACCCTCCTTCCTGGTCAAGCTTTCTTCCTCTGAGGACCTTGCCCCCACCCCAGCTTCCTGCAGCCCCAGCAGGCAGGCTGAGTGATGTCTTTGCTGGGTTCAAGTCTCACTCTGAGATCCCTCTGCATCCTGTCTCTGGATGAAGGTGAGGACGCAGTCAATGGCTTGGAGCTGGGTTCCCTGAAAGTCTCAGCTCCAGGCAAGGATGCTTTGATGGAGCCTCAGAAACTAAAGGGAGCAAGCACTGTTCCCCAGCCCCTCCCCCATGTGCCAGCAAGCTGTGTTAACTGCTTCCAGCATCCAGTCAGGCCTTCGGAGCCTTTCTGTAGAATTTTTGGGAGACCTGTACATCCTCCTTCGATTTTTTTTCTCCCTCTTGTGCCTTCCTAGGAGAACGACCCTTACAGAGCGGTTCGGTTCAGAGAACAGGAAAGCCCAGGCAGCATCCGTGAAAGAGCATTCCCACTGCTCCTCAGTCACCCAGGCCACCTAACAGTGGAGTCGCTGACCAAGATCGTGTCCCCGCGGTCTCCTCTTTTTCCTATTCCTTGTTCCACCGCTCCTCCCGAGGCCAGAGGCCCCCTTTTTTCTTTTTAGGTTCCAAACCTGAGCGAGTCCTCTGACCCAATGGAAAAAACAGAGTGAAGGAGCCTTGCAGCCTCCTTCTGGCGGCTTCCAGCCCAAGGCCGGCGCCCCGCCCGCCGGCAGGCTCAGCCTTCGGTTACTGTAGTTCAAACAGCACGTGCCGCCCGCGCTCCCAGCCCAGCGGTGGCGGCGGCGCAGCTGGAGGGGCGGGAGGCGTGCTGCGTGCGCGCTGGCTCGCCTGCTGCGAGCCTTTGCTCTAGCTCGGGAAATCCACCGGATAAACACCCACTTTCTCTCCTCTTTCTGGAGAGTGGGTGCGCTTTGAACCTCTGCGCACCTAGACTTTGCTCCCACCCCTTGCCCTTTCCCCACAGGACTGCGCTCCTGCTAGAGCAGGGGCCCCAAGGCTAGCCAGGAAGACCGCTGCCCACAGGGTGTCTTCAGTCCAGCAACTAGGACAGACTCGCCTTCCATGCAACCTGTGACTGCTAGGCCAGGTTTGGTTTTCAGCACGACCATTCTTTAGGGGGAAACTTTCAGAAAAAGGTGCAGAGAGTCCGGGGTGAAACAACCGCCTGCCCCGCCCCCTTCTTTTTCCAGTAGAGTGGTGCGCTGAGCAACTGCATCCCTCACTGCAGACCCCACACGTTCAACCTTTGTCCAGACATCCGCTGGACAAATAGGCCCTATTACCCCTAGTGGTGTCCACTGTGCAGTGGGCTAGCCAGAAGGTGCATCAGAGTGGATCAAGAGGAGGCCCAAGCAGTGTCGGGATTCGGGCAGGAAATTGTCTAGGCAGGGGAGCTCAGATATCTGTGCCCCTTACCCGAGGCAACTAATCCTAAGGCACAGGTTCAGGCTTTTACCTTGCGCTTGTTGCGGTGGATGTCGCCAATGGAATTGGCCACCGTGTTGGGACCCAGCAGCACGCGTGCGCTCCGTGGCCACTCGGTGCTCACTAGCTGATGTTCGCCTAGTAGGATCTTGCGCACATTCTCCGCACCGGTCACACGGATCAGCGGCCGCCCCAGTAAGTGTGTCTTGAAAACGTTGCCATACTTCTCCCGGCGCGACGACTGGAAGCCGGAACCCTGCGGGAACCACACCAGAAGCCTCTCAGGGCTCACTGAGGACCTGCAGGGCCCTTGCATCCTGCCCCACTCTAGCACCGGCCACCTGGTCCTTGTCACCCCGTAACACCCAACACACACAACACACACACACACACACTCACACACACTTACAGGTTTTATTTTTCACGGCGTGCATTAGGACTGGGAAGTGGGGCCTAGAAGGTAATAAATAATGCGGGAGGACGGAGATGCAGGGGCACCCACGGAAGGCTACGTTTAGTAATGACTTTCGGGTGGGGGGACATGTATCCCTGACGGCTAAATCTGAAGCTGGAGCCTGCTCCCCCACCTCTGCGCAGCGGAGCCTCTCGGAATAAATATTTCCAGGCTCCAGGCCACGGGCTGGCGAGACCCCGCGGGGTGGCCGCAGGCCAAAGATTATTTATAGCGGCGAGTTGTGCGTGCCCGGAGGCTGTCCCCAGAGATGGGGGTTGGAGTTTCCTCTCTGCTCCGGTGTGGCCCTTCGTGGGCTCCGCAGGGTGGAGCCTTGGGCCCAGAGCCACAACTCTCCTGAAGCATTTGTCCTGGGAATATCTGGGACGGATTTTAGTCTCCGCCCTTAAATTTGGAACTAGAGCACCCGGGAAGGTGCTTCTGAGGGACGGCGGGATGGGGCGCGGTGACTCTCACAGGTAATCGGATCGCGGGCCCTCGGCCGAGCTCTGTGCTCCCTGGCCAGCGGCCTGCAGTGCCGGAAACCTTCGTCGCATTCGCCACCCGGCCCGCCTTAACCCTTCTCCCGCCAGGACGCACTGGGTGCAACGGGGCGGGGAACCACCTGTCTGCTCGCTCCAGCCAGCCTGTAGAACTGTGGCAGGGGATCCCGCCTTTGCGTCGTGGTCTCCGAGGAACACGTCGGCTCCCTCTACCCGGAGACAGGAGGCTCCCCTTTCCTGGATTGCCCCCCTTCCTCACTCACTTTCCTTTCTCTCGGGGAAACTATATACTCCAGTTAGAAGTGAACACGCCCCAGATGCGAAAAGTGGCTACAGAACCCAGATTCCTAATGGCTTTTCCACATGCTTCTGGGCCCGGCGCGCGACAGGGAACAAGCCGGGAACCCCCGCGCCGCCTGGAGGGGCTGAGTTGGGGACGCCCCAATCCAGACGCCAGCTTAGACGGCGCCGGCTCCTTTAAGAGAAGTCGGGGCGGAGGTGGGGTGCGGCTGAGGGGGGCGCGGAGCGGGTTCCCGTCCTCGTCTGCAGTGCAGTCTCCCTCGCTCCGTCTCACTCGGTCTCTCCTCTCCCGTCTTTTCCTCTGTTTTTCTTTTCTTTCGACACAAAAGTCGGGTTGTGAATTTTCCGAGGTCGCCGCCGCCTTGCCCCCACCCCGCCTCTGATCTGCCTAACTATAATTAAAGTGCGTTTTTTGTGGCTTTAATAAAGAGTTATTTGTCCGCCGTTTCCACGGCCTTCACAAAGAGGACTTTCATAGGGGCGGCCGTTCGGGCCGCGAGTCCAATTTATACAAAAATGTATTTTTAGCCCTGGGCTCTGTTTAGATGGTGCTTAGTGGAAACCGAGAGCCCTTGGAGGTCCCCCGTAAAATCTGATAAATTACTCTGAAAAAAACACCGGATTCGGAGAGTTCGCTTTAACCCCTTCAGCACCCGCTGTCCCTCCTCCCGAGGGATTTGACCCCCAGGGACGCGGATGCCCAGGCGAAACGCGCCTCTCTAACTTTTGTGCTGGCTGTACCACACCCGCAAGGGCCCTTGTGTGAGATTGAGAAAAATGACAAGGGACATGGGGGGAGGGGCAGGTCAGGAAACAGGATGAGAACCAGGGTTCGGAAGATTTGCCTTAAACAGGCGGAAACGGTGCCACTTGAGTTATTTTCTAAATTCTCGGCTAAAGCCTGGACCACCGCCACAGTTAACCCTTTAAATGTGAAGACAAAAAAAGAGGCGAAAGAGATCTTGTCTCTAAAGAACAATCCGATTGGTTGAAGGAAACCCCACCCGATTAGACAAGCAACCCCCAAAAGAGATGGTCCAATTGTGAGGCATGGAAAGATCCAGGGGAACCTCTCAAGCCCCTCCATGAGGCTTCTCTCCTGTCACTCGGCCCCCGACGGGGCGCGGTGGTGTGCGTGTATATGTGTGTGCTCACGCGCACGGACTGCACGCGTCTATTAATTTCAAGCCAAGCTTTCGCACGTCTAAACCCATTGGTCTGCGCGCACACGCGCGCGCTCATCTTTCATTTCTTCTTTCAGGGGTTGGGGTTGTCTATTTCAGGATATCCAGGCTGCCTCTAACGTCCATGAGCACCCGCCTGACAAACACTCCTCCCGCAGTTACTCCAGAGGTGCACACCCCCCCCCAAAAAAAAAAACCTGGGGTGTATCAAATTGCAATAAGCGATTGTCTAGCATTGGACGAGGTTAAATCCAGGTTAATCTTCCTACTACCTACCTGGGTTTGGTCCTCAACGCGCCTGTCCCCAATTGTCACCAGAGTGGAGTTGTGAAGCGTCCAGTTGCATGGGCACACTCTGGGTCTTTTGCATACTTCTTCTAGTTACCCTCTGCTAAACTGTCCCCACCCAATAAACAAACAGACCCTTTCTCCCCTGAAAGCTGAGAGCCTTCAACTCTTCTGCCTTGAATTTCTCTTTGGTTATCTTCTTTCTCTCCCACCACAACACAGACACAGATGCAGATGCGCGTACACACACACACACACACACACACACACCCCAGAGGACGGGGAGAGAGAGTGAGTAGCACCTCTCGTACTAGCACAATTGTACCTGAGTCTGCGCCTAATGCACTGCAGAATGCTGCCCAGGTCTTAAAGCGGGCCATTCAAGCTGCCACAGGCCCTCTCCTGATTTACCTCTCCGTGCCTAGGTAGATACCCAGGACGCTAAAGTCCACTCGGGCTCAGAGACAGAGGTAAAAACTAAGCGACACCCCTCCAGACTCGCTCCCCAGCGCTCTCTGCGCACCCCTGCTTGGACGCCTGCAACCCAGGAGCATCACGCTTGGGAATCCTCTCAGCTACCGACCCGGTCAATAGCCTTCTTAACTAGCTCACCCGGCCTCTTAACTAGCTCACAGGGCGCCGGAGGTCTCCGAGCCGCGCTGCAGGCGAGCTAGGGAAACCCAAGCGGCGCCGACTGAGACAAGGAAGGGGCGGGGCGGGGACCGGCGCTTCCGAGTGTCCGAGCTATCGGCGCCCCCTGGCCGGACACCCGCGGCTAGCGGACTCCTGGAGCAACTGGGCGAGAACGCGCTTACCTGTAGCAACCAGTGACCAGTCTCTCCGATGAGCGGGAATCCCATGGAGCCCTTGGGGATGGGCAGCTTGCAGCTCTTGTCGCGGGTGGCAGCCCAGCGCAGCTGCCACAGCTGCTGCGACACCGCCAGCAGCAGCGTCACGGACACCAGGCACGCGGCGAGGGTGGCCAGCGCCGACACCAACTCCAAGCCCTCAAACAGCATGTTGGCGGCCGCTTGGGGGATTGGCTGTGCGGTCCGCGATGGGGGAGGGGAGGGCCGGACCAGAGTGACGGGGGAGGGGAGGCTGCGGCCGGGGGTCCTGGCACCCCTCGGAGAAACCTAGGAGATGGGGCCGAGGGAAAGGGTCTGGAGGCTGCGAGGTATTCGAAGAGAGGGAGGAAAAAGATTGCCTGGAAGAAGAGAGAAGACACGAGGCTACTCGAGGTGTAACTTTGTTTGTTTGTTTGTTTGTTTGTCCCTTTATGCGGGCTTAGGGCTGCTCTGGGGAGGTGAGATGGAGCTGAGTTAAGCTGGTGAGCTTGCTCTCCCCGCAACCATCACACACGAAAAACTTTGGAAAACTTTATCCACCAGGAATCTCTCGGAAGCTCCTTTCCTGCTCAAAGCTAGGGGGGGCAAAAAGAAGGGGAACCGAGAGCTAGCGGAAAGTGCGATCAATTTATCAAAACTATTTCTCCAAAATTCCTAGGTACATAAAAAGAAGGAAAAAAATCGGAATTCAAAAATTCCAACGAACCCAGAAACTTTGGGGGCTTGGGAGAAGGCTCCCCAGATGAGGCGAGTGTAGAGGCTGGAGCGGCCGCGGCACCCGGAGGCGGGCGAGGCGGGCGCGTTGGCCCGAGCGCGAGTGCGGAGTCGGCGGGCCGCAGCGGGGAAGGGACGCAGCCGGCGACAGAGCCCCGGGCGGGCTCTGGGGCGGCGGCGGCCGGAGGGAGGGGTGAGGCGGGGTGGGGTTGGGGGAGGAGGTGGGAAAACCCGAGCCCGGCTATCTATCAATTAAGAAAAGGCAGTCTGTCCCGGGACGCAGTCTCTCGGCTCTGGAGTTGCTGTTGGGGAAAAGAAAAGAGATGAGGGGGGAAAAAAAGAAAGAAAGAAAGGCAAAAAGGGATGAAAGAGGGGGAAAGCAGGAGGCAGGACTTCAGGGCTGGTGGTTTGAAAAGCGTCTCTCAATCTGATTTGATCCAAGGCAAGGCGATGCGTGTGTTTATATAGAGGCGGGAGCAGCGCCGTGGGCGCGCGTCCAGCACCCCCCTGGGCGCGCTCACAAAGCGGGAGGCGTGGTGAGAGGCCGGCCGGCTGCCGAGCGTGTGAGCTCCCGCCGGCCTCCCGCCCAGCCGCCCCGCCCGCCGCCCGCCGGGGACCCACTTGTAGGCGCCTCAGGATCAAACTCAGTTCACCTCGCGCCTTCTCTTCCTTCTTGCCCGCGCCTCGCCGAGTCCAGCACCTACAAACGGATGAGATGAGACACATGCCCGAGCGCGCATGCACACATTCATGCGCGCGCACGTACACACATATAACACACACAACACAACACACACACACACACACACACACAACACACACACACACTCAGCAGCGCACGCGATGCGCACCCTCTTGGTCTGGTTTGACTATAAAGCTACTTTACTCCCGCTTTTTCTCCCTCCTGGGTTCCCGAACCTGTTCCCCAGCTTTCGGCTGTCCTGAGTGGAAGGTCCTTGTCCTAATGTCCCCCTCGATTGGAAGTTGCCAGAGTCTCAACCCAGACTCCATCCCGCGGAATTCCGTGGGACCCGGCAGCCTCCAAGGACACATGTTATTCTTTCCTAATTGCCTATAGCTAGTGTCCTCATTCCTAATATCTGCATCTACAAACCTCCGTTGTTCTAGGTCCACATGTTTCGTACTGTCCAATGCCTGGAGGGTCTTCTGTGCCTGTGTGAGTCACGGGCTACCAACTCTCTAACACCCCCGAGGACCCAACACACACACACACACACACACACACACACACACACACACACGTTACCAAGTCAGTAATCAGCATCATAACTACAGTGTTGGTCCCCGTCAAGTGTCCAGAACCTGAGACATATGCAGTACCCAGAGGCAGCAGGAATCCTGTACACAGGTTCTCTGATACGTTTGAATAAGTAAACATGCCCGTGAGCGCGACCACCTTCTCAGAGCTGGCCAGAGTCCAGAGCTCCATCCTATGTGAAGTATGATTGTGGCACCTGCATGTGCTCCTACCTGGCGTCGAATAGACGCTAGTGGAGAGAACTGAGTTTGAGAGTCTCTCCATAACCGTATGTGTCTGTGCATCCATGGATCCGCCTGTTATATGGCCTCTCCTGAGTGTCCGGGACAGAGCTGTGCACACCAGCCCCTGATATTTGCTTGAGTAGCGCGTGGCGTGGCTCTCCCTGTCCGTAGCCTCTGGGTTTCCCCAGACCTCAAGTCTTCTCGCTCCCACTCCCATACTCCCGGAGCAAATAATAGTAATAATAAAAATAATCATCCTAGACATCCCACCTGTAGTTTAGGGTGCTGGGCGTGTAAACTAATTCATCCTACCCCTCTAATAGTCCCCTACATCCAGTATAGGTTCTGCTTTAGAACTCACTAGCAGAAAATGTGCGAGAGCGTCTAAGTGCTGTCTCTCGCCAGAGAGAGTGCGGCAACTGAAGTTGACTCAGCCAGCAGAGCTCTTCCAGCCGGGCTCTGGCTGCAAGCGCTTGGTCAGCTCCACGCTCACTCTCTGACTTGGAACCCCACCTGGTGGTTAGTTTTAGTACTACAGCTGCAGGGGACACTCAGCTTTCCCCTCCTTAAATATCTTTTCCTAGCTGAGGACAAGCTCCAAAGAGATAGCCTGAAGGCATTCCTAGGGGTTCAGTTTAAGAATCCTCAGGCTGCCCACCTCCACAGGACATTCGAAACCGGGACACTAAGTAAGTCATGTCAGGACCACGGTGGCCCCAGAAATAAAGAGCCGAGGAGTATTTGTCTAGGGGGAATCTTACTTTACAGGACCGCCTTGCAAGCAAGACCAGCGAGAGGCCAGTGTTAATCCAGTCTCCAAGGGAGGATGGCAGAGTGTGACTGGGGAAGTTTTGGGGACCTGATGTCTTGAAGTACCCCATGAATATGACAGGTTGCCAGTATTGCCAGGCAAAATGACCTTAAGGGAAGACCCACACTGGGCCATCTCTCTGTGGGGACATAAACACAGCCACATGGAGGTCTACCATGAGGCTACATGGAAGCAGATATTGAAATATACAAGGCCATACACACGAGATCCTTGACCACAGCCAGGAAATGCCTCTTTCTAAGCCAGCAAACTGAATCCACAGGACCTGCCCACTCTGGGGTCAAAAGTCCACACTTCCTTGTACTGTCTCCTCTCCCTCCCCCCAGTTTTGGCTTTGGGACCTATTTTGCTCCCCTCTGCCTTTCTGGACTTTCTTCTCACTCAAGTGTAGAGTGGGAGTTGGGAGGGAAAGGAGGGAATCCTAAGTCCTTACTGCTGAGCTGTCAAGTGTGGCTCTGGGGAATGTCCTGGGGGACACACAGCCCCACTGCAACAGCTGCAGTGTGTCCTAAGGAGAAGTGTTTGTCTTCAAATCCCCGAGAGTGCTGCAGAGGAGAGGAGAGAGGTGCGGGAACATCCACTGCAGCAATATACAAGGCTTCTTGGAGGTGCTACAGGTGAATTGGAAAGCAGTATCTGATAGAACTTGCAAAGAAGCTAGCTGCACAGGAGGAGGCCAAGAGCCACCTTTGCTGGTCACATACACAGGAGGGACAATCTGTTAGTGCCCCAGGGTGGACTTCTGATGCTCATGACAGACATAGGCCTGGTCTACAACCCCTGCCTTAAAACAAACCTTTGACCAGATTAAGCCTTAATCCTGCTCACTGAGACATACTGACTATGACTCCAGGCTGGGTCTCTGTGCAAACAAGCATTTCCAGGTCCACCTCTGGCTACAAAGCACAGCATTTCCCTTACAAACTATCTAAGCTAGGACTTAACCCCAAGTCTCCTGGGGTGGGCTAGGGCTCTAGGTCAGAATACTTCTGTCAACTAGGACTTGAAATGATGTGCATGTCCCCAGATGAGCACCCTTCCCCATCCAGGTGAATACTGTTAATCTCAGCAATTCACAAAACCCTCTCCACAGCCCAGATTCGTCTAGGGCTCCAAATCCTGCTCACAGTGCGCCACAGTCTAGATCTAGGGAGTGTCCACAGAGCACTCCAGGCACTCTGAAATCAGCCAGAGCAGAATGGGACCTCCGTCAGGGGACACTGTGTCAAGGGAAGTTCTGCCTGGGTGACATTTGCAAGGCTTGCTAGATAGGCCTGAGAGAATATGGAGAGTAGGCCTCAGGCACAGTTCAAGACTGAAGAGAGGGGGCAAGGCAAATTCCTCTGGAGCTCAAGAAATCCCTGCACAAGCATAGATCTGTCTCAAGGCCCGCTTCTCAGGACACAGAGCTGCCAGGATGGCTGTGTGTTCCCAGCCTTCCTACACACAGAGTAATGAGAAGAGCTTCCCTTCCACAGCCCGCTCTGTGCACATTCCTGACTGTCCCTTTCACACACTGCTCACAGCGCTGCAAGGCTGCAAGGTAACACTGTTCTGTAGAGGGATGTGTATGTGTGTTTGATGAGAGCACTGCCCACTGTTTTGCTCTGTTTCCTTCCAACGGGAACACTTTTCGGTTCAATGAAGGAAACCCTCCATTTTATACTCAATTTGCATAGTTTAGGCCCTGATTTTTCTCAGTTGATGCCTCAATATCTTCACCCCAAAACTTGTCATTTTTCTAGCCAGAAGTGAGTGAAAACGTGAGCACGTGGAAAGTGGGGACTGAAAGGCCAGGCAGTGGTGGGTGGGAAGCATGCCTGGACACTTAAGGACCAACTGGGCTGGCCTAGTGTCTCTCAGCTGTCTGGGGCTGTGTAGCTGGAGAAGTAGCAGAGGTACTTCCCACCACCCACCCGGAGATCTGTCTGTCTGCCTCGCTAGCCCCAAGGAGACCTTGGAAAGCTAACCTCATAGGGTTCCAGACTGGCTTTGTTCTGTTCTAAGCCCCCCCCCCACCCCACCCATACCCTGAGTCCCTTGCCTGTAAAAGCCCTGGGTCAGCAGGATCTGCCCAGACCCTTTTGCAGAGCTTCTGTGGGAACTGTAAACTCCTGCAGATAAGAAGGGGCCCCTCTACCCTGGATTTCTGCTTTCGTCAGTGTTCCTCTCCCTGTCTTTGCCCACCTTCCTGCCTCTCGGTGTTCTCTAGAACAGGCGCCACAAGGCCAGTGGTAGCCCTCTGGTGTCCAGAAACTCAAGGGCAGGTTAGAGGACATTGCCCTTGCTCTTCAGAGAGGAGCTGGACCCCTGCTGTCCGTGCTGCTGTGAAACACTCCAGTGTTAGGGATCGCCTCTTTAGAGTCCGCAAAAATGTCCCACTCCCCAGCATGGCTTCCAGCTGTCTGGCTGTACAGAGAATTCAAGAAACTCTTCACAACTTCCACCTGAACTGAACCCCACCAGCCCCAGCCTCTTTGGAGGTGCCTTCATCCTGGTCACTGTTATCAAATCCAAGGGTATATTCTATTTCTGCCGTTTTATCTTGTAGGCCTTCCTTTTCTTTGTCCCTTACAGAGCCTTGTCCCTACGCCGTACACACACCCATGCACCTTCAGCTATGTTCTTGATTTAAAAAAAAAAAAAAGTAACAGTCCATTTGCAAAAGGTTCAACCTGGCAGAGGTCTGACTCCTCACTCCCAACTCCACAGACAGGCCCGGTTAGAAGGAGCCCCTCACCCACCCATCTACAGCCCTCTGGGAAAGAACTTTCTCTTTTTTCTGGTAGGCAGCCAAGTCCCACTACACTTCTCACCTGGGGAAGCCTTAGCTCCAGTCACTTTGCCCAGGAGGAATTGTTTTAGAGAAGTGGAACTCTTCCCATCCTCCGCCATCAAAGCCCCAAGCCCAGACTTCCTTCTGCCCCACACCCAATACAGTCCAAAGCAATCTGAAAATGGACTTGCCGATAGAAGGTGCAAGGGGCGCAACTGGCAGCTGTGTCCAAAGGAAGTGCCCACCCGATGGCGATGGGGTATGGGCAGTGCCCCAGGCTGGCTGTGGCTGGCAGGGACACTGTCGCAGAGATGGCGCTCCTTCAGACCCAGGGAGCCAAGAGCCCTTTATAGCCTGAAACCTGCCCTGGCACCGCCCACTGGGCGGCTGCAACAAGGGCCTGCAATGAGGGGTGTCGCTGGGAGCGGGGAGGGCATCCATCCCAGGACTTCAGGGCCAGGCCCCATGCACAATAGTCTGGGAGTCAACTGTCTCCCACCCTAGGCAACTCTTATGTCCTGGTATGTATGTGAGCCTTTCTCTCTCTCTCTCTCTGTCTCTCTCTCTCTGTCTCTCTCTCTCTGTCTCTCTCTCTCTCTCTCTCTCTCTCTCTCTCCTCTCTCTCTCTCTCTCTGTGTCTGTGTGTATGTGTGTGTGTGTGTGTGTGTGTGTGTGTGCGTGCGCGCGCACGCTCCTGCTTAAACGTCCATTCAAAGACCTCAGCTCTCTTTCCCCTGTGTTCTTTCTCTGGCAGCAGTTTTGAAAGGATGGGGACAGCAGTGCGTTTCTGCTCAGTTTATCAAGTTACACTTGGTGACAAAGGACTGAAGGACAATCAGGATCCAGGGAGAAAAAAAAGAAAGCGTGACAGAGAACCCAGAGCTTTTGTGGAAGGTAAAAACAGTACAGAAAAGGGCTGGGCAGAGCATGGAGTGAACCAGCCTGCACACTGCTTGGTGTCACAATCTGCTTCCTCCACCCTCTTCTGGTGCTGTGGAAATCCTGGGGATCTCAGAAAGTACAAGCGTGTTGATTTGTAAATGGAACACTGCTCATCTGGGCATGAACTGAATTAGACAAACTAGAGTACAATCTTCTCCCTCCTGGGCTGTCAGGACTCCCATCTCCTTCCCAATCCCTGCACCAGGAAGCCTCCTCTGAGAGGTCACTCTGTTCCCCCATTACAGCCCGTCTAACCAGCTTTCTTTAGGGGCACAGTTGGGACAGGGATGGGATGGACTCTCCCTGCTAATCCAAGTTCCATCTTTTACCAGGATGGCTTAATGGACAGAGATGGCCTAGCAGGGTTGGTTTGTGGCAAAAGGAGGGTATATAGGAGCACTGAACTGCTTCTATTTGGGGACAGAGGATAGAGTGGCAACCAGATGCAGCCAGCCAGCCAGCCTAGGAGAAAAGCAACAGAAAGACAAACAAGACCCTCCCATTTCCCTAGCCTGTGGGGGTTTTGTTCCTAAGCTGCTAACCCTTGCCCCTGGCTAGGCTGGAGATCTGGTTGGCAGATTCTCCAGGTTAAAAATGCTACAGGTTCCCCGGGCGGTGGTGGCGCATGCCTTTAATCCCAGCACTTGGGAGGCAGGGGCAGGTGGATTTCTGAGTTCAAGGCCAGCCTGGTCTACAGAGTGAGTTCCAGGACAGCCATGGCTACACAGAGAAACCCTGTCTCAAAAAAACAAAACAAAACAACAACAACAAAAAAAGCTACAGGTTACTTCCTCTTGCCTTTGGCTCCTATTTCTGTGCATTCTCTCTCTCTCTCTCTCTCTCTCTCTCTCTCTCTCTCTCTCTCTCTGAAGAAGGAAAGACAGAATCTCAGACCTTGTAGTAACTTAAGCTCTCCCATCCCAGCTCCAAGCTCAGATCAAGGCTAGCTTGGTCATACCAGATGCAAGTATGGTGGCAAAAGATAAGAGGAACCATACGTAGTAACTCTCCCCATTATGACTACACTTGCTGCATCAGGACCATTTTAATAATGCCTGTGATTCCTCCAAGGTCCTGTCCAGCAGGCCCTGTAAGGGTCTTGGAAGGACTCTAGCCTTTCTACTATCTTGGAAGGACTCTAGCCTTTCTACTATCTTGTCTCTACCAATGTCTTCTCCAAATTCCATGTTTCCTGTTCAACTCATCCCCCACCTCTAACAACACCCTTTCTCTGGGCCCTCATGGACATGCCTATTAAATTCTTACTTTGTGGTTTCATATCTTCTCCACTGTCCTGTTCTTCTGAGTCCATTCATTCTTCATGTACAAGTAGGCAAGGAGCTTGTCTGAGAACAAGAACACCAGAGCCATTTAGACCTAGGTTCAAAATCTGCTCTGCCTCTTAGCACCCTAAGCAATGTAGACTGTCTGCCTGGTATACAGGTGATTTGGCAGGGTAGAGAATGGAATAGAGGAGACAATCATAACAAGAATAACTTCATCCTAGCATGCATTAACAAAATGCTTGCCTGCATGCCTTGCATGGTTTCATAGACCCTCACAGCAAGCAGCTTCTGCTTACACTGAGCAAGAAGCCTGGGGCTCTGGACTTAATGGTGGACCTTGAATTCAGAATGTTGAACATCAAAGCCAGTCACAGTGAGGACAGAGGAGAAGGCATAGAAGGGCTCTTTCTGTGAACACATTTGGAAACTGTGGAGGAGATAGGGGAGTCCTGTTTGGTGAGCTGGGTGCCTAGTAACAATGAGCTGTACTGAGCTAGGGAACTTAGGATGAGACTTGAGACCAAGGTCATGAATTTGGTTTGAGTCACAATTAGGTTCTCAGTGGCTTCAGGCTATTCCAGAGGTGCTGTCTGAGAGTTGTGGAAGTCTGGGTTATGGAAGACAGATGAGGAATTCATATGCATTTGGTTACTAATGGGAGGCACTGGAGAAAGAGCCTGCACAGATAGCAGCCAGCCTAGACCAGAGCCCTACACCCACATATGCATTGCGCGCGCGCGCGTGCACACACCACACACACACACACACACACACACACACTGCGCGCGCGCATGCACGTACTACATACATACATACACATACACAGTGGGTAAGGAAGGATGGATGGAGAGAGAATGAGGGAGAGCGAGCCAGGGAGAGCAAAAGTGAGTGAGCAAGAGAGAGAGAAAGAGAGAGAGAGAGAGAGAGAGAGAGAGAGAAGAGAGAGAGATGAGAGAGAGAGAATAGAGAGAGGGAGGGAGAAAAAGAGATCTGTGGGACCTGCTTAGACACAGCTTCCTGACCCACAGACTCCTATTTCACTGGAGTTTTTGTTTATGAAATATGCATACACTTTGGGAGGGTGCCTCCCCTGTAGGTGGTCTTGTTCAGCCCAGATGACTGGGTCCAGGCCACACAATTTCCTTTAGTGCAGAGCCTCTGCTCTGCAGACTTTGTGGCCTGGGGCGCACACCTTAACCCTTGGTGCTCAGAAATGGGTCAGCAGAGTTGTTGAAGAATGCCAGAGTGTACGGATGTGAAGCTGAAGGAAGGAAAAAAACCCCAATCTAATAGATGGAGGGGCCATATGTGAGCTCTATGTGGCGATGAAAAAAGCCAGTGAGTGGCTGGTCCTTGTGTGGAGGAGGATGTGGCCCCGAAAGAGCCCCTCCACTGGTCCTTCTACCATGTAGAAAGTCTTTCGTCATTTAGAGATGTGAAGCCCAGGGAGAGGAGGGCAGGAACCCAGTAAGGGGGAGGAAAGGCATAGTGGGACTTCAGCAAGGGTCTTATAAGGTGGCACTAGCTTCTGAAGTCCAGGTCCCGGCCTGGGTAAGGCCAGAGAAAGAGACAAGGTGTTGTCTTCAGGACACATGTCTACCATGGGGAGGTATCTGGGCACCTAGTGGAGTCTGTCCTGCTTCTCTGCTAGGCACCTTATACCCACAGCTACATGTGTGTATGCATGTATGTATGTATATTTGCATGCATGTATGTATGTATGTATGCATGCATATATGTATGTGTGCATGTATGCATATAATGTATGTGAGCATGCATGCATGCATGTATGTATGTGTGCATATATGTATGTGTGCATGTATGCATGATTATGTATTATGTATGTATGTATGTATGTATATCCCTGGATTTCTGACCAAGCTGTGCTTGCTCAGCCCCTTCTCTCCATGAGCTGGTTCAGAGGCTGAGCTTCATGGGTCTGAGGCTCTTTTCTGGCCATGGTGGCTCATGACAGTGATGTGAGCCTGGCCCTACCAGCATCTGTCACATATCAGCAGCATAGTCTTAGACAAGCATTTTTTTTAAAATTTGAGACAAGGTCTTGTGTAATCCAAACTAACCTCAAACATCCTTTGTGGATGAAGACGATCTTTAACGCCTGATCCTTCTGCCTCCAACTACCAAATGCTGGGATGACAGATATGTGCTACGGCACCTACTTCTAGGCAATTGCTGTTTTTTGTTTGTTTGGTTTTGGTTTTTTTAGATAATGAGTACAAAATTCTTTGCTTCGAGGTTAATGACCCTGAAGCTTTAGGGCCCCTTGTCTGAGCAGATCCTTCTATGGCCCCAAAACTGATCCTAGAAGGTCATAATTCTGCATGTTTTCTTAAATAATGTCGTTAAATCCAACAAGCTTTGGGGTCTGTGAATCGCCTCTGCTAAAGGGAGTGAGCAGCCCTGATATCCTCCCCAGTCTCCACCTCTTCAGAGCCTCCTGTTCGCAGGAGTGGTCTGGCTGCCAGGGTAAGCTCCAATGAGCCCTCAGCAGAGAAGCAGAGCAGAGCAGACAGAGCAGAGCTAGCCAGGTGACAAGGACACAGGCTGGGAAGTTAGGTTAAGTTAGAAGCTAGCTAAGAGATTGCCTCAGCTAAAGGCCAACAGCTTTAAACTTTCTAGAAATCTCATGTCTTACTTTAACCACAAGTGGGTCCTCAAAAGCCCTGGGATACTAATGAACCTTTGGACAACCTTAGCCCAGACAGAAGGCGAGGGGAAGACCTCCTTCATGGGAATGTGGCCTGCCTGGTCTCATGCCTGAGTGGGTTCACAGCCCCTTCCTTCCACCCTCTGCTTTGCTGCCCTTCATGAAACCCAAGACCTGTGTTTAGTGCATGTTCTTGGGATCCCCCAAAGCTGAGCAGCCCTGGCCCTGTTTGCTGGTCCTAGAAGAGGCTTTGCTTCAGAATGGGAACTGTAAGACAGGCCACTTGCAGGGCTGTGCTGGGCAGCTCTGGGCCTTCAGGAAAACAAAGGCTGGCTTCCTGATTAGAACCCATTCCCTTATGGAGCATTGGAGGGAGTGGGGACCGGGCTCCCTCCTTGGTGTCTAGGAGATGGATGGGGCTGATTTTTTTCCCAGGATTCCTCCTCATAAATCTGATTTGGCCCCTCATCTGTCTAGGCCAGTCTCCATGGAGGTGTGTGGTGGTGATAAATGGGCTGACTCACTAATGTGACTGAGGTGGCAGGGACTTGGGGAGGGCCTCTGATCTGATGGATGGTCCCCATGAGAGCATATTGCATTAGGACCCTTAATGCAATCAGCAGGGCCATTACTATCCCAATTTGTGGCTCCTCCTCACCAGGTGGGGTCACAGAGCTGGAAGATTAAGGAGGATGTCAGGACTTTGAAGACACCTGGGGGTTTGAGGCGGGATTACCTTCCTGGGGGCCATTACTAGGGAAATACAAAAACATAGAACCAAAGAAAGAACATACCCAAAAGGGAAAGGAAAGACTCAAGGCCCAGAGAGTAGGTGTAACTGGGCAAGGTCACCTCTGGAGCCAGAGAAGAGCCAGGATTAGAACCAGAATCCCACGTGTTTGTGCCAGAGTAGTCAAATCTGGAGGAAAAATGGGGCTGAGGCAGGGAGCACCATGGAGGAGGGATGGGGTTAAGAGGGGAGCACCATACAGGAGGGATGAGGTTAAGAGGGGAGCACCATAGAGGAGGGGTGGAGTTAGGGGGAGAGTGTCACCTCGCTGGTGCCGCAGTATTGCTTGCCACCACACTGAAGGAAATGGCATTTTTCTCTGAGTGTTTAAACCCATGTTAGCTTGTGGTGCTCTAGGATGTGCATATATCCAAATTAGGCTTTCTTCCACTGGATGGCTCTTCAGAGGAACCGTCTAGCCCACATTTCCAGGCTCGGGTAAGGGTTTCCCATTCAGAGACCCACATGGTTGGTGCTCTGCTCCGTGTGGTAGGCGAGGCACGATCTAAACCTTCACACCAGTCTCTGCCATTTTCAAAGCCTCCCTCCATTCACATCCCTTTCCTATCTTTTCTCTTTTAACTTACTCCTTTCACCTCTTGGTAAACTCTTACCTTTTCCAATCAAGTGCTGCTGTCCCAGTTTTTCTGAATGTTTCCAGAGTGCTGCTGGCAGTCTAGAACATTGTACACAGACTGTCCTGGCACTTTTATCTTCCTCATCCATGCGCTGAGCTACTGTGGTGACTAAGGCATGGATGAACTATTGGGGAGGGGATGAGGGAGGTAAGAGAGGAACAAGGTGTGTTGCACATGACAGAGGACAAACTCAGCTGTCATTCTTACCCAGATATCATCCATGCTGGTTTTTTTGTTTTGAGACAGGGTCGCTTACTGTCCTGGAAAATGCCAAGTATGCTGGGCTGGCTGGTCAGCAAGACCCAGGGAATCTGTCTTTGCCGCCCAGCGCTAGTTTTAGAAGCATCTGCTACCATGTCATTTTTTCTTTTTATGTGGATTGGAGATCAAACACAGGTCCCCATGCTTACTAGGCAAGCCTTTCCCAGATGAGCATCTCCCCAGGCCTGCACTGGTATCTCACAAAGGATGGGACATGAGGGAAGAAGATGGCAGGTAGAACAACTATGGAGAACTACTGTTGCTGGGCTTTGGGCTTTTTTATCTGTACAACAGGGACAGATGACTGGCAGGGTGATCTTAGCAATGTGACCACATTCTGTCCCACCCTTCAAGCCTTAAAGCCCTGACTCTGGCTTCAGCCTCCTATGTAGCTGGGATTACAGGCCTATGCCATTAGGCCAGATTTCATTAAGCCAAACATCATCTAGGCATGTCCAAAATTAATTATTCTTTTTTGAAATCAATATTACTTTACCATTTTCCTGAATTCTGGCTATTTATGTAGTTAATCAGAAACTTCCATGTTTATTCTTGTGGTGCTCAGCACTGAGCCAGGCCCTTAGGCATGGTAGAAGAGAACTCTACCTCTGACCCATGTCCTGGTCCTCATGCTGCTTCTGGAATGTAACCTTTATCCCCGTCCCATGCCATGAATCTCAGGCATCTTCACACTGTGTAAGAGTTTGTTTAGAGACTACATACACTTAATTCTTTTGTCTTCTGTTTGCCTAGGTTACATCATCCCACTCTAACTGATTCTCCTCCCTTCCCTCATCCCATAGCTCCCAGGAATCACAGCTCCTCCTACCCCTTTCAGCCTTCATAAAGAGAAGTTAACTTCACACATGTCAAGAAACAAATGGGTGGGGGGCAGCAATCAGGATGTAAAGTGAATAAATAAATGGGGGAAAATGAAATAAATAAAAATAAAACTCTTTACCATGACAATATATGTTATAGCTCCATTAAAAATAGTCTAAAGAAAGAACAAAGAAATTTTTAGGTTTCTAAAACAGCAACCTGAACACACACACAAAACAAAATTCTGTTGTTGAAGACATCAGGGAACACAGACAATGCTTTGCTTGGTGGTTCATACCCTTCACCCCAGTACTCTGGAGGCAGAGGCAAGATGGCCCTCTGTGAGTTCAGCCTGGTCTATATATCACATTCCAGGCCAGCCAGAGCTGAGACCTTGTCTCAAAAGAATAGGAGAAGGAAGAGGAGGAGGAGAAAAAGAAAGAAGAAGGAGGAGGAGGAGGAAGAGGAGAGAGGAGGAAAGAGAGAAGAAGAAGAAGAAGAGAGAGAAGAAGAAGAAGAAGAAGAAGAAGAAGAAGAAGAGAAGAAGAAGAAGAGAAGAGGAGGAGGAAGAAGGAAAAGAAGAAGAGGAGAGAAGAAACAGATAAACCTTGCCTTTTAATATTTATATAAAAATTCTATTTAATGTTACCAAATAACACCCAGAAGTTCACCAAGATATCTTTGCCTCGGCACCTTGACCAAATGGTGACCTGAAAGACACTTTGGCAAAGGAACATTACTACAATTAGATATTTTTAACAGGAACATTCCAATAAGAAAATCCTCTGCTACATATGCAGCTGGAGCCATGGGTCCCTCCATGTATCCTCTTTGCTTGGTGGTTTAGTCCTTAGGAGCTCTGGGGGATCTGGTTGGTTGATATTGTTGTTCTTCCTATGGGGTTGTAATCCCCTTCAGCTCCTTCAGTCATTCCCCTAACTCTTCCATTGGAGTTCCCATGCTCAGTCTGATAGTTGGCTGCAAGCATCTGCATTTGTATTGGTCAGACTCTGGCAGAGCCTCTTGAGGAACCACTATACCAGGCTCCTGCCAGCAAGGGCTTCTTGAAATCAGCAATAGTGTCTGGGTTTGGTGTCAGCAAATGGGATGACCTTTCCTTCAGTCTCTGCTCTACTCTTTGTCCCTGCATTTTCTTTAGACAGGAGCAATTCTGGGTTAATGGCTTTTGGGATGAATGGATGGCTCCATCCCTCAACTGGGGGTCCATACCTAACCTCTGGATATGGTCTCAATAGATTCTCTCTCTCTTCCCTTTGTTGGGTATTTCAACTAGGGAGGAAGGCCCTTGGTCCTGTGGAGACTTGATACCACAATGTAGGGTATTCAGAGTCTCTTTCCATTCTCAATTAACTCTGATGTGTCTCTGTGAAACCAAACACACAACAAGAGTCAAGATACTTAAGGGTTCACACTGGAGACTCTTCTACTGGAAACCATAATGAATTAACAGGTTCTCACACTGGTTCAGAGGCAGAGAGACTTCTAGAATACAGGACCAGGAAACAGCCACAAGCACCCCAACAAGTGAAGGACTAATAATAATTGGTATCTAGGATCTTAAATAATCACCACCACCACCACACAACAACAATAACAACAATCTATACTACATTTTCTATGGCTCAAAATAAAATTCATCTAGATTAAATAAGTAAATAAGTAAAATAAAACTAAAACCATCTCATAATTGCTCATAATTGGGTTTGGTAGGTTGTATGGAAGTGTTTGTAGGCAAGATATGAAACTCAAGAGCTTAAAGGAGAAGAGTGACAAATTACATCAAATGTCAAAACTCTAATAGGTTCTATTGCCAATGATTTTTTAAAAATGAGACCAGTAAGACAACATGTAGTGGGTCAAACTGCTTGCCAATGTAGCCAGACAATCTAAGTTCAATCATTGGATACTACAGTGGAAGAAGAGAAATGACTCCTGAAAGTAGTCTTCTGACCTCTGCCTGAATCCATACATGGATATACATACACTCCATAACTCATACATTCACCCATTTACACACACACTCACACACCTCATACTCACACACATACACTCACACATGCCACACTCTATTTACACACTGACACACACTCATAAACACAACACATGTTGAAAATACATAAAATTAGAAAAATTAAAATCAGAGCTGGAGGAATGGCTAAGTGGTTAAGAGCACTTGCTGCTCTTGCAGAAGGCCAAGTGTAGTTGCCATCAGCCACCTTAGGTGGCTCCTAACCATCTGTATCTCCAGCTCCAGTGGATCTGACCTCTGGCCTCCTTGGGCACTCATATACAGATATACACCCTGCACACAGTTAAAAATAAATCTAAAAAAGTTAACAAGCAGATGACATTTGACTCTTTCAGGATAGTATACTCAACCCTGAAGGAAACATATATTGTCCTCCTCCTCTTCTTCCTCCTCCCACTCCTCCCCTTCCCAAAGCTCAGAAATCATTGTGGAAGAAGGGACAGAAAGCATGCAAGAGCCAGAAGCAGTAGGTGACTGCATTACATGGAGACATTATCTCCTGGACACAGTGGAGCAGCTGTATATATGAACTCACAGTAGTTGTGACAACTTCTACAAAACACTCTCAAGACCAAGTCTAGACCAATGGAGAGGGGAGTTAGGCACACAGTCTCACCCCTAGCTGCAGAACTTTTGGCAACCAATAGTTGTGGGGAGAGGAAGAGTTAATTTTTCTTAGCCCTTGTTAAGTTGACCACACTCCAGTGGAAGATTACATATACAAGGATATTTGGGCAACACAAATTGGTCTTCAAGGATTAAAAAAAAAAAAAAAGAATACAAACTTGGGTGAGTAGGGAAGGGAGGATCTGGGAAGAGTTGTGGGAGGGAGAGTAAATATGATCAAAACATATAAGATGAAACTCTCAAAGAACTAATTATAAATCAAAACCTAGATGAGCATGGAATTAACAGTTCTGAAACTGTATTAGGGTTGAATAAACATGTTCATGGCTAGTAGATGATGCAAGACAAGATCTTTCTGAGTATGTGTTGGGGGAGATGGTACCTGCCTACCATATCTGTATAAAGCCTTGTTCTATCCAGGTGTTGGGGCACACATATGTAATCCCAGTACCAGGGAAGTGGAGGCTGAAGGATCAGGAGTTTAAGGTCAACCTAGGCTATTCAGTGAGTTTGAGGCATCTATTGGTGCATGAGACCCAATTTCTAAATAAGAGACACCAGAGTGATTGTTGTAATGGCAGATTAGAGTAGGCAACACCAGTTTGAAGTCATGTCACATACAATCAAAACAGAGACACATACAAATGTATGCATACCAGAGATATCTGTGTCGATGTGGGTTATAACATGTAACACTCTATCTAGCTCTCTCTGGTGAGAGCTGAAAATCAGTGACTCCACAATGCCTTTGTTACTCAGATCTTGCTTTTTAAAAAAAATTTATTTTATTTTTGAGATAGGGTCATGATATGTAACCCAAGATGGCCTTGAACTTTTAATCCTTCTGCTTCATCTTCTAAATGTTTAGATGCTTGATATTTGATAGCACTTTCAGCTCTAGATCTTGGTTTGAAGATATCATTCTCTAATAAAAAGACAAAAGGATCTATGATGACTGTGGAGCTGACTGGAAGCACCAGATAAGCTGCGTCATTTGTAGTACCAGAAATCAAGAGGGCAGGTTGGGAGTGTACCCTCAGCTACTGGGAGGCTGAGGCAGAAGGATCAAGTTCAAGGCTTGCTAGGACTACAGTGAGTTTATGGCCAGCCTGAGAAATTTACTGAGAGATCCTATCTCAAAATAAAAACAGAAAGAAGGTTGGAGATATAGCTGAGCTGTGGAGTGTTTGTCTTGTCTAGCAAGTGTCAAACCCTGGGCTCAATCCAAATACCTATTTTTAAAAACTCAAGAGTTTGTGGATGTTGTAGTTTGTGTTTCAAGTAACCCCCAAAGACTCATGTACTAAAGGCTTTGTTCCAAACTTCTGAGAAGTGATGGGTCATTACGCCACTGACAAGTTAATCTACTGATGAGTTCACACTATTAGGAAGCAAGGCATAATCAGAAGAGGTATATCTGGGTGTGTGTGTGTAACTTTGAATGGCATAGACTGTTCCTCCACCCTTATTCTCTGCCTGTTTCCTGGACACCATGAGGGACCGTTTCCTCTCTTACATATCACACACATCTAATCTGCCTGCCAGGGTCCACACACAATGGGGCAAGTTGACTATGTACAGGAACTCCTGAACCTGAGTCTGAATAAATCCTTCCTTCTTAGGTTGGTTTGCTCAGGTACTTGTCACAGTAGCAGGACATAACTAACATCAGGAACATGTTGAAGAGTAAAAGTCAATAGCAAAGTGTCCCAATGGCCAAACCTGGAATCCTTTAAGTACAATCTAAATAACACAGAACTGGATTAAACTCAAGCATAAAATAAGTACCCAGGCCTGAAGGACACATCTAGAGCCCCTGAAAGGGAATTAAGAGACCAAAAGTAAATCCACAGCCAGGTGTGGTAGCTCACATCTTTAATTACAGAAAGCAGAAGTGGGTAGATCTCTGTGAGTTGAGGACTAGCCAGGTCTACCTAGTAAGATCTTGTCGCTAAACAAACAAACAGAAATGGATTCACTCTGTGGTTAATTTATTCTTCAACTTGGGTGCCAAGACCATTCAATGGGAAAAGATGTTTTCAAACAATGCTGGGACAATTCGATATCTATTTGTAAAACAGCAAGCTTGGAGACTTAGTTCATAACACACAAATCAATTCAAAATGAGTCAGAGCCCTAACTGAGAGCAAAACTCAAAAAACATTCTTAAGGATTCATTGGCATAGTCCTCTGCAACCATTTTCTTAGGTTCGTAAAAAATATCACACCAGAATAAGCAACAAAACAATGAAAATGTACAACTTTTAAGGATGTTATTAAAAAGTAGCAAGCTCCATAGAGCAGGAGAAAGTCACAAATGCAAGTCATGTATCTGTTAAAGATCTAGTGTCTGGTACATCTAAAGAGGTCTTCAGACCTGAAGTACAAAGACAGACAACCCAGTTTAAAGAGAAGGAGCTAAATGTGGTGGTGACTCCTGCCTTTAATTCCACCACCCAGGAAATGCTAGACAGGGGCAGGACTGTGACCAGTTGGATGCCTGCCTGGTCTATACAGTGAGCACCAGGCCAGCCAAGGCTATACAGCAAGACTTTTTAGCTTTTTTTTTTTTTTTTTTTTCTGTTTTAAAAAACAGTAAAGGTTGAAGAAACACTTCCCCAAAGATCATACCATGACCAATAATCACACAGAAGACTCTCAACACCATCATATCATTAGTTGTTAGGGAAAACTCAAGCCAAAACCATAGGATACCACTTCATACTTACTAGGATGAACATTAAAAAAAAAAAAAAAGGACAAATAAGAGATGTCAAGCTTCCAATAACAGCAGGCATTCACTGGGAAACAGCAGGCCCTGCTGACCATAAAACAGGTAGGCTGACTACAGATTTTAACCCCTCACTCTTTTCCTCTAAATGCAATCCTCTAGTCTTATCCAACTCCCAACGCTATAGCAGACTACCTTTTATAGCCTCTCCTCACTCTCTATCCGTTCCCAGGGAACTAAGCAGATCCTGGTGGAATACCCTGCTTTCCTCCCTCCAATGGCCCCCCTCAGCCCTCACTTTCTAGTCCATCTTCATTTCTAAGTGTCAATTCCCAATACCTAGAAACACATTCTACCCAGAACCCCCAGTGACCACATCTGGCAGAATCCCAGAATTCCCTATGAAGCTACATACAGTCACCACACCCTACTAAGAATCAGAGAGGGCAAGAAAAAGCAAGAAATAAACACCTCCCCTCAACAACAAAGACAAGATCAGATATTGAACCTTAGAAGTACAATCATTCCAAACACAGATGCCTAGATAATAGCATAAAACACAATCAAGAACAGCCAGGGCATTAAGTTTCCACTAGAGCCCAGCAATTCTACAGTAGGTCCTGGGAAATGTAGCATAGCAGAATACAAGACAAGAACCATAAAAGAGCTTTTATGAATATGATAGAGGTACTTAAAGAGGAAATGAATAAATCCCTCAAAGAAATCTGTGAATCAAAAACAAGCAATAGAAGGAAATGAATAAAACAGTTAGAATCAATAAAGAAAAAACAACCTGAGTGAGATCTGAAAATGAAAAATTTAGGACTAGAACAGGAACCTTAGAGGCAAGCCTTGGCAACAGACTACAAGAGGGAATCTCAGTCACCAAAGACATGATAGAAGAATGGATAACTCAGTCAAAAGAAAGTTTAATCTAAGAAAGTTCAGGCATGAAACATCCAAGAAATCTGGGATGCTATGAAAAGGCCAAATCTATGAATAGTAGGAATAGAGGAAGAAGAAGAAACCCAGGTCAAAGGCACAGAAAATATTTTCAATAAAATCATAAAAGGAACTTTCCTTAACTTAAAGAAGGAGGTGTCTATTAAGGTAGAAGAAGCAAATAGAATGTTAAATAGACTGGACCAGAAAAGAAAGTCCCCTCAGCACATAATAAGCTAAACAACAAATATGCAGAACAAAGGAAGAATATTAAAAGCTGCAAGGGAAAAAGATCAAGTAACATATAAAGGCAGAGTTAGAATAGCACCTGACTTCTCAATGGAGACTCTAAAAGTCAGAAGGTCCTGGACAGATGTTCTATTAACTCTATGAGACCACAGATGTCAGTCCAGATTACTATAACTCAGCAAAACTTTCAATTACAATAGATGAAAAAATATCAGATAAAAAATGAAATTTGAACAGTATTTATCTACAAATTTAGCTCTACAGAAGGCTCTAGAAGGAAAGTTTCAACATGAAGAAGCTAACTACTCCAAGAAAAGACAGAATAAAATCCCAGACCACAACACACACCACAGCACACACAACAACACAACACACACAACAAACGCACAAGATATCTCAAATAAGGCAATCAACAAGTTACTCCATACACGATATCCTCGAACATCAACTGGTCTCACTGGTCTCAATTCCCCATAAAGACACAGGTAACAGAATGGATGCAGAAACGAATCCATCCTCTATGTACCCATAGGTATATACATAATAACAAGGATAGACATAACTGATGTAAAAATTAAAAAAAGAATTCCAAGAAACGGACCTAAGGAACAACTGTGTAGAGCCATTTTAATATCTAACAAAATAGACTTTAAACAAAACCTAACCTTCAGGAGTAATCAGAAAAAGATAGGGAAAGTCACTATATACTCATCAAAGGAAAAATCCACCAAAGGAATTTTTGCGTTTTTTATCTTTATCTTTTTTTTTTTTTTTTACAGTCCAGTCATTATTCTCCTTTCCATTCTGCCTATGACAGTCCCTCACCACATTCCTCCTTCCTGTCTCCAAGAAGATGTCCCCCCAAACATCCCCACACCCCCACCCCCACCCCCCACAACCTTCCAGACCTCTGCACTCCCTGGGGCCTCAAGTCTCTCAATTAGGTGTATCTTCTCTTATTAGGTCAGACCAGGCATTCTGCTTGTCATATGTGCCAGAGCCTCAGACTATCTAGGTATGCTGCGTGTTGGTGATCAGTATCTGAGAGATCTTGTGAGGTCCAGGTTTGTTGAGACTTCTGGTTGCCCTCCTCCTCAACTTCTTCCCTACTTCACCTAGTCAAGCACATGGGTCCCCACTTCAGTCACTGGTTGGGTTAGTATCTGCTTCCTGCTCAGTCGCCTTGTTCGGGCAGCCTCTTGAGGGCAGCCATGTAAGCGTCTGTAAGCATTCATCTGATAGCAATGTCTAGGTCTTGGAGCTGCCCTTGGTGGGTCCCATTTGGGCTGGTCACTGGACCTCCTTTTCCTAAGGCTCTTCTCATTTTGTCCCTGCAGTTCTTTTAGACAGGAACAATTCTGGGTCATAGTTTTTGACTGTGGGATGACAACTCCATCCCTCCACTTGATGTCCTGTCTTTCTACTGAAGGTGGATCCACAAGTTCCCTCTCCCCACTGTTATGCATTTCATCTAAGGTCTCTCCCTTTGAGTCTTGAGATTCTCTTACCTCCCAGGTCTCTGGTACATTCTAAGGGGTCACCCCACCTCCCAACTCCCGAAGTATCTTTCTATTCATTCTGCTGGCCCTTGGGGCTTCACTTCTGGTCCCCCCAGTACCTGTTCCCCCTTTCCCCTGCCCCTAATCTTTAACTCCTAACCTGTACTTAAATTAAAGCAGTAGTTACAATCTACCCCCAAAAAAATGAAAGAAAAGAAGACAAACAAATTCCCACCCTAAATAATCCAACAAACCAAACCCTCAAGGTCAAATGGATTTTAGTACAGAATTATATCAGATCTTTAAAGAGTTAATGCCAATACTCCTCAAATTATTCCACAAAATAGAAACTGAAGGAACATTGCCCAGTTTATTTTGTGAGGCCACAGTTATCCTGATACATAAACCACATAAAGCACAAAGAAAGAGAATTACAGACCCAATTTCTTTTATGAACATAGATGCAAATATACTTAATAAAATTCTTGCAAGCTGAATCCAAGGGCACATCAAAAAGATCATCTGAGGAGGGGAGGCAGGCTGGAGAGATGGCTCAGTGGTTAAGAGCACTGACTGCTCTTCTAGAGATCCTGAATTCAATTCCCAGCAACCACATGGTGTCTCACAACCATCTGTAATGGATCTGATGCCCTTTTCTGGTGTGTCTGAGAACAGCTACAGTGTAACCCTATATATAAAATAAATAATTCTTTTAAAAATCGTCTACCAAGTAGACTACATCTTAGAGATGCAGGGATGGTTCAATATGTATAAATCTGTAAATGTAATCTGCCATAGACACAAACTGAAAGACAAAAACTGTATGATCATCTCATTAGATGCACAAAAGTTCTTTGACAAAATACAATACCCCTTCATGCTAAAAGTCCTGGAGAGATTATGGATACAAGGAACATGCCTCATATAATAAAGGTAGTTTACAACAAGCCATAGCCAACATTAACCTAAATGAAAACTCAAAGCCATTCCACTAAAATCAGAAGCAAGACAAGTCCACTTTCTCCATATCTATTCAATACAGTACTTGAAGTCATAGCTAGAGCAATACAACAACTGAAGGAGATCAAGGGGATACAAATGGAAAGAGAAAAGTCAAACTACCTTTATTTGTAGATGATATAATAGTGACCCTAAAAGTCCACTGGAAACTCCTGCATCTGATAAATACTTTCAGCAAAGTAGCTGGATACAAAATTTACTCGTAAAAACCAGAAACCTTCCTATATACAAAAGACAGATTGTGAAAGAAATCAGGGAAACAACACTGTTCACAATAGCTTCAAAAATTATAAAATATCTTGGAGTAACTCTAACCAGCAAGTGAAAGACTTGTATTTTAAGAACTTCAAGACATTGAAGAAGATATTTAAAGATGAGAATTTCTTCCATGCTCATATCAATAGGATTAACATAGTAAAAACAGCCAATCCACCAAAGCAATCTACAGATTCAATGCAATCCCCATCAAAATACCAACACAATTCTTCACATATCTTGAAAGGACAATTTTTAGCTTTATATAGAAACACACACGCACACACACACACACACCACACACACAC
Source organism: Mastomys natalensis (assembly GCA_021653895.1). Taxonomy (NCBI): domain Eukaryota; kingdom Metazoa; phylum Chordata; class Mammalia; order Rodentia; family Muridae; genus Mastomys; species Mastomys natalensis. The sequence goes on along the minus strand of JAJTUV010001478.1, from coordinate 436,294 downwards.
GGACACGGACACGGACATACAAAGCAAAAACATAAAAACAAGGAGAGCTAAAAACAAATCCTAAATAATAAGATAACTGCTGGAGGAATCACAACCCCTGAGATCAAACTGTACTACTGAGATATAGTAATAAAAACAGCATGATATTGGCTCAAAAACAAACATGTCCATCAATGGAATCAAAATGAAGACTCAGACATAAATTCACACACCCATGGCCACCTAATTTTTTGATAAAGAAGCCAGAAATACACAATGGAAAAAAGAAAGCATCTTCAACAAATGGTACTGGTCTAAGTGGATGTCTGCATGTAAAAGAACACAAATAGATCCATATTTATCACCCTGCACAAAGTTCAAGTCCAAGTGGATTAAAGAATGCAACATAAAGCCAGATACACTGAACCTGTTAGAAGACAAAGTGAGAAAGAGCCTTGAATGCATTGGCATAGAAAAAGACTTTCTGAACAGAATATCATTAGTACAGGCACTAAGATCAACAATCAATAAATGAGGACTCATGCTTCTGCATGGCAAAGGACATCATCATTCAGACAAAGTGGCAGACTACAGAATGGGAAGTTTCTTCTTTTAACAATACACATCCAATAGAGGGCTAATATAAAAAATATATAAAGAACTGAAAAAAATTGGATATCAAGATATCAAATAACTCAATTAAAAAGAGGAGGTACAGATCTAAACAGAGAATTCCCAAAAGAGGGAACTCAAATGGCAAGAAATAGTTAATGAAATGTTCAACATTCTTAGTCATCAGAGAAATGCAAATCAAAACTACTTTGACATTTCATCTTATAGCTGTCAGAATGGCCAAGTTCAATAAAACAAATGATAGTTCATGGTGGCAATGCTGTGGAGTAAAGTTGAACACTTGATCATTGCTGGTAGGACTGCAAACTTGTAGAGCTATTATGGAAATCATAGTGGTTCCTCAGGAAGATGGAAATCAGTCTACCTCAAAATCCAGCTATACCACTCCTGGGTGTATAATCAAAGGGTGTGTCATCCTAGCACAGAGACAACTAGAAATAGGAAACAATATATGAATGATTGAAAAAATGTGGTACATTTACCCAATGGATCACTTGGCCATTAGAAAATGAAATCATAAAATTGGCAGGTAAATGAATGAACTAGAAAAAATAATCAGATCCAGAAAGATAAATATGGTATGTATTTGCTTCTATGTGGATATTAGCAGTTAAGTCAATGATAAACAAGCTATAATCTGTAGAACCACAGACATTACAGAGTAAGGGACTAGGGGTATAGATATATCTCCCTAGGAAAGAGAAATAAAATAGATAGTTATGGAAGATGGATGGATGGATGATGTGGTGGGAGGAAGGGGGTCAGAATGGGAAGATCAAGTGGAAAGAGAGAGGGAAGAGAGTGACAAAAGACGGGATATAGGGAGAGACAGCTAAAATTAAGAGTCATTTGAGGAGTAGTATGGAAACCTAATACAGTAGAAGATTCCTAAAATATATACATATATCAAGGCAATCTAAATGAAATCACCAAATAATAGGAGAGACAGAGCCCCAACTGTACATCTCTTGTCACCAAATGAAGTTTCAGTACAAGAAATAGGTTGCATCTAATCTAGTTGTTGACTAAGGTGTCCCATGGGAGCCTCCAGACAAATCAGGCTATTGACAAGACTACAGGTTGCTTTCCACAAGCTGATGGCAAAGCCCTATTACTGTAAACAACACCTACACAACTCGCTAAACATGGAGAAGTTGAGCTGGTGTCTACCTAGAGCCTTCAACCCCTACAAACTAATGTTCTTGGTACCCAGAAGGTACTCTGCACACTTCTGAAGGAGAAACATAAATGGCAAACCTTCAATCTACAATGGTGGCCACAAGATGGAAACCATGCCAGACACTGCTTGGGTGACCAAGAACCTGGAACTAGATAGCCCAAAGACCTAGGGTAAAACCAAATATTGCTGTTCTGCTAAAGGGGCATAGCAATAAAGTGACTCCTAATGAAATTCTGCAATACTTATCTATCAGTGCCTTGCTCAGTCATCACCAAAGAAGCTTCCTCCTGCAGCCGATAGGAATAAATAGAGAGAAGGACAGCTATACAATATGCAGAAAGTGAAAGACCTCAGAACACTCAGCTCTACATGGGATGTCTCCATCAACTCTTTACCCTCAGAGCTCAGGGAACCCTGAGAAAGAAGGATGGAAAGAATAGATTATCCAGAGGGAATGAGGACACCAAGAAAACAAGGCCTTTTGAATACAACAGGACAGCTTATACATATAAAATCATAGAGACAAAGGTAGCATACACAGGACCTTCACTGGTCTGTACAGATGGAGTCCTAGAACTGAAAGGAGAAGTGGATCCCATCCCTAACCAAGAAGCTGCTATCTCCAATTGATAACCACTTGCATAGGAAAATTCACCTTTCTCCAAGGGACTCTCACTGGGAAAACAAATATTCTTAAGGGTAGGCTGCTATTTACCACTCTAGTTGGTGGCTTGAACCTGGGAGAGTGGGTCCTACAAATGAGGAGACTAAAGTCTCCTGAAATAGCCAATTTTATTTAGATTATCAGACAATTTATACTAAGAAGCATCACCTGAATAAAGCATATACTCACAAGGACAGGTTGCATGGGGCAAAAACATATTTTTCCATATAGGTACATGAATAACAACAGCTGAAGTAAACTCACACCTATCCGCTACACCTGGCAGGAGTATGAAAAACATTCTAAGAACAATTCTGTGTTTTGAAGAAATTGTGGTCACAGACTTTGTCTTGTTTTGAGTTTTTTTCCACAGGCACTCAGAGTTCTCACACGACTCCACTGTTTAACTGTGTTTGACAGGCTATATGTCCATAGTAGATGGCCAACAGAAAATGAACTCTCTTTGGTTCCTTGTCTCATAATGTTGTGTAAGGGCTTCTTCTGTTTATTCAATCATAACTGTGTTTGTTTGTTTTAAATTTTTATCTCTTCTTCTTACCCTATAGGTCCTTTGTGTATATGTTATGGCTTCCAGTTTATGAGATTCATGAATGTGCAAGTGTGTCTGCATATATACCTGTATTTTGTGTCTTGTCTTGGGCTCTTTTCCTTCTGTTTGTTTTGTCTTGTTCTGATGCTTGATTTTGTTTTATCTTATTATATTTATTATTATCCCTTAGAAGCCTGCTTGTTTTCTTTCTTAAATATTTTTTAAATTATTCATATTTTATTTTTTATGTGCATTTGGTGTCTTGTCTGCATTTATGTCTATGTGAGGCCTACATATATGTCTGTGTGAGGCTGTCAGATCTCCTGGAACTAGAGTTACAGACAATTGTGAGCTGCCACGTGGGGAATTGAACCTGGGTCCTCTGAAAGAGCAGCTAGGACTCTTAAATTCTGAGCCATCTCTCCAGCCCTATCTACTTATTTTCTAATGAAAGACAGAAAGGAGATGGATTCTGATGGGAGTGGATGTAGGGAGGAACTGGGAGGAGTAGAAGGAAGGTAAATCATAATCAAGATATGTTATATGAAAATAAATCTATTTTCAATAAAAAATTAAAAAGGAAAGACAAATGGCATTGATATCAAAATGTAAAATGTTTTCCCTTTACCTACAGAGATTATTTATATGCATGTAACATAATCTCAGAGACGTTTGCTTCAGCAATGTCTGCTAATGTTAGCAAGTGAAACCAAGTTAGACAAGAATGAACAGACACAGTTTAAAATCTATGCAGGCATCAATAGGGATTATATAGAATGCCATCTGTACCTGGAAAGGCAGTTCTACAATATACAAAAAGAAGTCTACAACATTCATCTCCTATTTTACAAAGGAATTCAGAATCCATGCCTACTGTTGTTCCTTAGGTAATCTCAGAGATAGCCATTACCATGAATTTGATTTCAAAATCTAAGTTGTAATATGCAGTTTTCTAGCATTCTTTGGTTTTCCTTTTTATTCAACACTCTTTTTGATGTAGGATGTTGATATATGTAGCTATATCTCATCTTAACAGCTATGTGGCATTCCACTGGGTGAATGCTTTGTAACTGACCTAGAATCCCACTGATGAACATGTCTGCTTTTCATCCTAGTAAGGAGTGCTATTAGGGACATTCTTGGCTTCCTCCATGTTTGTGTGTGGTTTCCCTAGGGAATATTTGCAGAACTGTTGTGTCTTAGCATGAGCAGATATTTGACTTTACTAGACTCAGGTCTACAATACGTTTTTCAAAACCCATGGGCCAAGTTTGTTTGACTTTTATTCAGGAAGACAGCATAGTATGTGGCCATATACCCTTCAGCAGAGTTTGAGAAATATCTAAACACTACCTATTTTGTTGTGTTTACATATCTGTATTAAGTGATAAATGAAAGTGATACTTGGCTTTGCAATAGGCTGAGTTTTTGCACCAAATGAGTCAAAAAAGCACTTCCAGTGTTTAGAGTTTTGAAACTTCCAGAACTATAGACCAAGCATTTGAAATGCTCCTAGCAGTAGTAGCTGCATTGAGTTACTGCCTCATTGCTACAAGACTGGTTTCCCAAATCTTGTCTGAAACAGTAGACCTTAAGAGTTTTGACAGTCTGATTGCTGTGTATACTTCATTCCTACAGTCAAACAAAACAGATATGCTTGTGTCTGTAAACCCAGCACTTGAGGGGCAGAAGCAGAAGGATTATCACAATTTTTGAAACTACCCTGAGCTGCACAGCAAGTATCAGTTCATCTAGGACCACAAAACAAAATCCAAAATCTTGTCAGAGAGAAGAGAGGGAGAGAAAGAGTGAGAGAGAGAGAGAGAGAGAGAGAGAGAGAGAGAGAGAGAAACAGAGAAGAGAGGGGAGGAAAGGAAGATACAGTATGGAAGTGAAATTTCATTTATAACATTAATGAAAAAAAATCAGACATTAAGGAGTATAATAAATAAAAGAATATAAGTGCAGAAAATGTTAAAACTACCTAGAAATGTGAACTCCCATTCACTTTTACATTGTTTCATAAATTCAATCTAATATTTAGTCAAAAATCACAATAGAATTTTGAAACTTAAAAAAATATGATTTTATCCAGGAACACTCTAAAAAATTGTGGCATAGGAATCAATGACTTAATTTGAAAGTAGATTAAAAAATATGGTAACTAAACAACATGCATGGAGACACTATAAAACCCAAAGACAGATCCAGAGAGAAATGGGGATTATTCACACTGTAAAGATGGTGCTCAAGAGTGGAATGGTGGTACTGTAAGACTACTGAGCAGCCACGTGGAAGAAAGCCTAAAGGGCTGTTACTGTCACATTCTTCATTACACAGTGAAATTCAAACTGTTTAAGGTCTAATGTATTAAAATTGAGGCATCAGAAAAAAGAATGTGCTTCTGGTCTGGGCCCAGGCACAGAGCAGATCCTGGGCGGCAGCTCTGCACTGAATCTCACAAAACCCAGCAGAAGTGGGGCACCTAGGAGCTCTAACTCAAGCAATATCTCAGATAAAAATGAAACACCCGTGATGTCTGCTGGTAGAAGCTGTAATCCTAATGCTGGCCTCCAGACTTATATTACTCAGACCTTTGATGGGCCACTTACAAGGACACCAAAACAGCTAGAGATTGACATCACTAATCTGAAGAAACCCCTCATTTCGATGTCTGAAATGATCTCCAACAATTGCAAAGGACTTTATCGGACTTGATTTACTCTCTACAATAGAAAAGACTGTGTACAGCTCTTGACTGTGTACAGCCCTTAAAGAAGAATTGCCCTTACATAGACAAGACAGGGATGGTTAAAGAGAACATGAAAAAGGTCAGAGAAGGCCCAGAGAAAAGACAGAGAAAGAGAAAGAGAAAGAGAAAGAGAAAGAGAAAGAGAAAGAGAAAGAGAAAGAGAAAGATGAGAGCTGGTACAAGGACTGTTTTTCAACCTCTCCATGGTTGTCAACCCCACTTCCTCCCATCTTGGGACTATTAATTGGGTTATTTTTGCTGATTCTTTTGGTCCCGGGTCTTAAATAGGCTGACTAACTTTGTGATACAACAGATAGATAATTTGGTAGCAAAACCTATTCAGATACATTATCATAAGTTAGCTATGGAGGACCACGAGACTCAAGATGAAGTTGTTACTTTATCCAGGGTGTTCCTCAAACCCATCTCTACCCAACCTAAAAGAGGGGACTTCCACCCCTAGACCAAGCAGAGAGAGGCTACCCAGAACCCTCTCTGACTGGTGATCTGAATTCTTGCTTAGGCTGCGAGGCTAAGCACTGCAAGGGAATATAAATAAAACTTAAAAATATCTATCTGGGTTTCCTGAGGGACAAGTCCTGACTGAATAGGGGTTGATGTCAAAAGTATCCCCTCTCCAGGAAAAAGACATCGGGATGGGTATGGCCCTCATGCCTCACTGGACAACACAAGAGGACTGGAGCCATTACAAGGTCCCTTTCAATTATTGGAGGTCAGGCCTCTATCCCTGCCTTCACAAGAATAGAATCGCCAAGGCCCTTCTATACTTAGAGAAGGGAGGAGATGTCAGGAGCAGCCCTGCATATACACTAAAGGCCTAAAATCAGCCATAGGCCTAAAGTCAGCAATAGGCCTGACATACATGCATGCTAACACAAAGTCTTGGGTCTCTGTGGAAAAATACTGAAAACAGAAGGCTATAAGCTGTTGCAGACAGGTAGCTTCTGAGGAAATGTACCAGACCTAGTAGTCATAGGTCTTATAAATTGGCAGCCTCGGTGGACAGTACCAACTTAGATAAGGACAAGTGAATCATAGGCAGAGCCATAGTGATCTGTCCCCTGAACCTACACCCAGCTGATACCCTGTTCTGAAAGGTATCTGTACTCCCCCTGAACAACTATGCTCTGGTGCCATTCCCTTCCCCACATCCTGCCTTTTTGTGTTTATAACCTCTGTGTAAATAAACAAATTACGATGTGATTTAAATAACTATAAATAAATAAAAAGAAAGAAAGAAAGAAAAATAGAAAGAAAGAAAAAAAAAGTAAAAAATGTGATTTAGTATTGTGGTGGTTTGAATACACTTGGCCCAGGGAGTGGCACTATTAGAAGGTATAGCCTTGTTGGAAGAAGTGTGCCACATTGGGGGTGGGCCCTTCTCCTAGCTGCTTGGGAGGCAATCTTCTCCTGTTTGCCTTTGGAACAAGATATAGAACTCTCAGCCCTTCCAGCACCATATCTGCCTGGATGCTGGCATGCTTCCAGCCACAGTAATAATGGACTGAACCTCAGAACCTATAAGACAGCCCCAATTAAATGTTGTTCTTTATAAGAGTTGCTTTGGTCATGGTGTATACTCACAGCAATGGAAACTCTAAGACAAGTATTTTTATAATCTGAGGTGAAGTTAGATATGAAATCCAAACATTGTGAAGCCTAGTGATGATGTTTCAGCAGCAAAATCCCATTCAAACCAAACAAACAGGTGCAAGTGGCTGGTCCTCAGAGTTCCCTCCACCATCATCCTGTGAGGGGCTACTGTTAAGAGTAGGTCTTTACTCTGACTTCAGTGTCTGCAGTGGGGCCTGCCTTACCCTTCCTGCAGATATTGGTTGCATTGGTCAGAGCAGTTAATCCACGGAACATTCCTAATCAAATCCAACAGCATGGTTTCTGATTGAGAGCTCTGGACACTGGGGGGTATGGAATTTGAGTGATCCTCTCTCCTAAGGGGGTCACTGGAAGTCATGTCTTGCAGGGTAGCCTGGAACCCAAAAGCTGACCAAGTGGCAATGGGTTAGCCACTGTGAGAGAAGTGAGACTTATGATGGCATTGTTACAAGGAAAGGTAGGGGACAGAAGGTAACAGGACTTTGATGGGTTTAGTCATTGAGATTCCTCAGAAACACCTTTGAACTTTCAGCCTCTAAATCTCCCTTTCTTGGTTGCTTTTTGTTCTAACTGCTATGCCCCACAGACAAACTCAGAGACACATTGGGGGAAGCATTTGCAGAAAATAAGTAGTTGAACCCCACACACAAAGACTGACAGACCAGCATGTTAAAGAAGAGAGTGCAATAAAAGCAAGGCTAAGCATTATGGCCAACAACTGACAGATGTCCATCTCACTGAAAATTGAAAGATATAAATTAGATCAAAAGATAATTTATTATTTCCTTTTACTTAAAAGGTTGGCAAGAATGAAAAATACTATTATTTTGTGCTGTGGACAGAGAAATAAAGCCAGATCCTGTGCAGAACATAAAGTGTGATCCTAAAAGTTTCTATTAGCATTTATAACTTTAAATCAACCAACCAACCAATCGGTCAGTCCTACTTAAATGTTATGCTATAAAAGTACCTAAGATACATATATATTAGCTCAGACTATTTTATAATAGTCACATATTGGGCATATTTTGAATATTTGTCAACTCAGAAATGGTGAAATAAAGGTGTAGTCCATTCAAGAGACAGGGGTGCTGTGGGCTTCTTAATTGTGAAGAGACTCTTAATGCACCAGCAAGAAAATAAAACTGTGCTATTATCAGTTTTTTGGTCAGTAAATACATATTCCAGTCATTTGAAAGAAACTCATCATACTGTTAATAGTCATTATATATAGGAGATAGTTTAGGGTTTGGTGGAGGAAGCCTCTATTTTGTCAGCTACATACACACAAACACACACACAAAGATGGCAGACACACCTCACTACATCCTTATCAGGAACTAAATTGTCACTTGCTTTTGTCTCCTAACTCCATCTGCTTCCAATCTGCTCCTCTGCTGTTGGGATAAATAAAGTGGGGCAGCATATGTTTACAGAGAATTTTTAAATCATAATGAAGTTGAGGGCTGGTTTACTCGTCAATTATCTATCACATAGGAGAAGTTCTAAATAATGTTGTTAGTGCAGGCTCTCCTGAGAGTATACTCAAAGCCCTCCCCTTGTTCTTAGCTAGCTCTAATACTGTGACTCTGGGGTCATGTGTGCCCACGTATCATTTACTGGGCTTGGTGTGCATAGGCTTCAGGTAGGAGTGGTGTTCCCACCTTTGCAAAATCATTATTTCACAAAAATACCACACAAGGCCAGGTATGATGGCAAGTCTTTAATTTTAGCACTCAGGAGACAGTGATGGAAGGATCACTGTGAGTTTGAAGCCAGCTTAGTGTACATAGAGATTCCATACCACCTAGGACTATATAGTATGACCCTGTCTCAAAATCCAAAACCAAGCAACCAACCAAGCAACCAACCGACCAACCAACCCACCACACAAGACCATAACAATTAGATAACCCGTTAGAGGCTGTTTTCTGCTGATGTAGCCCACTTACCATATGACCTGCCTCTCCACCAGCCTGGTGTTCAGCTGTTGCTAGATGGGCCCTGTCCTTATCCTCTCACCGTGTTGTTGTCCTGCTACCCTGTTCCTGAGGCCTTCCTGTGTCTAAGAAGCATTGATCGTGTGGTCTTACTTTGTCTTACCTATCTCCACGTCTGCCCTCAGTATCCAGAACCCATGTAGCCTTCCACTTTGCTCCCTAGTCTCTCACCTGAAAACATCTTCTCTAAAACCTTAAAAAACACATTTGTGACTGGTAGTTCAGGGCTGGCAACCTGAAAAACCTCAAAGGTGCTGTCATGGGCACCCTTCCAGTGCTTAAAGTGCAGAAGTGGTTTCCCCAGCATGCTCTCTAGGGAAGGGGGTCGCTGGGGAAGCAGGGCTTTTCTCTATCAGCTTTAAAAATAAACACCCCATGGAATAGAAAGGAAGAGAAAGCCTTCTACCCAGCTTTACCTGAGCCTGGTAACAGAGAGGGGAGTGTGAGGGAGAACAACAGGGAGATGCAGTTAATTACCCTTCCAAGCAAAGGTGAACGCTGGAGATGGTGAGACCCATTTACAGGAGGGAATAGATCCATCATTGAGAATAGAGAAAGGGAGAATTGTTCATAGCCAGGAAAGCGTCTCGATGTTCAGATTCCATTCCCTTTCTGGAACTCTGGAGGGAAAAAGGTCATGACTTGGGCTGGGAAGGTACACTTAGCAGACTGAGAGGGGGCTGCTATCTTAGGTCCGGTTCTGGGCCTGCAACCTGCCCCACCCCAAGGGAATGGCTTCATTTCTCTCTGGAAGCTGGTATGGGTTGTCAAAGGAAGGGGTACCTTGGGAGAGGCCCCCATTACCATCACAAGGGCTGTCAGACCCCACAATGCGGTGGGGCCCTAAATGCAGGGTAACCCTAACCCTGCAGTGATTGAAACAGATAGAGGGGGAACTCTCTTACACAATGGCGGTCCTGGCCCCTCTCCTCCTCCTCCTTGCACTTCCTCAAGCGCCTTTGTCTTCTGGTCCCTTGGGCTTGGAGGCTCTCTCATTCCCCACAAATGCTGCCCATTAACCTCAGAATGAAGCCTCTAGGGGAAGGCCTGGCCCTTTCTCTCCTTGCCTCATCTCCCAGAAACCCTTCTGGTTCTCCCCTGCCTGCTGATCGAAAAAGATGCCCAGCTGTGAAAAAAACATCCCTCAGTTTGAATCAGTCCCACAGGAGCTGCTGGACATTTGCAGCCAGTGCTCAGAGATGGTGGAAGGTGCTCTGCAGTAGCAGCCTTGGGATGGCCCAGTGACCACATCAGACCCTTTGTCATCTCCCCGTGCCCAACGTGCAGACCCTCAGTACAATTCTGGTATGACTGGTGAAACAAAGCTGTTCTGGTCTCTGGGGTGACCTGGATTTCTACTGAGGTTCCTGAAAAGGGTGGATACCAGACTTCAGAATCTGCCAGCACTTAGGGAGGGAGACAAGGAAAGAAATTGATGGCTCAGAACCTTGTTGGCTCATGAAGAAACCGCTAAGGGATTTGGTTATCATTTATAGTATTTTTTTAAAGTTTTTTTTTTAAGATTTATTTATTTATTTATATAATGTATATAAGCACACTGTCCTTGAAGCACCAGAAAAGGGCATCAGATCCAATTACAGATGGTTGTGACCCACCATGTGGTTGCTGGGAATTGAACTCATGACCTTTGGAAGAGCAGCCAGTGCTCTTAACTGTTGAGCTATCTCTCCAGCCCCATTTATAGTATTTTAATCATGCCTTTTCCCCTACACTTTGAATGAAAGCCACAAACCTGCTTCTCAAAACAAAGAATGGATGGATGAAAACCCATGTGTACATATCAGTGTGTATACACCACATCCACACTCACATTTCAAGGAATCTGGACCTCTGCTCCGAACTACATGCTACCAGAAGGAGGCATATGTTTTGGCACCAAAGTGAGAGCAGAGAAGGCTCCAGGCAGAACTGAAGGCAGGCTTTTGAAGGTTGCCTTTACAAGAGCCAGGTAGCTGGTGGTCCTGGGTCCTGCACAGGTATGTAAAGTCTCTACTTCCTACCAGTCCTGTGATGGGCTTGGAAAGGAAGCCAGGAGACAAGGTAGTTATAGACACATCTGTGAGATGCTGTAAACTGGAGGGCAGAGAGGACAAGGGAAGGCCTTCAATAGTGCATGGCTATGTCAGGCAGACTTCATAGCTCTTGAATTTTACAATATCCCTGTAAAACCAGGAACTATCATTCTAATGTCACTATTGAGCTAGCAAATTAATTGTTGAAGATAATCCAGCTGGGCCCTGAAACTTGTCTGCTGTGCAGTGACATGGGCAAGAGAAAGATGACCACCCCCAGCCCCCTACAGCAGGCAGGAGAGCTGGCCCCCTAGGTTATCAAAGCTGGAAAGCTGTTTCTGTCCCTCACCTGCTGAAGTGCTCTGGAGAGCAGCCCCTGAACTTGTCTGGACAGCACAGTAGAGCTGACCCTGGATGTGGGGTTGTAGGTAAGCTGGCCCCAAGGGTGAGAGTGTGGGAAAACTGGCTATGCTTTTGTCTGCTATGTGTATTGTCCAGGAAGTGATCCCCTCCTCTCCCCTTTGCCCTTACCAACAGCAACATGCAGAGAGTTGGTCCCAAGGAAGTCATGACAGCTGGAGAGCGGTGACATGGGTGAGGAGAGATGTGCTCCCCCACACCCATTACCATCAGTGGCAGGCAGGAGAGCGGGCCCCAAGATCATCAGAGTGGGAGGTCGGGCCCTACCTCTTGTCTGCTGGGAGGTGGTGAAAGACACCCTCCTCAAATCCCTTTACCCTCAACATATATGGCAGGCAGGAGAGCTGATCTCAGAGTCATGAGAATGGGAGATCTGGCTATGGGGAGAGTGGGAGAGCAGGCCCCATACCTCCTCTGGGCAGCAGGGTAGAGTTGGCCATGGTAGTGGGGATTGCTGGTGGCCAGCCCTGGAGAGCATAAGAGCAGGAGCGCTGGAGGGCTGACTAGGTCAGATATCTTTCTGGCCCAGACCTGGGGCTGTGAATTGGCCCACCTCAATATCTATCTCATTGATGAACTGATGGAGTATACGAGAGGCTGGTCTCACAGATCCAAAATTACAGGGTCTCCTTGACATAGGGCAACAACAGGATATCCAAGAGGAGTCCCAGTGAGGTTCTAGTATTAAAGAATGGCAGAAGCCAGAGGCCTCCTACCAGACCAATGAACATTAGCAAGCAAACAAGTGTGGACAAAGGGCATACTGTGAGACACTGATACACTACAGCTTCTGCACTGAAATTACTTTTTTTCCTCTGTTGGGGGAAGTTGCAAGGATGGAGGGTCGGTATGAGGGGAGGGATAGATGAGTGGGATTGGGGTGCATGATGTGAAAATCACAAAGAACCAATAAAAAGTTTAAAAGAAAAAAGATGATCCTGCTAGCAGGCTATATAGAAAGAATGGAAATCCACGTCTTCTGGCAGCAAAGGCCACAAAAGTATGAGGCTGCCGGCTTGGTGTACTTCCTAGCCTCTTCTGAGGGTGAGCAGGTTGGTCCTGTTGCATGAACATTTCTACTCACCATGGCAGCAGAGTGCCCAAAGGTCCTTCACTGTCTCCTGGCACAAAACAGGCTAGGGGCAACTTGAAGCTTTGATCGGTACCTCAAGCAGTCCTGTGGTGTCCTACAGTTAAATCCTAAGGCCAGGCTAATGAGCACCAGCGCTCTCTCTCCTGTCTTTCTTTCAGACTCTTCTCCACAGTGTCTTTTGCTCAGCTTCCACTCTGCAGGCTAGCTTTGTTCTGGATAACTGTGCATCACTCCTGCTTGGCTGAAGCCTGTCCCCACAGAATGGATAAACAGCTCACCCCAGCACCCCACATCAGGTGCTTCAATATACTTATTTTGGTGGCTGTACCAGGGTCAGTCATATATGTTAACAACACCCGAGGTCACAACATGGCCTCTACCTACCAGGTTCTTGCTAGCTCTGATCCTTAGTCAGCTCAGTGGGGGCACACTGTCTGCTATCCAGTATTTGTCACAAACCACAGACACCTTGTGTAAAAGGGATGAGAAGAAAAATCTCACAAGACAACACAGTGGCTTTTGGAACAGGTATGTAGGCTCTCATTTAATAGCAGTTAAAAGAGGAAGGTGTACAGGGGAATGGAGTACTCATGCTCTTTCCCCAGAGGAGCCCCCTTATGTAGCAGCCTGCAGCAGGGCTGCTTTCCCAGTGAGCATGAGAGAAAAAGGTTCCTTTTGGAGGTACAGATGGATCTCATTGCAGTTCCACAAACGTGGAACTGTGCAAAATGAAAAGGCTATTTCCAACGTATCAGGGAGGAGTGACTCAAATGCAGATGAATAAAGGACAGGGAACAGAGGGGCAGAGGGAGGGGCACAGCAAAAGCAGTCTGAAGGAGGCTTGGTGAAACCACCCCAAGCCTGCACTCAGAGGTCTAAGGAGAAAACTGGTCACTGCCACCCTTGGGCTTAGGACCTGCTGAGCTAGGGGCTATGGAGCAAGATGGATTGTCAGGCCTGATGCATGATAGAGTCACTGGGAGATACAGCTTTTGCTAATTAGGACTCTGGGTTCCAGTATGCAGGTCCTGTTCTTGGCTCACACCAGTGTTACCTGGTACCTGAGAGTTTTGTTGTTTTCTTTTTCCATCATGAATGACAAAAAATAAGTGAGCCACTGCCTAACCAAGGCTCAAAAACCAGACTGTCTACAGGGATATGGATCTGGGTGGAAGGCAGCAGACTTCAGGCAGCAGTGACTCACCCCAACTGAAATTCTTCAGGACATGTGGTCTGCAGGCATCTGAGGTAAGGTCACAGAGTCTGAGGCCTACTAGCACACATAACGTGCTCAAGTTTTCAAGGCCAGCTCAGCTTTAGGTCTATGGATAAAATGAGAAAAAAAAAAAAAAAAAAAAAAAAAAAAGAAAAGAAAAAAGTTCCACCTCATCAATTCATAATCCCTTTGACATTTTGGGTCCCTGGCTAGACAGCACAGGCCGATACAGAGGCAGGAAAAGGCAGTGGCCATCCTCACACAATCTGAGATTGGATGAGATTCCCCTTCAGTAGGACTCTGGTGAGGAAGGTAGAGAGTCCCTGTTCCTCCACATGTTTTTCATTTCGTCTATGACAGTTCCTTTGGGAAAGAGGTGGCAACTAGACAAGCTGCAAGATGGAGTGATTAAAAGTGTCCCCAAAAGACAAATGCTGTACAGCCCAATGTAGATCTCTACACTGAAGGCTGACTAGCCCTGGTGAAGGGCCTTTCCTTCCTTCTCAGTCAGCAGGACTTCAGTTTGTGGAATCACTTCTCACCCTTTTCAATAAACAGAGGGCTTCGAGAGATCACCTTGTCTTCTTTCCCACAGGCCTGTGCCCTACGTTGGCAAGCAAGTTTTGCATCTTCTTCTGTGACCCTCCTCCTGAACCTTTGGCCGTTGTGTAGCCTGATGATGAGACCTGGGTGGCTTGTTCTTTCCAGTTCTAGGAAGTTGTGCCTCTGTGTGGTGTTCTCTTCTTGTGTTTAAGATTACTACGGCAAGGGTGAGGCGTGTTCAAGATGGGGTAGGCTGTGGTGGGCTAAGAGATATGTCATTAAAACGGCTGTCCCAGAATTACACACTAGCTGACAAAGGTAATAAGAGATTGTTTGACCCGTCTCTCCGCTCCTCACTGGAGCTGGAAACACTTTTGTGGCCTCTTGGTCAAGTGTTCCACGATGCAATTATACTCTCACCAGCAGTCAGGCTAACAGCTTCCAGAAGTGTCTGAGAGCAAAGATTCCTCTGGCCAACTTCACAGGATCTCAGGAGTCTATTTGGCTAGCCCAGACTCCAGAGATCAGAGATGTGACTCCAGGAAAGCACTCTTAGGTGAGGCTAAGGAACAGCTCAGAAGATGGGAGCCTTGGGCTTGGACAAGACAAGCCTTGTTTCTGTGATGTGATTTAGTTGATGATAGCTGGGCCAGAGACAACAAGCCATTAGCTGCAGCTGTTCCTGTCTGCCTCATGGTGACAGATTCATTCTCAGAAACATTCAGTCCTATGGTGGCTGTGCCCTGGGTGTAGAGCTTGGGACATGTTCTTTAAAGATAGTAGCTGTAAGACTGTCATTAAAACATGAGTATGCAATCTCAAACATCATGAAGCTCTACCCATGGTGAAGGCACCCAGGCTACTTTCAGACTTCAGGGAATCTGGGCATTTAGAGCTGCTGCTGCTGGAGGTGAGTGTGAGACTCTCACTCAGGGACCTTCAGAAGCCATTGCTGATTTATGTTCTGAACCAAGTGTTATGGTCATAAAAGAAGGGACAGATGAATGGCATGGGGACTGGAGTCCTGACCCAACTTGGCTTTTAAGATTCAGAAAAACAACTCACCTAGTGGGGCAACTTCCTTTTCAGCTAGCTATTCTTCTCTTGCCACAAGGCTCGGTTAGACCTGTACCAATGAAACTGCTACCTATGGGATCAGAGTGAAACTGTTGTCTTGCCACATGCACACTCTCAAAAGCCAATAATTCAACCAACAAGGCAGATATCCTAAACTGAAGCTGGCTTTGGTATACTACAGAGGCATGTCTGCCAGGCTCTACTATGTATTTAAGTGAATACTTGAAAGCAAACAGGATACATATTATCCTTTTACTTTCTGATCTCAACTCCCATTGCTAGGTACCCACTAAATTTGTGGAGCACTAGATAAGAGGTGGCTCACCATGTCAGCACTGACAGTGCAGCTTTCCCAGGAAAGTGTGGCAGTAACTTCCCCTAAGCCCTTCTTCTTGCTTATTCTTGTGCCTCTCTTAGTATAGGGAAAGGTTATGCAAATACTGTACAGGGGTTAATAAAAAAATACATATGCTTTCTTTGAGGAAGAATGCACAAATGCAGGGCTAGCCCAGGGAGATCCTGGACCATTGGCTACAGCAAGTGGCCTCTGTGGGCCCAAGGCCCACATTCAGGAGTGGTGGCTGCTGATGAGTCCTCGGAGCTGCTTGGCCACAGTGTCGATCAATTTCTGCTTATCTCGCTCATTTTTCCGGAACTGTGCAAACATGTTATTCTTGCGGCTAGTATCTTTCATCCTAAATAGAGAAGGAGAGAAAGAGGGCAAGGTATTTGAGATAGTCCCAGACAAAAAACAAGCAAGAAGTAGAATGATGGCAAGATGGATCTTAACCATACCAGAGTCAAGAATATTTCCACTGTCCAGCTACCTCCTCATTATGGACCTGTCCTTCAGCCACCAATCAGCTTCCTGACAACAGTTACCTTTGGTCAAGAGCTAGCTTTGGAGGGGTCAGGACTTTATCCTCATACCTCCCTCACCTGACCCATCTTATGTCTTCAGATGAGCACCTTTATAAATGTCTGAGACATGGCACAACTCTGCTGGCCAGCAGATACCTAAAAATGTCTGGGGTACACTTATTTCATAATCCTGCTGGGACCTAAGAGATGGAATTTGGAAGGTGAGACAGAAAAACATTGTCTTGAAATTAACTGTAAGAGATTGTGAGAGCCACCGTGTATCTTTGAGACTCCACTCTACCTGGTCACTCTTTCTTGCCTCTGAAAAAATGTAGTGTTGGTCTTGATTAGTTTCAGGATTATGGATGAAAAGCAGCACAATGGCCAGGTGGGCACAGTGCTAAGGGAAGCAGGTTCTCAAGGGATGGCCAAACTCTCAGTTAACAAAGCCAACTTTGTGTGAGAGAGTTCTCAATGGTCTTATACAATCTCAGATCTTTGTTTTGGTCCTGCTAAAGCTCTGCAGGTGACATTCATGGAGCAGAAATACTGGTGATGGCTCTGTTGGGTGGATGGCCCTACTGGGAAGGCAGGGTTGAAGAAAGTAAGACTAGACTGACACTACTGCAGTCTCTAGGTTCATCCAAGGCACCGTGACAGAGCCTAGAACTATGCTGTTCTCGGTAGAGGGCCTGTAATCCATGGCATCCATTGCTGATGTCTTACTCTGGCCTAGCCTCTGCACCCTGCTTCACATGAGTGAGGTGAGTTGGCTGGCACCTTTGTTCTGAGAACTGAACTGGCTCCCTGACTTCCCTGTTCTTAAGGCTACATGGAGAAAGGCCAGAAGGTCTAAGTTACTCCCAGGGATACTTTCCAAAAGTCTTTAGTTAATCCTGGGCTATTTTTCCTCCTCTGTGGGCAGTTTTTTAAAGAGGGGTATAGTTGGAGACCATGAATCAAAAGATAGAGATCCCACAAATGCAATTTACATCTTGTATAGATGCTACACACCAGGCCCAGTGTGTGTTCATTTATGTTTATATATCCAGTGGAATGCATATAGTTCATAAGGGCATTGTCAATGGCAAGAAAACACAGCTGTCTCACTCTCTGACAGTGACAGCGAAAGCCAACTGTGACTTTTCTCCCTAGTCTAAGCTCAGAACAATTCCTTCAGGCTGGAGTTTTCTGTCCAGCACTGAATTCCTGCCCATACTTGGAAGCTAGGCTAGGAAGGAGGGCAGATGACCTGACTGGGTTAGAAAGAGGGCACAATGGTCCTTAAGGCCCTGGTGAGCACTGTCTGTTATTTTAAACACTAGTTGCACAATTATGTTTGTGAAACTGGCAGTGTTTTAGATTATTCTGAAGGACTCCTCTTCCTTTTGCTGGATAAACTATAAATCCAAACAACATAAAATCAACAGGAAACAGAGAAGCCCTTTCTACATTTGCAGGACATTTAGCTTGACTGTTATAATTTCCTGCAGCAGTACAGAAATGTGTGTCCAGAGATGGCCTGTAGTTCCAGGGGAGGATCCTGGACTCTACAGGAAAAAGAGAAAAGCCAAGAGGCAAGAAATTCTTGGTCACTGAAGCCTTTGGTTGGAAGCATACTCTCAGGTGCTCTGAAAGCTGACAGTGGCATGATGGTTTGTACCCAGGAATGTGCAAAACTTAAAAGTGACTCCTCCCCTTTCCTATCTCCTGAAAGTCTAGCATTCTCTCCTCAAGGCAGTCCACCTTTCAGTAACATGGGGACTTTGCCTTTTCCTAGATACTACTGGCAGTGATATGGGTTTTTCTGTCTTGCCTCACTAGGAAGAGCAAGATTTAGAAAGAGAGACTAGCAGGCATGGGGAGCAGCTGCCCCTGGGGAAACAGGACCAGGTCAGAGGAGAAACGAACTCCCCTGAGGCTGGAAGATGTAGATTTCTGTGACCTGGGGAGCCTTTACCTCCCAATTTTGGAGATAAAGATTTCAAGTCCACTGATGGCTAGGGCTTAGCACACAGCTTTGTTGCATGCTAGGTGAGAATGCTGTACTTAAGGAAGAGTACAGGATCCCAAGAGAAGCAACAGAATATCAGCTTAAACACTGGACTATCTGAGTAATGAGAACTCTGGACATGGTTTGCCTCTGATGAGGACTCCTCAATATGTGGGTTCTAGACCCTGAAGTCATAAGTCTTGTCCCCGCGAGCTGGGATTTACTTAGGAGCTCTTCTGTCAGGGCTGAACTGCAGTCGCTGAGCCAATAAGAGTACCAAGAATGCCAGGAAGCTGAATGGAAGAGATCCTTTCCCCAGTGCTGAAAAGTCTCTGCCATTACTCCCACTCCAAAATGAATTGGTAAACAAAATGTCTGTAAGGAACAAAGAAAGGGGAAGTCCTACTGGGTGTCACCAGGCTAGTTTAGAAGATTAGTTTGTCAGGGTGGAGATCACTCACAGGTCAGGATTTTAGTTTAGTTATCAGCATCACTGATGGGAAATGGGAAGGACTTGCCTCAAACTGATGGAAAATTCCTAAGTGAACAATATACTTACTCTCTAGATATCCTAGAGAAGAAAATCATTGGGAGAGAAAACCATGGGAGAAGGTTAACATGAAAACATCAATTCTCAGCATATCACTTGGCTTCAAACACAGAGCCCAACATCCTATTCTTGCCTACTTTTTGCTTACTCTTATATCTGGAGCACTTTCCAATCCCCCACCCCTAGTGAGAAAGATAGTACACCTTGATTCCTTTGTATGTGTGTGTGTGTGTGTGTGTGTGTGTGTGTGTGTGTGTGTAATGCTCTATTCTGACCTTCTGGACTCTAGCCCTTGTATTTTTAGGGTTGGAGCATGCTTGGCTGCCCATACATATGGACTTTCTTCACTGCCTTCATACAGGTATCTTGTGACTAGTCAGTCGAATTTGCTTTAAAAAGCTCCTTGAAGTGGGTCTTGGTTTCTGGCCTGGCAGTTCTCAACCAGAGGCAGGTTGCAGTATGTACTGACACCTAGGTGATATGTTGGCTAGTTTTAAGATGTTTGGTGCTGCATAACCTAGTTCAGTGAAACCACATTTCTGAGGCACTCTGTTCGACATATCATTAAGCCCCAAGGGCTAGGGCATGCTCCTCTTCTTACATGTTGGCCTGACTAAGTCATCTTACTATCTTGTCTTCCTTAAGTAAAGAGACTTTGTCTAATTAGGCTACAGGCAATACAGAATCCCATTCTAATCTGTACTTATAGCTTGTTAGAGCTAAGAATTATGACTGACTGCCAAGTACAATGGTCAAGGTGGCTGACAGCATTGGAAACAGGAAAATGGTCTTGTATATTACCCCAACTCCCCTGCCCATCTCCCACACAGAGCACAGGACTGGGTACTCACTTCTCAAGCAGGGTCAGAGCTGTCACGGGGTTCACCCGGAGGTACTTGCAGTTGGGCTGTCCATAGTCCGCAAGGTATGTGGACCAATCCCACTGAATAAAGAGGTCCAAAAGCTGAAAAATACCACAATCCCCATACCAAGGGTTAAACAAATAGACAAGGGAAATCAGGACCTCAGAAATCTCATTATTCTTTATTACCAGCTAACTCCTGAAATACAGAAATGGACATGTAATAATGGCAAGAACAGCTGCAGGCCACACTACAACTATGTAAATGTCAGATGATAGAGTCATTTCCACCATAAGCACAAGTCCATTGCTGAGACTCCATACTCCTCAAAGGCTAGCCTGTGGAGAAACTATTCTGGACTGATCTCAAATGCAGGACCCATAGAACTCACCTACTATGAGTACTAATTTGAAAAATGTTTATCATGGTCTTTTGAGCACCAAGCTCTACTTATTAAAGACCTCAGAATCCAACAATGAATAAATGTGGGGGTGCAGCCCAGGGCCACAATGCAACTTTAACCACAGTCAGTCAGCATTGGTGTTCCCCATATTCTCATTTTGTAGGCTTTCCAATGTCCTTGACAGCCTTACTGCTGTTAAACCACTGCCCTTGACAGTTTGGGACCAGGCAGTACATTTATCTAACATCTCTTCAGTTGACTTTCATCTGAACTTTTCCCACAGCCTTTTTCTTTCATTATATTGACAGTTTTGAAAACTGTAGTCTCTCGTCTCCACTGTTCCTTCATCTTTGATTTGTCTGATGCTCTCTCAGATCTACACTATGTATTTCCAACTAGAATTCCACACAAGTGACACCATGTCTTCCTCTGGGGGCCATATCATGGATTGATTATAAGTTTTCCATTTGCAAAACTACCAGAGATTTTTATTGTGTTAGTTTTAAAAGTTTATATTTGTTTGTTTTGTGTATGAACATGCCAAGTACTGTGTGAAAGTCAGAGAAAACTTGTGAGACTTGGCTTTCTTCTTCCACCATACAGGTTCTGTAGATCCAACTCAGTTTATCAGGCAAGTATCTTTCCTTAGTGAGCCATCTAGCCAATCCCTATTCCACTGTTTTTAATGCACCAAATGATCTGATTCTCATGTCCCTCCTTACCAGTGATGTTAATATTAACCTTGACTGCTTGGTTCAGGTCATACAAAGGTGAAAGGTATCTCAATGGTAGTATTATTATTTCTCTCTATAATTAACAGATTTCTTGAATGAGATATTGTTTCAGACTAAGTAAACCTTCAGGTTCTACCCAGGCTTTGGCCTGTCATTGTCGAACAGATTTTGTCTGTGACAATATTTATTGTAGTGTCTACCTACAGGACTTTCTACTTGCTCCACTCCCTTTCAAGCTATTAATTCCAAATCTTCTGTGAGAAAAAGTATTGTTTCTTCCTACTATTTATCTAATCACACATATCAGTGTGACCTTCTGGATACTTACTATGGCAGGATATAATCTATTACAGTCACTATTTTGTTGTCTGTTGTTCCAGATTTAGCTATTAGGGATTCTCTGGCATTGGTCTCTATATTTTTGATTCTATATTTTTTTATTTTGAATACTTCCTTTCAGGTTCTCCAAGATGTTCCAAGCTCACCTTCTCTTTCATTGCCCCAGACCTTAAATCAATCTCTTATCTGAGGTGCTTTGATGTTTTCTTGAGAAGAATGGTATTTAGAAGCCAAGATCTGTACAGGGTACACTTGTTTCTGCTGGGGAATGCTTTACTAGAGCCTCTTCAGTAGACAGAGCTAAAGAAAGCATGTGTGTACCTGTACTTCTTAACCCATGGGTGCATATGTAGCAAGGCCGAAAGTCCACATTGAGGCCTCCAAGTCCAATAGATCACTCAGATTCATTATAGTCTTGTCCCCCTTTCCTGATTGATTACTTCTATTTCAAAAGGAGAAGCCTGGTGCTCATTATAGGATTCCTTCAATTCTAGCATAAAGTGTTTACAGAGTTGCTAGCATATACCCCTGTCAGACACAGATTTATAAACTAGAGCTCAGAGCTTGGACATGGCCCTTGTTTTAGCCCTTGGTGGTTTGCAGTCACCAAGATAAGCTTTTCCTTTCAGCATCTGCTGTGATGATTTTTATCTGTGTCATCATTCTTCCTGCTACTTCTGTGCTCACTTACATTCTGCTTAACTTTAGTTGTTCACTTTGTGGTATATGAAATAAAGCCGTAGCTCTGAAAGTGAAAGCCACATAGGAAGCACAGGAGTGAGGCATCTCTGCTCACACAATCCACCACAGTCATTATTCTGTAGCTATTAGTGTAGGCTTTCCCATCCTCCATTCGCTCTGCTCCTTTCCCATTTACCTCTGCAGGTAGCCCAGCTAGTTTTATTGTTCTTCTGTTTCTTTTGGACAAACAAGCAGATGTATATTTTTCCTTTCTCTAATATGAAGGGCACACTTTTATAGGTATCCTCCTGTACTTTTCCTCCTATATTTATAACTCAACATCTAAAGCTTTTTCTTAATCAATGATTTAGCACACAAACACTGTGAGTTGTTTTTTTTAAGAGTTGACAGACCACATATAATATATGGGGAGCATTTCACTGCCAAGCTGGGTGATTAAGTACCAATATTTCTGGAGTATGACACGGTGATAAGTTAGAGCTAATTTGATCAAAGGAGAACTCAACCAGTCATTAATGGTACTTTGATCTCAAACAGAGATAATTTGTTTATAATATTCATTCAAAACAGAATTAAACTAGAGTAGCAGTTTGTGGTATTTCATAAGCTATATATACAAATTAACACAATAAATCATAATAACTACTATTTACCATATAAAAATACGTATATATGTGGGACAGCACATGAGAAGAGACCCGTACTGAATGGCTACACTAAATGGAGAACTTGCTTTGGTGAATGCTGCATTTCTTCATTACTTTGAGTCTTCCTCTTGTTTAATATCAACTTGTCATTCTGAATTTAAGATGGTAGGGAAGAAGAGAGAAGCAGAAGACAAGCAATATTTAACAATCATAATGTAGAAGAGGTGGAGGTGGGTTCCTGGCTTGCATTCTCAAAAAGGCTGTAGCTGTTTGTTTGTTTTTAAATCTTCATTGATTCTATTTCAGAGTTAGAAGCGCCTTTGAAGCTAGGCCAAACTTAAAGACTTCCTTTTTTTTTGCATTTGTAGCTGAGAGAGACTAGAAAAATCCAAAAGTATAAAGCAAAATTTTTTTCTAGGTTATAGCTACCCAGACAGAGAAAAAACAAGTTCTAACAGCAGGACACATGCAAAGTTCCAGGAAAGACCTTGGGGTGAGGCAGTGTAAAGATAATGTAGGATCTGCTGACCTTTGTAGTATGACTAGTGCACACACACATCTTCAGCACAAAAGATACCAATAATTTTGGTAGATGACTTGCTGTGGCTAAAGATGGCAATCCCAAGGAAGCTTTACAATCTAGTATTGAATCAAGCTCTCTGGGTATCTGTCTACCTTTTGGGCAGAAAGAATTATACAGAAAGACTGGTAGAGGATACAGCCTGAGACCACTTCTAGACTCCAGCTACATTCACAGATTGCCAATTCACGGGGAAAGAGGATCATTGGATGCTTTCTGCCTTCCTTGCTAATTCTTCAGCTATGAACTTCCTCTTCCAGGATGTGATGTTAATAATCTTCACTGTCAGTTTGATTGGATTTAGAATCACCTGGCTGTGTTTGTAAGTGTATTTCCAGGGTGGTTTAACTCAGCACAGAAGACCTGGCATATGTGTAGTTGGAGACCCACAATGAACCTAAGGTGAAGAAGGGGAAGAAAAACATGATGAGCATCATCATCTCTGCTTCCTGACTGGGTCAGTGTGACTAGCTGCTTCACGATCCAGTTATCATACCAGAGCCTTTCTTATCACACCTTCCCTGCCATGATGGACTGTTCTCTCAAACCATGAGCCAAGAATAAGCAAATGTATTTTCTCATACTAGACTTTTTCTAATATGAAGGGCACACATAGCTATTCTTCTGTACTTTTCCTCCTATGGAACTATATTTGAACCTAATATCTAATCAATGATTTAGCATATAAACACTGTGTTTAAATAAACTAGAAGTTATTTTTAAGAGATGATAGACCACAAAAGACAACAGAATGCACCTGCATCTTCCTTAGGTTATTTTTGTGAGGTCTTTTGTCACAGGTAGAATAGCAGCTCCCCAAGGGTGAAATCTCATGATTTCTCCACAGTACTGAACAATATACTTCTAGACTCCTAGCCAGGTTCCCAATAAACACATATTAAAAGGAATTACAATAGATGAGCTGACATTTTGTAGCAGCAATATTGGCAGATGATGGGCCAAACTTAAAATTCATGTTTTCCTAAACCAATTTGACAAGTGGACCAAGCTAGGGTCCTTCCAGGAGGCACTAGGGGAAGACTGCCTGAGGACAAAGGAAGCATCAAACCAAAGGGATACATCCATACTGGGAAGGAGCCCAGCCTTGGCTATCTGACTTCAGGGTTCCAAGGGAAGGTACCCAGAAGCAGGGCAGAAGAGGATGCTGGTCATGGCTCCACAGGCTCCACTAGATAAGCACTGGCCAAACCTCAAGTTGCTAAAATCTCCTCCTTCTAGCATGCTGTAAAGATTCCACAGAGAACAAAGAATGGCAAGGGCAATGGACAGCAATGGACACCTGACAGGAGCCTACACTCTGCTTCCTATAAGCTTGATCTGTTGACAATTTTCTCTTGAACAGGCCCACTGATTTCTGCAAAAACTGTGATCAGAAAACAGAATGTCCTTGAGTAAAAGGAAAAACTTGAGTGTGTACCTTATAAACATCCAAGAATTCTTCATGTTAAACAGGACAGAGTACAAGAATATAATGATAGCATGTCTTTCCACGGTACTTACACAATCCTACAAAATTCTAAATATGCTGCATCTTCTGTAAGTACAGTTTCCTTACAGAAATGAGCAGGACCATTACAATACTAGGCAGGAGTCCCCTGCTCACTGACTGCCTGACAGGATAAACTCATCACATCATCATAAGACATTTTCCATAATCTGTGACCTATGGGTACTTTTTAGGAGGAAGCAGGGTATAGTAAGAACAAATACAGGCTTAGGGTTCCCCAGCTGAGAGTTTGACCACAGATAAAGCTTCTATCAATAGCTGAGGGCAGACTAAGAGAAAGACGGCAGAGAAACTGTTGAACAGCAGACCTGACCATGACCCATCTGTGTTTATTGCCAGGATTTCCCCTGACCCCATGCCCTTAGCCATACAATTCAAAGAACAGCTTTGGCTTGGCTCCTGCATGACCTCAGAAATGTTTTCTGATACAGACATCTGGGCAAATGTCAGAAGAGGAACATATGACTTTAACAAACATAATGCCAACAATGTAGCAGGCACTCCTGGGTACTGCACAGGGAAGATGGTGAGATGCCATGTCCAGTCTTGAACTGAGGCTGGTAAATGAGCAGATGCAGAGTGATGGACACTAAGATACTTTAAGAAGATGATATAGTTCACAAGAAGGGCTTCAAGGCCCAAGCCAGACATGAGGGGATTGGCAGGGGTGAGGGGATGCCAGGCAAGGATGCTAACAAAGCTGTCTCTTAGAGTCCTTTGGAAATAACTAGGAGAAAGAAAGCAAGGGACAAATGGCCTTGATGTCAAGGGCACTGAGCTTCAGCTGGCAGCCTCTCTATTTGTTTTTATCAAGAATGCTCCCTGCTATTTTCTAGGGCAGATGGAAAATTATAATCACCACCCCCACCCCTTTTTTAAAAATAAAGTTTTATTGGAACAGAGCTGTGTTTACTAGCTAACATCTTATCTATGGCTGCTTTTGTGTAGTAATAGCTGAGGCTAGCAGCTATGACAAACACTACCATATGCCAGAAAAGTCTAAAGGTGCACTCTTGGACTTTTCAGGGAAGTCTAGCTTTAGATCCAGGTCAAGAAGGGCAGAGTGTGTGTGTGTGTGTGTGTTGTCTCTCAAGATGTGATATCTCTCACATCTATTAAATTAAAGAAAAGAAGGTCAGAAGACAAGGCATTTAATCACAAAGAAGAGGTAAGAACTTCATTATTGTAACAATGGGCACCAGAATTCCTTTAGGAGAGAGAAGTGCTTGCAGAGATTTTCTGTTTGGGCAAGCTCCTCAAGATACAGAAGCATCTGCAGAGAGAGGAGGAAAAATTTGGGCTGTTGGTTAAGAGGTAGACCTGGAAGAGAGGCAATTTAATAAACATGTGTGAGAAGGGCTAAAAAAGGACACTGTTAATGGTCATACAGCCTGGGCACCTATGGAGACCTGAATACTGAGTAAGGAGTTTTTTCAAAGCTGTTGCTGTCTAGTTTAGACAGATTTCTGGTTCTCTCCCAATGCTCCTGCCTCTCTCTGCATGTATCAAAGCACAACTAGATAGCTGCAAGCTTACTGCAGAAACAGCAGCCCAGGAGGCATCAAGATGGACAATACACAAGGGCTCACAGTAACCCAGAGGAGGGTTCTGGATTTTCCACAGGTGACAAAACTGGGACCAGAGAACCCTCCTGGGCTCTCTGGATCTCTACTCAAACCTTGCAACAAAGGCCATGCGCAGGCTGGCTCCAGGGGCTTCTAGGAGGGTCTGCCCCACCCCCTTTTCCCCTCAGCAGGAAAAGAGAGAAGGGAAAAAGAGAGTCATGGGTGTGTGACTAGTTTCTTACTGTTCCCATAACCCTACCACTTGGATGTAAGCATCAGGAAGCTCTGTCTCAGTGGCAACTAAGCAACAGCAGTTTCTCCTGAAAGAACAATAGTCCAGAAATATTTATTTACTTGAATGATAAATGTTTCTAGATTGCCTGTCTAAGCCCTTCCCTTCTAAGGCTATCTTGTAGAGCAAGGGAGAGGTAGGTGGGCTGAAAGTGCCCCCACAATTGTCTCCAACTGGGGCCTGCAGGAACTTCTGGAGGGAACCTAGTACCAAACTCTCCTAGTGATGCTGCCCAGTGGCTGTGTCTCAATAACTATAGCATTCATTTTGCAGATGGGACAAAGGCAGGGCCTTGCCAGTATACTATTGTTTGGGTTAGGGACTGCATTACTGAGTTGTTGACTCAACTATCACACATTCCCCAGCCAAAACGACCAGATTTAAGAGCATCTCTGCAAAGGGACCATAGACAGAAGGTGGTTTCAAAAGTGTAAGTATAAGCAAGCATCAAAACAATAGCAGAACTCAACAGTTTTACCCACAGTATAAACTCTGTATCACCTAGTTTAGAAAGTAAAATCTAACGGATGTGACAAACAGCCCTTAAAATTAAAATGGTCAGAACATATATTTAAAATATGATTTATACCCAGAGCTATGAGTGATGAACTTTTCTTAGCCTATATAAAATTACATTCCTTGGAATATTAATTAGCAAGTATTCATATGTAAATAAATGTACACACATATATACTTGTGCGTACACATGCATAGAGGTCTGTAAAGGCAATGATAGTGCTCTGTATCAAACTGCAGTGGGGAGTAAGATGTGGATTAGAATATCTTTTTGTATTTATTCATATCTATAGTTGATTAATAAGGAAAACTATTATAACTGTTTTGGAGCATACCTGCAATCTCAACACTTTGGTGGCTGAGTTCAAGGCTAGTGTGGGCCACACAGTGAGTTATAGGACAGGCTAGGTTATATAATAAGATCCTGTCTCAAGAAACAAAACAAGCAAGAAAGCTATCACAAAGTCATAATGAATGGCTTTGGTCCTCTTCATAGATGTGTAAATTAAGAAAAAGTTGTAGACCTATTGTGGGTCACAATTACAAATCTCAGCCCAGGCACTTTCTCTAGGTCTAAGAAAGCATGCCTAATACTAAAAGACAGTAGGGAATGCTCTTACACACTGGTAAGCTGAGAATAAATATAGCCCAGGAAATATAGTTGGGTCTAGCCAGAAGGCTAGTGATCGCTAACTTCTTCAACCTTTTGTTTCCTCATTTGAGGAAGTAGAGCTGAATAAAACTGAATTTGGAATTCCATTGCCAAAAGTTGGAACTAATCAATAGAATGATTAAAGAACCAAGAGATGCTCTTTGTCTCTTCTCTGAAAACTCCAGTTTCATAAGGAATCTTCCCCTCATACCTGCAGTATATTAGCATTACTTCCTGGGAACACTAGAATGTTATCCTTAAAGAGTTAAGACATTTTCTCTTCCTTTTAATTATAGTTGCTAATTATATTTTAGTTACTAATTATTTTAAATTAAATATAATTTAATTATATGTGTGTGTTCATATTTCCTCAAGTTCACTTTGAAAACAAGGTAATAAAACAACTTGCTAAAAAGTTCTATCTAGCCTAGCACTTGCCCTTTAGAGTCAAATATGACACTCAAACATCAAATTTTGTATGTGAAATTCCCAGTGAGGAAGAATAAGAACTCAGAAGATTGACAGTTCAATTCTGTTGCATCAAAGGGAAGAAAACAAGGAATTGTAAGCAAACTGACTAATAGAAGCCAAGGAGCAGAAGTAGGAGGCGCAGAGAGACCTGATAATGGGAACATCTACCACATGGCAGATGCTAGGTATACATTTTGCTTACTTATGTTATTTAATGCTCAGGAAAGCCAACAGTCATAGTTAGCACTGTCATTTAATACACAGAAATGAAGCCTGTGAAGGATTAAATATGGATTGATGAGTTGAGGTGATAGCTCAGCGGGTAAAAGTCTTGCCATGCAAATATGAGGCCTGAGTTGGTATCCTTACAACCCACGTAAATGCTGGGTGCACTGAAATAGGAGGTGGAGTCAGGAGAATACCTAGAAACATTAGTGAGCAGCAGGAGACCCTTTTTAAACAAGGTAGAAGGTAAGAACAGACACTCGAAGTTGTCCTCTGTCCTCAACCTGAGTGCTATGGTATTCATGCTGTTTTAGTTACTTATCTATTGCCACGATAAGACAATGTGACAAGGGCAACTTATAGAAAAAAGAGTTTATTGGGGAATATAGTTCAGAGGGTGAGTCCATGGCCATCATAGTGGGGAGCAATGAAGCAGGTAGGCAGATATGGCACTGGAGCAGCAACTGAAAGCTTACATCTTGATCACAAGGATGAGGCATAAAGAGAGCAAGCTAAGCCGGCCAGCGGTGGTGCACCACTGCAGTCGCCGCACTCTGGAGTCCGAGGCAGCCGTCTGTCTGTCCCGAGTTCGAATCCCTCCTGTGCTTGCTCACAGGGGGAAAAAAAATGAAAGCAAGCTAACTGGATTTTGAAATCTCGAAGCCCAGTCCTAGTGACACACCTCTAACAATGTCACACCCCTAATCCTTCTTGGGTCAGCAGTATGAAACTTCTAAGTTCTCAACAACATAGCCCAGAGAAGAGACAGTATCACCAGCTACCTTCTCACACATAGTTCTGCAGCCCTCTTTAGCAAGGCTAAGTACTGAATGTTAAGAGTCCGAGAATAGTTAGTGGTGCTCCCTAAATTGCTCCTCAACCCTGCTGGCAAGAACCATTCAGTACAAGACTTCTCAGGCTGTGTCTAGTTAGACCATCAGCAGCAAGAAGGTTCTGCCTGTCTACAGAGATCCTACAGAGCATTGGTGCAGTGGTGCATGCTTACATAGATGATTTTACTAGAGTCTTTCTACAATTCTGTGACAGTCAGCAATGACTTGTTTTATAGATGTCAATAAGAGAGTTAAGTGACCCACCCAAGATCATTAATTTAGTAAACAGAGGGTGTATCTTTAATTTAAAAGTTTCTAACTCCAAGTGACACCCTTTTATAATACAACTTAAATCTGGGAGGAAAAAGAAAACAATGCCCCTGTCCCATAACTGTTTGCATTCCAGAAAAGTAGACAATAACCTCTGAGTTCTTTTCTGTCCATCTTCAGATATGGCTAGCAATAGTGTAACTCACTAGTTAACAACAAAGGAATCAGACAGCTACACATATTAGTGAGGAAAGTATGTATTTAAGTCTTGATACTGAGCAGACTTCTAGGATGTGCTAAGAGCTGGACAGACACCTGATTTGCCCAATCTCTGCAAGAGCTGGGATTTGAGAGGTGCCTAGAACAGAGCATATAACCAGTGAAGCCCAGGAAACAATGGAAGCTCACATGTGCAGAATGCAGAGGCAGGGGGTGAGTATAAACTGTAGAATCAAGGGTCCTTTGCTAATCTAGCTAATAAACCTTAGTAACTGAGAACAACAAGGCAGCTGTATTAAGCCAACACCCCCCTGGGGGGGGCAGGAATGCCAACTCAGACTTTCCAAAGATTCTACTGGGCAACTAACAGACTTAGATGGTTACATTTCCAAACAACTTAGCTCAGCACTATATTCACCCCTAAGTAGCTCAAAGGCAGTGCACACAGCATACCTAGTAGGTCAGTGTTTACAAAATACCTTCGCTAAGTGGTCCAATTTTCTGAAAGACTCTTCAGCAATGTGTGTGTGTGTGTGTGTGTGTGTGTGTGTGTGTCTGTGTATTCACACATGTGACACATGTACATGTGTGTGGGAGGGTGGAGGAAGTGAAAATAAACACCTTTGATTCTCTTTTTGTCTTTGTTCATTGAACTCTCATAGGTAGCAGGTTCAGTGATCAATGGCAGTCTCACAGAAAGTGATATCTTTGGAATTATCTTGTTTATGGGACAAATGGCCTCTTCCCCTATCACCATAGCTGTTCTTCCTTTATTTCTAAGAATCTCTTTTGAAAAGTGTCCTCATGCTAGAAATGATCACATCATTTCTCTGAATTGTCCTCTGAGGAGAATTTTGTCTGTCATGCTTAGAACACTCAGGATGCTCTCAGTTTGCTCCATATTACTGGTCTCTTGGTTAGTCAACCTACTCTGGACCTCTTACATTCTTTTGATACCTTTAGACATCATACCATAGCTTCTGACTCTAATGTAGAAGGCAGAAGACCAGTAGCTTAGGGCCTAGCAAGTACTCTTGCTGCTGAGGGCTCTTTTAGGACCTACTTTCATTGACAAAGAACTTAGACTCTCTTCCAGCTCTAAGATTCTAAAACTAAGCCCCTCTAGGAAACAAATGATGGGATAGTGTAGTTCTCATATTTAGCAGGGATGCTGCTTATAAGTTGTTGCAAGAAGTGTGCTGTTCCTTCTCTTCCTTTCCTTCAGGAAGGAAGGAACTAAGGTCCAGAAAGAGTCACTGTGACTGGGCCACAACCACAGCCTAAGCCCTGAGTTTGTTTAACCTTTCTGTCTAAGAATACAACTTAAAACAACTGGTAGAGAAGTGAAATACTTAAAAATATGATCTCTCTCTCTCTCTCTCTCTCTCTCTCTCTCTCTCTCTCTCCTCCCTCTCTCATATATAGATATATCAAATACCTAGAGTTGTGACAAAAACAACAGGGAATTTTACTTGCTATTTTAAAATTAAGTAATAAGTATTCTGCGTGTTGAGGCACATGCCTATAATACTAAAATTTGTGGTTCTTAGTTCAAAGCTAACTGACTACTCATAGTGAGAATCTTGTCTCAAAAACCCAAAACTACAAAAAGTGAACAAAATTCACGTTGTCCTTAGAGAATAAATAAATGCCAATAGTTTTTCTTCTCTACATTAAGCACTGAGGAAAAGTGAGAGTAGTTCATCTCTATGCCCTCACCTCAAATGTTCTCATGTTTTCATGACTATTTGGTATCTGCTATGGATTCTTACATCATGTACACACACACACATAACACACACACACACACACACACACACACACACACCCCACTGTGAGTAACCTTTCAAAAGTGACCTTGTATCTATTCTTGTATTATCTAGACCTATTCATTTTGATCAGTCCAAATTTGTTTATTCATTTAAACTGTTAAATAGTATTCTCCAGAATATAAGAATATCAAAACACACTACAATATGCTTCTCAGCTTGTTTCTGGTGAAGAGTTGCCCATGTGTGTTCTGAGTGGCAAGGGGATGTAATTAATGTCTGTAGGTGCTCAGGGCTGACAGCAGGTTAGGTGAGTGTAGTAAGAAGACTGTCACCACATTGTATGATATAAAAATGTCAGGCCAGTGTTGTAAGCACTTGATTCATAGCAAGTGACACAGAGAAAATGCAGGTATCAGTTCAGACCTAGACCTTAGGGAGTTGACTAAAAGGGCCCTTCTATCCTTGGAAGAGAACACACAGATACACACTAAAAACCCAGTAGGGAAGCCTGTGCTGACCAGAATGAAGATGAACACAAGGCATCCCTTCTTTGAAGTAGGAAGTGAGGGTTACATTCCCACTTTAGAATCCTTACAACTGGACTCATCTTCAAAGATTCTTCTAAGGAATGTAAGGCTTAGTTGGCATGACAGGATAAGCTCTGCTTTCAGGGCTCCCTTCTTTGCCTTTGTTGCCTCTAAAATTCTCCTAGGCGCAACAGTGCCTGTTAGCCAGTAACTGAGCTGGGTAGATAGGAGAAAGAAGAAACTTGGAGTGGGAGAGCTTTAAATCACTTGTTCTTGGAAGTCTCAGGAGAAATCTGTACACATGAACTGAATCTATCTTCTTATGTGGCTGGAGCAGTAAGCATTTACTTTTTGAAGGTATGAGGATCTTGATCCAGCATTTTATCTGTGTATTTATTATCTCCTCATTAGAGCACAGTCTGTTTAGGGGGTTCAGTAAGTCATTAGGGATTTCTGAATCATAAATTTGATGAATTTTTGTTAAAACCTGCTCCCCATCAAATTAGGATCTGAAAAGAGGTACAGTAAGTGAAAGCACACTTGAATGTTGACTATCACAGTTGTCAGCATGGTCACCACAGAGGTGTCATTATTAATCAAAGGCCCCACTGCCCTCTGTGAACCTAACAGGGACAGGAACCTCTTTGACTTCTGCTTCAATGTAACAGAAAACCAAGCCCCTGGCTCTTGGCTCCCTTTCCCATCCTGTCATGTTCTTTGGACCAGAGCCATCTGGACACTCTGCAGATTACCATTTGTCACATGACTTGTTCCTGGGAATTGAGTTCCATCAAGGAAGGACTTTAGCAAGTGCCAGGTAGTCAGCAAAGGGATTTAAGAGAGCACCCCAAGTTTAGACAGTATAAGGATGAATACTTTATTCTTTCATCTGTGATGTCTCCAATGTCTAAAAGAAAGTTAACACAAAGTACAAACCAAGGTGATACTGGAAAATGACCATCTTATTCTAGCTAGTACCCTTGTCTAGTCCTTTCCATATTATGACAGTCCATATTTCTGACTTGAAGATGTCATCTTTACCTAAGTTTCTGCATTAGCTTTTCAATTCCTGTCCCTACATGATTCCCAACACTGAGTTGGAGACAGAGGGCATTCAGGTGGCCATGAAACCTTCAGTTAATGCTGGAAAGCTGTTCTGAGGCCAACTCTGACACTCTGCCTAGGGGCTGCAGTCAGCTCATGCCTCTAATACTTTCTCAGAATTCATGTGCTCTGGGACCCATTACTAACTTCTTTAAAGTGGAAATAACTTGGCTTGATGAAGTGCTCCATAGAGCCTGGCATCTAGCAAAGGTCAGCCTGCATCAGCAAAGATGACAGTACAGACAGTGAAGATGGCAGCATCCCCACATCTTACTTAGACTTTTTCTGATTTAGAAAGACTTCTTTTCCTTTCTCCTGTCAGATCATTCATACTTTGAAGAGATCTTGAAAAACCTTCTTCTAGTCTCTGGGACCCACTTCATTTGCTGGTACAATAGTCTATCTGAAATTACTAGCTACTTCTTTGGCCTAGTCTTCTTTGGAAGACTATAAAACCCTCATCTCAGTGTATTTTTCTCTGCTTCTATCTGTACACAGATCTAGACCCATGGGAATTTAGGACAGTTTGTGTGTGTGTGTCTTTTCTACTTTCTGACCCCAGAGAGGTACCAAACATAATACCAAGGGAATTTTATAGCTAAAGGTGTGCCTCTTTAGATGCTCAGTACTTTTGACTTCCTTTACTACAAGCAACAGCCAAATGATGAGAGTCTATACTTTGTGTGTAGCTGCTGATGGGCAAGGAGTTCTAGAGGCTAACTCAAGATAAATACTTGCTGTGCCAACTAGTTTTATGCCAGTCTGATGCAAGCTGGAGTTATTTGAAAGAAGGGAGTATCAATTGAGAAAATGCCTCCATAATATGCAGCTGTAGGGCATTTTCTTGATTAGCGATCAAGGGGTGAGGGACCAGACCATTGGTTGGTGCTATCCTGGGACTGGTGGTCCTGGGTTCTATAAAAAAGTAGGTTGACACACCATGGGAAGTAAGACAGTAAACAGTACCCCTTCATGGCCTCTGCATCATGTCCTGCTTCCAGATGCCTGCCCTATTTGAGTTCCTGCCCTGACTTCCTTTGGTGATGGAGGTGTAAGCCAAATAAACCCTTTCCTCCCCAGCTTGCTGTTGGTCATAATGTTTCATTACAACAACAGAAACCCTGGCTAATATACTTGCCTAGGACAATTGCTGAACCTTAATCTAGTCTAGTCTGGGAGCACCCATTATGCATCCACTTGCAAGAAGCTAGGCCTGAAGTACAGCAGAAGTCTCCCCATGTAGATTAGTTCTAGCCCAGCAACTCTGATTTCTCGGCACAGGGTTGTTGATAAGTGAGAGTTGTCTACACTCCTATTTTTTTCTTAGGCTGTTTTGGGTCAGCTTTTGCATACCCCTAACCCTGGGTATTAAACACTGCCTCTATACATTTCTTAGAATTCTCTTGGAGGAGTCGGTTAACTACAGAGTTTAGCCCAATGGATGAACTTGCATTGGGCTGAACAATGTAGCACAGCCCTACAGTAGAGGCAGTGTCACACAGGACTCTATGCAGACACTGTCCTCAGCTCTTTCTGATGCCAGCATAGCTCCTGTCCATCCTCCTGTTTGAGTTTTATCACAGATACTTTCAATGCTCAGCTGTGAGCAATCTGAGGGCATGTCCATTTTTGTCTTTGCTTGTTAGCTCTGTGTTAGGGCGTGGAGGAGTTCACTGAGGGCTGCTGACTTGGGATTGAGAGCACCACAGGTTAGTGTCCTGGCCAAGCTTTGAGTGCCTGGCAGCAAACATCTTTCACCTCTGGCGCTAACCCTGCTTTCTCAAGGTTGGGTTCCAGGATCTGGCTCATGTGGCGCTGGTCTACAATCTCTTGTAGTGCTTCATCTCTAACAGGCAAATAATGGGTGGAAAGGCTCAGTCACAGGAGACTGGACTGTTTACAGTTGGCTGGGCCAAGATTAGTGTGAGCACAACATATGCCAGGTTCATTGGAAGTTACATTTCCCTTCTGTTTACACATTGGAGAAGAGAAGACCAGAAAGGGGGGGGGGAGCAGGTGACCTCCTGTTAACCTCGCTGTCTGCTAGAGGCTGCTGCCCTCACCTCTGAATGAACTTACAGATTATCTCACACAAGATTCACCTTGCGCTGAACTTGTACGCCTGCTCTGAAGGCCCCAGTCACGTAGCTGTGATTAAACATTACAGAGTGGCCATAAATTTACAGAAGTATTATTGTGGCTTGCTTTCCTTTCTTCTTTGGGAGAGGAAGAGAGCAATGGGTTTGGAACAGTGGGGGAGTTTTAAAAAGGAAGTCCATAGTCAAACAAACAGTTCCTTTTTGCAGTTCTGAACAAAGAAGAAAACAAGGCATAGGTGTCCCAGAAAGAAAGGGAGAAACATTGGTCAGGAGAGAAGCCAGAGCTCTAGAGGGCTGCAGAGCCCCATACTTAGCATCATGGCCATGGCGCTCGAGGTTCTATTTCCAGACAACCTCTGAGTTCACAGGAGATACTCAAACTGGTCTACCCTGAAGGGACCCTTTAGAGAGAGGGATACTTTCCCTTGGGCTTGCTACATAGCTCAGGCAAGTGACAGGGAAAGAGGTGAGAAAGAGGAGGCTGCAAGATTTTTTTTCTTTAAGCTGCTATGAAAGATGAGGAAGCCCAACATCTGGGACATTTCAGCAGAGATGGGACCATGTTCTAGAGGAAACATCCAAAGCTGACCAGATAACCCAAGAACACTGATTTCTGTGACTCACTGTTTATATACTTAAAGTAGAAAAAAGTATCTCACTGAAACCTTGCTAAACTCTTTAGAATTCCAAAGCCAAGAGGTACCTACAACCAGCCTGTGTTACCCATGAAACAATGAGACTTCTATAACTAGGAAAGGCCAGGGAGTATTCTATTTGATGCAA
Organism: Mastomys natalensis; assembly: GCA_021653895.1. Taxonomy (NCBI): domain Eukaryota; kingdom Metazoa; phylum Chordata; class Mammalia; order Rodentia; family Muridae; genus Mastomys; species Mastomys natalensis. The sequence continues at coordinate 399,991 of JAJTUV010001478.1, read as the reverse complement.
AAGAATTGTAAAAAGTGGTCAGGAAGCCCAGACTGAGGTGACAGGACTGGCCAGCAAAGCTACCTTTGGAATGAGTTGTCCTGTCTCTGTTTACTTCCATGGCAGTGACAGGGTACTAAAGAAGCTCATTGTTTCCATAGCTGGCTAGGCAGTGCCCAGCAAAGCCCAGACAGGGTCTGTCTACATAAGGAAGGCAGCCAATGGCCTAGCTTAGTGTTGCCTCTCTGCAAGATCTTTCACTTCTGGGAACATACAGGGGTCTCCAACAGGAGTCTACCAGGAGTCAGACATAGGCCTATGAAGTTCTCAGGCATGGTCTGATATACAGAGCTGTGGCAGGCAGCAAGATGGCCATGGTGTCAGGGGATGTTTGAGAGATAGATTTAAGTTGAGTGCAGGAGTTCTGAGGTCAAGCTCTGTTCAGAGGAAATTACACAGGTGGAGGCAGGGATATGGAAATCCTGGAGAGGCTGAGAGAGAGCTAGTAGGGTGCTGCAGTGAGGCAAGCAGCCTGAAGTCAGGCAAATAATCATAGAGACAAAATGGTACCAGCTAAGGGCACAGACACTGGCCTTGTGGGGCAGCTAGATACTGGCAGGCATACATATAAAGAGAAAAAGACGGCTAATGCCAAAGAGAGCTAGGAAATAAGACTAGACTTTTGAGTGGGAAAATGGAAGAAAAAGCCCAATAAAATTGATGTTTGTTGAGAGCCAAAGTGGACCAGGAACTACATTATTACCATATAGTACCATGTGTTATAAGTACAGCCACATTTGCCTAATCATGAGAAAGACAATGACATACAGTGACTGAGCATTTGCAATTTAAGCAATGCTGAGAATCATACTGCTAGTAAGCAGAAGTCAGAATTTGACTCCAGGTATATTCGATTTGATGCATAGGTAAATCTAAGAGTAGAATTCTGAAAACAGAATTAATAATGCACCAGAGTTTATATCAGTCAGACTAAGCTCCCTCATGGTTCCTTAGAGCCACCTGAAGGCCCTACCTCCTCCAGGACCCCGAACTCCATCTGTATTCACTGTTTGTATACATGGAAAGTGCTCTTACATAGGTTCCCACTCCTCTGTTTGTCCCTCACAACTGACGATACCAGGAAACCACAGAAACCTGAGTATTTTGTGTCTGTAGCCTCAAGAATAAATGCCAGTTCTTTGAGGGCCAAGGCCCACACTGTGGGACCTCATATATTGTGTCTAAAGTCCTAGAAACTAACAAAAAGCTCTTGATATTCTACTGCTTTTGTGTTTCTTCTTTTATTAAAATTATAAGTTTTCTTGTGCACTTCTATAAAAAATGCACATGCTTTAAAAAAGTTAGAAAACATTTTAACACAAATGTTAACATAAATTTTAACATAATGGGAAAGATCATTCATAATTTTGTATCCAGGGGATAATAAATGTCAACAACTTCATGTCTGGCTTTTAAGAATTTTTTCTTACCCAAAATAGAGTACATTATACATTCTGCCAAAAGCCTATTCCCTGAATACAACATGCCTTTCACATGCAGGTAGATAGTGCAGCATGGTGCCTTTCACACACATGTAGATGATACAGTAGAGATGCTTTTTGATGTAGATTAACTTTCTTCATCATTTTGAAAGATTCTGGTCGTTTGTTTTTAATGGCTATCTAAACTGAACACATCCCATTTTGATGGCTATTTCCCTCCAGTCTTTTCCTCTATTATCCAGAGCCTTGATAGAAACATGTAAAATATATCTTTGTATATTTCTTTAATAATTCCATCAAAGATGACAACATGGGTGGGGTGGAAATAGGAAGGCCCCTAAAGCTGACTGGCCAGTCACTCTAGCCAATCAGTGACCTTCAGGTTTAGTAAGAGACCCTGTTCAAAGGTGGAGAAGGGATCAGAAAGACAGACTTTTTGCTCCACTGCATGCATGCACAAACATAAACTCAAAAAATACATACCACACAAGCAGAAGAGATGACAGTATAATACAATGGGTAAATGGTTCTGGATCTAAGCAGCCTGAGGTAGATTCCTGGCTTTTCCATTAGTTACCTTTATGACTTTGGACAAGTTACTTACTCTTTCTTCTTTACTCCCTCCCTCTCTGGAACTTGCTGGCCTACTTCAGTCTCCCGAGTACGGTGACAACACACCCACTGATGTATTATACTTTTCTGTGATCCAGCTTCCTCATCTACAGGATGGGGACAGTACACCTATCAGGTGGTTGTGGTACAGGCTGAGTACTCAGAACAGTGCTCACACAGCTGTGCTGGACACATGCCAGCAACAGTGATGACTGATAATGGCAATCTATTCCTAAGAACAGTATTTGAAGTCAGAGGTCTGGGTCGTCATTGATTACTATCCCTCCAGAATTTATACTCCCATTAGCAGGTGTCATGGGTGTTTTGGAACAGAAATACTCCCCAAAAGAACCTATTTCTGTTAGAAATACCAAAGGGACACACTCAGAAAAGGTTTAGTGTATAATCTTATTCTACCATGAGATCCTGTGCTTCCTTCTCTTCCTAAATCATAAGTGTAAATTATAGTCATGAGAACAAATTGTAAATACCTGACACATTGGAAAGAAGGCTCCAGCCTGCTGAAGTTAAGATAGTGCTTTATGGCTTGCAAAATGTTTTCAAATGTCTGCACTTTTAACAGGAATACCACCTAAATTATTTGCTGTGAAATTTTATACTTTCAAATGGTACAGTAAGGATGGTTGGCTAAAAAGTTACCAAAGATGCTTATATTGATCTCTCCGACCCCATGTTATACAGCCTAGAATAGCCTCAAATTTACTATATGGCCCAACTGAACCAAATTCTCCACTGTCCTAACTCAGTTTCCTGACTGTGGGATTATAGGAGTGTGTCACCACATCCAATAAAATGGCAGATTTCAACCCAATTCCTTCCTAGTCCCTTAGACTCAGCTCCATACCTCAGAATAGAATTGGCCCTGGGGAGGGGAGCTTCTTGCATTCTGCAACTCACCACCTCCCCTCATATCTTTTGGTTGTTCTTTCACTAGAAACCTTTTGTTTTACTATCAGACATTAAGAAGAACCATTTTCTTTACTCTGGCCTTGCAGGCACAGGTTTTCCACTCTTTTCTCTAGAAACTCTTATCAAATGATCACAGTGGCAGTGAGTTATACACACCCTTGTTCTCTGAAGGGCTTGAAATATCTTCAATTACCCAACTTTGCTCCTTCCATCAAATGTAAGCATTAACAAATACAGTAAATTATTGCCTGCTACTCTAAATAAAAATCTTTTTTCAAAATTTTAGGTTTCTAGGGAAGCAAAGTCTGCTATTCTTAGGACTTCCCTAAAATTCTCTTAGGTCTCTTCCTTGCTACCAGGAAATGTGAGTGTTCTACTATATTAGAAATTAAATATTTCTCTACCAAAGACCCTGTGCTGTGCACACAGAAGGAAAGAATGCACCAGTCATGTAAACACTGGACTATAGTTGTATTTTTCCTTGGTGTGGCACCCGATGATGTAGGTCTACATCTGAGAATCAGTGTAACCTGTGTCTACAGCATTATAGGCAAGGAAGCATTGGAAATAATGGTGAGCACCTGACAGTTTTACTTGTATTAGTTAGGGTTCTCTAGAGGAATAAAACTGAGAGAGAAGAGAGAGAGAGAGAGAGAGAGAGAGAGAGAGAGAGAGAGAGAGAGAATATGTGTGTGATTTACAGGCTGTGGTCCAGCTAGTCCAACAGAACTGTCTACCAACAGAAAGTCCAAGAATTCAGTAGATGTTCAGTCCCCAAGGTTTGCCCCTGATGTCTCAGCTCGTCTTTAGTGTACACTGGAATCTTGAAGAAATAGGCTCTAATACTAGTGAACTAATGAACTTGCTAGCAAGATGGAGGACAAGCAGGCAAAGAGCAAGAATTTCCTTCTTCTATGTCCTTTATAGAGGCTACTATCAGAAAGTGTGGCCAGATTTAAGCTAGATATTCTTACCTCAAAAGACCTAGATTTAGGTTGTCATCCCACTTCAAGTGATTTAATTAAGACAAATCCCTCACATCCCTCACAGGTGTATATAGCCACTTAGTTTTAGTTAATTCCATATGTAGCCAAGTTGACAACCAGAATAGCTATCACACTTGCCAAGAGACATACTCAAGACAATCTCTCTAGTTTAGTGTGTGTGTGTGTGTGTGTGTGTGTGTGTGTGTGTGTCTTTATGATTATGAAGCCAAGGATCTGAAACTTCTGAGCTCCTGTCTCCACTTTCTGAGTGTTGGGATTATAGGCATGTGCCACCAGACCCAGTTTATGCAGTGTTGGTAATAGGACCCAGGGTTTTATGCATGCTGGTCAGGTGCTCTATGTGCTCAGCCCCAGTGAAAACATCTTTGTGCTATGGCTTTTCATGTCAAAAAGGATGCACCTGTGGGGCATCCTGTGCATCATTTATGTGGGCATACAATGTTAACAGTACCACAGTGACACCTTCTTTCGGTGGGTGTCTGCAGCTACCACCTGCAGGATGTGTTGCTCTTTTTGGTAATGATTGCTGTTTGCTATCAAACTCCTTCCCAGTGGTGGGCTGGCAGATATTTTCAAAGTAGATATATAACCAACCTTTAGTATCGTCTTTGCACTTGACAACATGTGAAATCTCTGCCCTCAAGAACTCTTCAGTTTAGCCAGATCGACATATTTAAGACAGCCAAAATACATTTTTGGGAGGATATTATCAACATGTCATCAATGCCAAAGAAAACTAAGAAGTCAGTGTAAATGAAGTAAGACAGGTATTGCCATTGTGAGATGCCAAGGAAGAGCAGTAGGCAATGACAACCTTTGCTGCAGGCAGTTCCCAGCACCCTGCCCAACACCAAAGCTAATAATTATTTATGGAATAATTTTCCCCTCTCCTGATCTGCTGTCTATTTCAAAGTTAAGGGACCAGGTGTTTTCCAGGACACCTTCCTTCCCCAAAGGGCCCCTGAATCATTACAATTTCCATAAGGTTGTACAATTTTCTGGCAGCTATCCCAGAGGGGGCTACATTTCATCTAGCAAGTCAGTATGCTCTGCTTCTCTGGGGATAGTGCTCATGGGAGTATGACTTGCACTTGTAATGAGATTTTTCTCTATATAAGTCCTCCATGGTGAGAAAGTGACCATGTACTCATTGTCCCTTTGTTCTCAGCAATACACACACACACACACACACACACACACACATCCCAAAGAGCATTAGATGAGGAGTTGGGGATTCTGTGGCTGGTGACCAGAGAGCAACTTTTTTGCTGTAGGGTGCTGACTAGGCTGAGCCAGCATGTATGTAGAAGATGACAGCACTTCCTGACCTCTCCAGACAGCCACAGCCTTCCTGGCCAGAGCTGACCCAGGAAAATATTAGCAGTTTTATCCCTTTTCCTCCCAACCTGAAGTGAACCCCATCTGTACCAACTGCCCAGCACCTGCAGCCTCCAGAACCCATTTCTCAATAGACCATTTTATCTGTCCCATGTAGACAGGTGATACTGGGAAAAGTCATAATATTGCTGGGCTAAATTTCTCCAATAAAATGAGGTTCAGAGGCTAATTGATTTCCAAGGGCCCTTTTCTATGTCTGAAACCTAATCTCTCCCTGTGCCATATTCTCCAGTGAGACACAGCAGGAAAAAGCCTTTCCCCTCTGCTGGGAAAAGAAGCCTGCCATGTCTCAGTGCCATGATTTCTACACACGTATATTTAATTATTTACCACTGAATAAATGCATACAGTATTGTCCAAACAGTAGGAAGACAACCCAGACACAAAAATTGCCCTTATTTCAACAAAGATTGCCCCTATTTCAGGTGGACATGCTGCCATCCCTGCTCTAGGTTGGGCTTTGCAGAGATGTTCCAGGAGGTCTCATACATGGTAGGCCAGCAGAGGTGACCTGAGGAATATTATTCACTTTTATCACATGTCTCCTCACTTCTCAGTGTCAATCTGGTAGGTAGCTGAGTAGCACAAACTTTGATTACTGTGAAATCAGTGAGATATGGGCTAATCTCAGAGGCCATGTGGAGGACACAGGAGGCTGAGTGTTAGTTTGTTTGTCTGCTGCTTCAGTCTGAATTTCTGTCACCTAGTGTTATCCTTATCTGCTTCACATCTCATCCCGGTGATTCTCCATGGTGGATTTTTTTTCCAGCCTCAGAGCTTCTAGGTCTGATCCCTCTAATGAGCTGATAGGCGTGTATAAAATCCCTGAGGTATGCTGAAGTGGAAAAAAAAAGCAGCTCCACTGTACTGGCATATGCTTACTGTATCTCCCCTTTGGCCCTATGCTGTGTGAAAATGAGAGCTGTCAGCTAACAGGCACCAGCCTACTTGGTACTGCTCTCTGTAGGAAGATGGCATCTTTGTTCTCAGGAGATGGAAAGTGCTCTCAAGGATGCAATGGGATCTATCAGCTATCCCTGATCAGTTCTTAATTCTTTCTGGAGTTTCAGATTTAGAAACAGGGAAGTTTCACAACTTCAAGAGTTTGCTTTAATTAGTAACATATCGTAGAGATAAAACTGCATTTCCAACACACACAGGAACAGAATATCCCTAGAAAATAAGAGCCCTATAAAAGAGGACTTAGAATTGCTAGGACTGAGAAAGGATAAAAGAATAGCAATAAAAAATTAAATGTCAGTATCCAGCATATTAACCGAACTGAAAATCCCTGTGTGGGTAATAAAACACCTCCAACTTAATAATAATCAAAATGCACTTGACTAAGGTAATGATGGGAAACAGGCCAAGAATCTGCATCTCATCTCCCTCCAGGTTTCTCCTTACAACTCTCATCTTACTTGAGAAAAGCAAAGCCTTTTGGGAATGTCTAGAGGGTGTCGGTGCCATGCTCTCTGTCTCTCCTATAAAGTGAGCAAAAGGAGGAGTGTTCTGAGTGCAGCATCTGATGCACTAGTTAAAGACAGTGTGTCTGAGGTAGAGTCTATGTAGCCCAGGCTGCCCTCCAAGTCACGTACTCCTCCTGCTTCAGTCTCATAGGTACTGACATTATAGGCCTGCATTGCCATCTGGCTACAAAGCTGTTCTCACTAGAACAGTTCAAGGAAGTCTCAGTTGTGTAGACTGAGACTGTGATAGAGTAGGTTGTGACTTCAAGATGGCTGCAACAACCTCTCTTCCATATATTATAAAACTTGCTCTTGCCACTCAGCTATCAAGTGCTGAAGGTCCGCTGCTGTCCCTTTGAATATGAGCATGGCCCAAGCCTTGTCTTTATTCAGAGGCTATGGTGAAAGTGCTATTTCACACACTTCTGACACAGGAATTCTACTTTGCTATTTGCAGTGCTCATTCTTGGAATTCAGTTGCCAAGTAGAGAAGACTGAGGTGGTCTCAAGGAGAAGTTAAAAAATGACCTGCTCCTGATCAGCCCTCCCTAGATGACAGACTTGTGAATAAAGCCATGCTGGTATTCCAGGACTGCCATGGGATTCATCCTTCTGAGAGACTCTAGTTAATAACTAACTTAAAGATTGACCTATGGCTGGATGGTGGTGTATGCAAATAATTCCAGAACTCAGAGGCAGAGGCAGGTGAATCTCTTGAGTTTGAGGCTAGCTTGGACTGCAGAGTGAATTCCAGGACAGACAGGGGTATGAAAAGAAACCACTAAAGGAGGAGGAGAAGGAAGAGGAAGAGGAGAAAGAAGAGGAGGAAAAGGAGGAGGAAGAATATGAGAAAGAGGAAAAAGAGGAGGAGGAGAAAAAGAATTGACCTTTGGCCAATTCCTGACTTACAGAATTATGAACAAATAAAACAGCTGCTGATTAATATAAGGAAAGCTAAAAGTATTTAAGATAAATTTGTTTGAGTGAACCAGGCAATGTAAACTGAGGAGGTCTCAAGCTCACCTTTCTAGTTTTAATGAGCTTTTACACAAGGATAAAGTGGAGGAATATATTGCTTTAGAATTCTATAGTAAATTTTACTAGGACTTCTGGGTAAGACTTCCTTGTCGAAAGCCTTCAAAGGGTGACATAGTATAAATGTTCCATCTCCCCAAGATTCATCTGCTGGACTCCAAGCTCCAAAGAGAAAGCATTAAATGTTGTGCCCTTGGGGAGGTGGCTAGAGCATGGATATGGAGCCTTCTTGAGTGGGATTAATGTCCTTATAAATGGGTGCCATGAGTCTGACGGTAGAGCATTAGCAGACATCAAGTCTTCCTTGATCTTACACTTGCCAGCCTCCACTGTGAGACAGACATTCCTCTTGTTTGTAGGATACTCAGTTGATGAAATTTTGATGCAGAATACCTAATAGACTAATAAAAGAGGAAACTGGTTTTTTTTTTTGGGGGGGGGTGGGTATTCCTTAAAATAGCAATACCTGCATATTACCCTAAAGTCCTTACTTGCTGGAGAAGACTGAAGTTGACGGTGTCAACTTCATTCTGCCATCTGATTTTACTTCAAGCTTCCACTGTTGTCATTTTGCCTGGGGTATAGCTATACTTCTGAATAGCTGGACATCCTTTCTTACAACTGTTACCATCTACGACTATGCTAACCCTTTTCAGAGTCTCTTCTCGGTAGGATTTTCCAGTCAGTTCACTTTGCATCTAGAATCATCTCTTCTTCCTTTTTACCATCTGCCCTTCCTCCTCATCAGATCTCTCTAGTCTGAATGTGTTCAATACTCACAGAGGTGGCTACTTGCAGGCTTCTTTTAAAACCTCATCAAGACTCCTGATGTGAGATCCTCATCTATCATGATGATATCAGTTTGTTCTTATAAGAGAAGCACAGGTTGAGAGTTCAAAAGAAGGTTCTTAGATCTGGCTGATGCTTTTGCATGTGCAAGAATCACTTTTGAGTTGTGAACTTTTAAAACAGACAGGTGAGGTCATTGTTGATGGCAGGCAGAATAACTTGCAGAGCTTCTGTCATGACTGCTCTTTTCGGGAAGACATAGTGAACAGGACTGGGCATCTCACAGTTATCTGTCTTTTAGGAATGAGTGAGTGTTCTCTTATTAAGAATCAAGTCCTCCTTATGCTGGGACCTGGAGCAGGGACTACTCTCAGGTCACTGAATCTCTCCTCTAGTCAGCAGAGGGACAGGGCCAAATAATGGCAGCTTCATTCACTTGTCTACCCAGGAATATCTCTTTGGGTTGGTCAAACACAGGAAGAAGAGCTGGACATTCAAATTAGGGAATCTTGCTGCCTCACAGCTGTCCTCTGCGAAACATCTGAGGGAGGAGAAACAGTACTTTATTCTGAAATGTCCCTGGGCCAGGCAGAAATTTCAACACAACTTTAATGACTATACTATTACCCAGCAAGCAGTGCAACCTCAGCAGAGAAAACTTCTGCTCTACATGCTCTCTCATGTCTTCCTACTATATCTAACATCAGGAAAGAAATCATTATTCTTCATGAGCAATTAAGTCAAAGAAGAGCAAAAATTTTGTAGGGGGCTGGTTGAAGAAGCAATTCATTTAAAATCTAAAAACATAAGCACATTCAAGAATTCATAGAATATGAAGGCTTCCTGAGGACAGATGCTAGGTGCTAGCAAACTGGTAACTGCTAAAAGCCAATGCTGGACTAACATGAAGCAGAGAGCCTTTGGGGTCAATATATATGAAAAGTGTACTCCTTCCTGAGACTTCACTGTTCCTAATGGGAAAAGCAGGTCACAGTGTCTGTGCTGAGGACTGGGGGACATAGAGGAGTCTCTGTGGGATGGAAAGCCCTGACCTAGGTCTCCAACCCTTTCTCTACTAGGATAGAAGCTGTTAAGGAAGGAAAGGTGGCAAATGCTCCAAGGCATAATGCAGCTCTGGGGAGGGGAACAGGAAACAAAATGAGACAAAAATCAACACAGTTCTGTCCAGGTCATTAGTTATCTATCCCTCTCTCAGAGGACAGGGTCACCGAGAAGAAGATACAAACACCTCTATCTCTTGCCAACAAGCTAGCAAGCAGTAACAATCTGTGCCTGAGCTTGGCTACTTGGTGGGTTCTTTTCCCTAACCTTTATCCCCCTGGTTTCACCCCCTATCACTACTAGATAGGAGAGAAAAAAAGAATAGAGGAGAGAGACAGAAAGAGAGAGAGAGAGAGAGAGAGAGAGAGAGAGAGAGAGAGAGAGAGAAAGAGAGAAAGAGAGAAAGAGAGAGAGATCCTGAACCTAATTGTTTCTTTTGTTTGCTTGTTTTTTCTTTGAGTACTACTACTAACAAACAGCAGCCAGTTCACTGAACCCACCAACCCTGCCTATTGGATTGGGGCCTTAGCATTTTACACCCTCTGAAAAGTTCCCAGAATTCCAAAAGTCACACGATCACAGAAACTATCTGCAGCTGGCAAAACTATGCCTCTGCTAGAGCATGAGGCAAATCACAGTCAGCTGCCGTGGACAGTCTGAAGCAGCCTCATATCCCCATGCCTGGGATTGAAGCAAAAACATATTCTTATAATATTAATGTGTGTGTGCGTGTGCGGTTTTTTTTTTTTTTAAGAAACCAAAATTCCAAAACTGTCACTATGAAAACCAGCATCAGCTGTGAGCTCCTCAAGGAGAGTCATTCTCATACAAGCCAGAAGAAAGGCCTATAGCATACATTCCACAGCAGTGTCTTCAACACCATAGCATAGGCAACACAATGAAACAAGGAAATACCAGATCAAAACAGAAGAACTAGCGCTGTTCAGCATTTCCTCTGACAAGTGGGGCACGATCTGTCACCTACAAAGTTCACACCCGAGAACTATTGTAATCAAGTTAAAAACAACAACAACAACAACGAGGCAATAAGAAAGAGCAAAAGAACAATCTGCTACTGGGGCTACAGTGGTGGACGGGTGGCTCCGTGAGCAGAGGAGCATGCTGCCAAAGCTCATGCCTGATCTCAACATTTCTGAGACCTACACTGTAGAAGGAGAGAACTCACTTTGTAAGCTGGTCTGATCACTTGCATGGGTAAACAAACACAAATAAGTGTGTTTTAAAAAACTGAATGTTTTTAGTAATTTTTATAATTTGTTTGTGCCATAAGCATAGTCACCCTTGGCCCCAATCCACCCCAAGGCCACACTAGCAATGCAGTATTAGAAACTGATTTTTTTTTTTAAGTACAAAACCCCAGGGAATAAGAGTTCTAATCTGTATGTTAAAGATTACACACTGAAAAAAGTAGGTGAAGGACTGAATGATGCAGAGACACTGACTACGGCCAAGGACTTGATGTTAGGAAGACATCCAAGTTCCCTAATTGACAGCACAGCTATCATTACAGCTTCAGCACCAGACAGACTTTGGCAGAAAATGAAGTGGACTCTAGTAGACTGACACAGTCTGGAAAAGGCAACAGTGGGACTCATGCTGCCTGTGTTTAGATTACCAGCAAGTGTAACACGTAGCATTAAGGAGACAGACAGACAGATCAGGGTGGCAGAGATCCACACACTGGTGCAGTGTATAACTGTAGTTATTGGTTCTGACAGGTGTGCAAAGGCTTCTGAGTGGAGAAAAGGGAGCCTTTTCAACAAACTGTGCTGAAAGTACTGGAAAGCCATGAATGGCCTTCTCATGAGTATACCACTGGTGGCATTGGGTGGCTCCCTCCTAGATCTGGAAGCCAACCATCCAAACTCACGCATCACTGTGTCCCTCTGAAAGCTCTTTGGAAGAAGTTATATGAGAACTCCAATATTCCCTAGCTTGTGGGCTCATGACCCAGGCTCTGCTGCTATGGGCATACTGCATCCTCCTTTTTTGTTTATCTCAAGATTCCTCAGCCTGCTTCTTAGGATGGGCTTAAGGTCCGCTAGGTAGGACAAGAAACTGTTCTTCTCAAGATCCTTGATTCAGTTATTTGCTACATAAAGTACTATTTATAGATTTGGGAGATCAGAAATGTGGGCATAGCTTTTTGGTGGTTGCCACTCAGCTGCCACAGGTAAATACCACAAAACATGATAACAAATGACAAAAAAATAAAAATAAAAACTAATCTATATATTGTATCACAGACAAAATCAACCCCAAGCAGATTATATACCTAGATCTAACACCCACATCTATAAAACTTCACAAACAGATGGAAACTCTTTGAGTTTGGTTTATATAAGGATTCTAAAATATAATAAATTCACACAACTCTCTTTATCATAGTAAAAGAAAATGCAAGGAAATCCACGAAGTAGAAGAAAATCTTTGCACTTCACACAATTTAGAAAGGATTGTATGGAGGATATAATGTTTAAAACCTAGTAAGAAAACAATCTAATTTAATTAATATTATTGTGTGTGTTTAGTGCATATATGTCAGTGATTATTTAAGAAATGCAAATCAAAGGTGCAAAAAGTACTACTCACACCTGTCAGAATTGCTTGATTCTAATCAAACCAATCCAACCCAACTCAACCCAACCCAACCCAGTTCCACCGCTCTCCTTGTCATCCTCACTCCTCATCTGCTTGCTGTTCTTTGTGTTCCTTTTCTTCTCTAAAGGGATTCAAATGAAAACACTTGATTTTGTTAGGGGTCAGCCACTCTTGCTTCACCTTTTTTCCTGCTCTGGCTTAGAACAAGTGGCACTCCTTACTTATGAAGTAAGCAGGCAGCTGCACACTCTGCCTTCATTCACTGTGGACATGATCAGCATCTAGCATTTCCAGCTTGCCTCATTTTGTTTTTACAATCAGTTTTAAAACAGGGAGGACACTGATGACTAGTGTCTCCTGTACACATGGCACAGACAAAGGTTCAGGAAGCTTAAGTGATTTGTGCCAGTAAAGCCATGGCTCAATACTATTACTGCCTTGTGGAGTGATGAGGGACTTGACTCACAGGACAAACTCAGGGAAGTCACTTGGCCTATTTGTGTCTAACCTCCCAAATGGAGGTTGGGGTGGGGTTTAACTAATTTGCTACCAGGAAAACTGCAGAGACTAATTGGCCAATAAAGAGTTATGAAGACATTTGGAAATTCTAAATGTTACATAAATGGTTTAATAAGCTTTTAATGTTAAAGCCATTAGGTACCTGGAGGTAGAAATAAGGTGAATTTCTCTGTCAGCTTTTGTGTTTCCCAGGGCCTTGGAGAGACCTCATGTTAGACTGAGCTGGTTTAGAGACTATACTCAGCTCTTTCAGAAGTGTCCCAGCTGAGATATGTAATTTGCAAACCCTGTTTCTGCTGTACATCCTTCCTTGGACCCAGCACACTGACTGCCAATACAGAAAGAAGGAGTGGCTCATGCTGAAGGCCCCTGGGGTAGACTGTAAGTAGGCTCCTATTTCAAGCCTCTGAGACCCTCCATATGAGCCCTCAGTCCTCTAGAACACACCCCTGGGAATTTTCAGAGCATCCAAACATGCATGGATAGTACTGGTCACTGAAGAATGACTTTGCCTTATGTCTGAAGTGGGCTACATTCTGGAACTCATTTCACTGAAATTCACCTAACTCTTTTTATCAAATTTAATGCTACTGTATAGGGAAACAAGAGACAATTTAACTTTGTATCAAAGATGATACCTGGAATTAACTTACTTTCTAAGAAAAGAAACTTCTAAGATCCAAGGAAGACAAACTGAGCAAGATAGTCTACTGTAGTGTCAACCTAATGCAGGTGACAATTCAGTTCTGTAGCACTAAGCCACTTTATCCCTCTCCTGTGTCTTTCTCATTATAATCTGTAAAACAAAGAGGATTTCAAACTAAAGTGGTATTGAAAGCCACCTGAAGCTATGGCTGATATTCAGTGGAGATATTCTATGTTCGTGATAATTAAGCATCAAATAATCTACATAAAAATTCAAGGCTAGCCAGGCAGTGGTGGGGCAATTCTTTAATCCCAGCACTTGGGAGGCAGAGGCAGGCGGATTTCTGAGTTCGAGGCCAGCCTGGTCTACAGAGTGAGTTTCAGGACAGCCAGGGCTACACAGAGAAACCCTGTCTCAAAAAACAAACAAAAAAACAAAACAAAAAAATCAAGGTTAACGAACACCTTTCTCATCATCCAGAACAGTATTCTCTCACACACCTATGCTAAGTCTGGTGCCTGCCTCCATGTTGCTCACAGCATAACACAATGACCTCCTCTATCTTGCTAAGCATGGCCATCTCTTTTCCAATTCCTTTCCCTTCACAGTCCTCAACACTAGCTAGCTACTAGAACCTTTATAAATGGGCACACTGCTTGTCTATTTCTTCCCACCTGCTGTACTCATCAGGAAGCTAGGAATCTTGGTCTCTGAAGTGTTTGGCACACAGTGGAAGCTAAGAGATTATGAGCTAAGTGATCCTCTAGGGAAGATTGACTTTTGGATTACCAAAGGGCAAGGAGCTAAATGCTTCTGAATGGTCACTATGGATAGCTCATGGTTTAGAATAAAAAGACATTATAACCTTGATTGACATGTACATCTGACAAGCACAAACACTCTATGGTTGAATTATTTTTATCGGTTTTCTCTGCTTTGGAAAAATCCTCTGATTTAGCATGTAGGTAAAAGAGTAAAGGTCAGTAAAGATAAGAGACACAAAGGCAAAGCTTCAGCAGAACTGAGAAACAGTCAGAAGACAGGGGAGGACAACATAGGGCCACAGGAGCCTAAGTGATTTACTAAAACAGTCAGCAAGATAGAGATTATTCCTGAAAAGTATAGCTTCTGATCCCTGTTGGCCAGGTCCACTTCTTCCAATTACTAGGATAGTGAGTCCTGTAAGAAATACTACTAGGAGCAGAGAAATGATCAGATCTGAAGTTGGATGTGAGGTGGGAAGGCAGATGCATCCCATGCTGATGAATATCAGCACCTACTGAAGGAGGCACAGCTGGGGAAGACCTTACATAGCCAGTCAGGTCTAGAGGCTGTTAGAGGAGGCTAAGAAGATAGTTTAGTCAGTAAAGCATGATGGTCTGAGGTGCAGCCTCAATACACACCTATAAAAGCTGGGCTTGGTTGCACATACTTCTAATCCCGATTGCTAAGGGCAGAGACAGGCAGATCCCTGAGGTTTGTTAGCCAGCTAGGTGAATTAGTGAGTTCCAGCTTCAGTGACAGAACATGCCTCAAAAAAATAACATGGGGAGTGATTAAGGCAGTTCTTATTCAGTCTGAAAACTACATTGCATATTTGAGAGTTACTGTGTTTCCTTATGCATAATCTCAGAAAGGAACAGAAGACTTGGGCTAGAAGCTAAGGTGATTACCGAGGAGAAAGTGCACAGTTGTTTTCCCAGAGATCTAGTTAGGGTTTTATAATTGAGTCTTTATGAGGCCCTGGTATCTTTCTCAGGAAACAACCCTAGCCTGTGTGGTGACAGGTCACAAAGCTGGCTAGACTGCATTGGGATGCCCCTTAAAATGCTATCATTGCACAGACAGCTGGGTACAGCACTCAAATCCCAGCACTCCAAAACAACTATCACTAACTACTTTCAACCTTAACTGGGTAGAGCAAAGCCTCAGTAGGAATCTCATATCTTTACTAAGTTAGCAGTATGATAAAACAGGATGTCTGGGACAGGAGAGAAGACTCGTACTGTCAAGAGTGGACTCACAGGATAGCACTCGGTCTTCAGTGACTTCAGGGTCTGAACATAAGGGACCAGTTCTGAAATGAATGTCAACACCCTGCTCAGGCTCTGAGGCTCTGGTTGTGGGAGGAGGGATCTTGTCCTTTCTTTCATCTACCAAAATACAGCTATCTGTCCACAATACGGGCTCTACCTAATTGCTAAGGATTGAAAGTGTCCAAAAAGTAGATGAAGTGATGAGAGTTAACTGACTTTAATAGCTAATAACAGTACCGTACCAAACCAACCAATCAAAGACTGGCTCTCTCTCTCTCTCTCTCTCTCTCTCTCTCTCTCAATGACACTTAGACTTGGGAAAGTGAGCAAAGCAATAGCTTGTGAGTGCAGTTTATAGAAGATAACGATCTGAGCCATCTCTCTGTGGTTACAGATTATGAAACAGCCCCAGCTCCTCCCCTCCCCCATGCATTTCCTACAAAGGCAGACTGCAAACAGCAAACCAGAAGGGCTAGCCTCTCTGATTACCTCTGTTAAGGTTTTCTCCAAAGCATCCCTGCATAGTTTACAATTTAATTTCTGCCTTTGTAACTTGTAGCTTGTCTGTATATCTCATCTAGTGAACAAGCTTTTTTGAATTAGTGTGGTGTTTAGAAAAAGAACATGTGTTTCTGTTTTATTATTAAATACACTTATAAAGAGAGAAAATGTTCTTAGACCTGGTGGCAATCTGTTTTTTGTTTGTTGGGGAAAAAAAAAAACACCAAGAATCCTGGCAGACATCAGGAGGATACAGACACTGGGTGGATTAGAACACACTGAGATCTGGGGTGCAGAGCAGTCCTAGTGCTCAGGAATCCAGACTGGCCCGTCTGAGCAGCTGGAGGCAAATCAATACACTGCTCAGTTAGGCTTTCCCCAGCCATTTGGTGGATCTGGCATCTAGTGAGCAGGATATTCTGGAATGCACACCATTCCAAGCACCACTGTCGTCTTGTATTTCAAGACTGCTTGTTTATAAACATAGCCACTTTCTGGAGTGAATTCCTCTACTTCTTTGGATTGTTTAAGCTCCATTTTTTTCAAAGAACAAGAGCCTAAAATAAAGAGTTTTTTAGATTAATGCTTGGAAATATGCGTAAAGTAATAAAAGGTACCAGAAATGTATCCTGAACAAACAAACATCTACTCTAAGTTCACCAGCAACCAAGGGGATGAGCATGAAAGCATCTAGTAGGTGTGATATTTTACATGTGACAATTAGCAAATCAATTGTAAGTAGTCTCCAGGGTGGTAAACAAGTACATCTCCAAGGCCAACAGTGCTGGAGCAGGACAGTTGGGAGAATCACACAAACCAGGAGCTTTCCTGCCACAGGAGTCTACCCATGGAAACCCACCTAAATAGAATCAAAACCATGTGCATAAAGATACATGGAGCAGAACTCTCAGGACTGAAAGACCACAGTAGAAAATCAGAACTGAGCTGAAAATGGACCTCAAGTGGGTCTACCTCTTTTACTGGGGAGGAATGTCTATCAGAATTTTCCTACAGGAAGAAACAATGACACATGTCTGAAATAGTACATTGAAAATTGCCATCTTTTTTTTTCTTTTAAACAAAAGGGCTTTATTTTATGAGTTTAGGTAATACTTGATGGGATGTGCTTTTACGCCCACTAAAAAGAAGCATGAGAAAGGGACATGGTGGTGTATTCCTGCAAAATCAACACAAGGGAAGCTAGAACAGAAGAATTCCCAGGGCATCATGGCAACTCTGTCAACATAACACACACATACACACAGCTGACTCTCACAAATAAACTGATAAATAAGAACTGGAGAGGTATGCATGAAGACGACTAGAAGGCAGGCTACGAAGAGAATTCAGTTGATAAGTTATTTGCTTGATAAGGACCTGACTTCAGTCTTCAGAACTGCTGTTTAAAAAGCTGGGTGTGGCATGCGCTTATAATCTAGTGCTGGGAAGTGGAGTCTGGTTGATCTTGGGGATTAGCTGGCTAGCCAAATTAGCCTACTTGTCAGTTACAGACCATTAAGAGATACTGTCTTAAAGGGCTGGGGATTTAGCTCAGTAGTTGAGTACTTGCTTTGTGTATGCAAGGTTCAATTCCATTTCCAGCACCACCACAAAACAAACAATCAACAATAACCACAACAACAAAAACAGTAAGTAAAATCTGGCCTCAGTGGCTTGTAATGTCAGCTTTCGGAAGGTAGAAGCAGGAAGATCAGGAGTTCAAAAGTATTCTTGGCTACATAAAATTACAACAAGATACCTCAACTATATTAATGTTTACTGAATATTGTATATGTCAGATAGAGAGTTATTCTTTGATTTTAAAAGTCATTTTCAGAATCATCAGCATGGCAACGTTCATTTGATCCTTCTGGAGGGTAGCACAGGGATGAGGTGGTGGCTCAGAGGTGCCCATGGATCAGAATTAGTACAAAGGTACCTGTGTGGAGACAGGATTCAAGTGCTGAGCCTTAGTGAGAGGGCATCCAGAAAACAAACAGAGTCCTTGGATCAGGAGGTAAAAGGGAATCTGTCTAGGCATACTAAATATACTGTTCTATACTCAACTCTCTGACACTTAACAATGTACTGGGCATTATTTCATAATCGCATAAAACACTGCACAGCACTCTATCACATATCTTATAAATACTGGTGTGTATACATGCATGTAGATTTGTAAGACTGAGTGCTGGATGGATTCCTGGAAAGAGCTGTACATTATACTCCCTTCTTAGAAGTTGATTCATTTTATGCTACAGCACTGCATGTGACAAGACTAGGAAACATGGTGAGCTGGCAACATCTCAGAGAATAAAAATAGGATGTAAAACCACCAAAGTAATAGGAACTGAGGGGAAAGGAATTTTTTTTAAAAAGCAGCCAAAAGAAAGCAGACTAAGCAGGTATGACAAGGCACAGTGTGGTATCTTGGATTGTACTCCAGAACAGGAAAGGAACAGCAGTAGATACACTGTTGACATTAAGATGAAGCCTTGATGAATAACTGTCTCAGGGTTAGGTTTAAATCTGTGGCAAATGCAGCTACCACCACAGAAAATGATGTTTAGGGGAATCACATACTATGTGTACTACGTCTACAGCCTCTCTGGAAATCTAAAATTATTTCCAAAAACCTACTTCAGAAAAAGTTTGAGAGGAGAGGAAGGACAGGAGAGAGAAAGAAAAAAGGGAAGTCCTGCTCTACAGAAGAGGAAGGCAGTATGCTGTAGGGGAAGATGGCTCCACCATGCAGAAACTATAGGCAGTCTGTTGTTGCTGGAGAACAAAGCTTTGTCCATGGTAAAGCTTTGTAACTGCTCCCTTTTCACCTAATGTCTTCCTTAAAAAACAAAAACCCAAAAACCTCAACTGAGATTTCTTGGGTGTCATGTTTTGATGCTCATACTGACTAGGTCACAATAGTGTCACTG
Organism: Mastomys natalensis; assembly: GCA_021653895.1. Lineage (NCBI taxonomy): Eukaryota > Metazoa > Chordata > Mammalia > Rodentia > Muridae > Mastomys > Mastomys natalensis. The sequence continues at coordinate 380,951 of JAJTUV010001478.1, read as the reverse complement.
AACACTGTCACTACACTGCACCTGGGAAGTGACTAACATCACTCACTAAGTCAGCAGATCAGGCATTCATGAATTGGTTTGTGAAGCACGTGCACAGCCAAGAGGTGGTGATTACATACAAGTTTGACATCACTGTCAATCAGTTAAATGACATTAAAAGCAAAACCCAATGCTTTTGAGAGAACTGGCAATGTTTTCTGCCCTTAAACTAGAAGCAAAATGTCTATACATTTGTCAAATAAATAGGAAGCAATAGAACTGACAATCACTATACAAAAGCAAAAGGCTAAAAGGAAAGTGTACAGACTTTGATATGTATATCAAAGAAGGCAATTTTAGGCCACAATATCCTAAAAATATATCTGAATTCTCTGCCCTTATATTTCTAATGTTCACTTTAAAACTAAAGCCTGAAAACAGGAGACATGAAGACTGAGGAAAAAAAATAAGTCACAAAAAAGATGTTAGAAATAAAAAATATGGTAGCAATGGTTGGTGTGCATTATTCAGTGAGTAAAGGTCTTTGGATTCAGTGACAAACAGGGCTATGTGCTGTTTTAGAAAAAAACTCCTTGAAATATAAGCATAGAGTCAAGAAGGTTCAGCATCATGCAATGGAGGAAGACAATAAACAACACACAAAAAAGAGGGAAAGCAGGTACATATGAACATGGCACAAAAAACATTAGAAATAAAAGGACCATTACATATCTGTAATTAAATAACTCACTGGGTCATAAAACTTCTAAACTTTTATACTCTTAATAGCACAGTTTCAAAATTTAAAACTACACAAAGCCAAAACTGACAGTGTAAAGAGATTTAAAGAGGGAGACTTTAATACTGTACTTCTAATAACTAATAAAGTAGATATTCTAAAATCTAAAGAAGGGTTGGTGAGATCGTTCAGTCAGTAAAGTGCTTGAATTATAAGTACAAGGACCTGAGTTTGATCCCCAGTAACCTTCACAAAAACAGTTAGGTACTGTGGATTGCACTTGTAACCCCAGTGCTGGGGGATTAAAAACTGGTCAGTGGGAGACCTTGTGTCAAAACATAAGGTGGATGGCTCTTGGGGACCATGCCTGAAGTTGACTTCTGACCCCTAAAGGCCAACTCACATGTATGTGTGCATTTACACACACATGAACATATATGCAATTAGTAATATATGCAGAAGAAAGGAACAGCACAAAGCTTTCCTTTGATTCCAAAGGTTCCCTTGCATTCCAGCAAACACTCATCCTTTCAAGCAGTATGGGACCCTTATAGATGCTGGCCATGAAGATGCTACAAAGCAAACATTAAACAAACACTACATTCTCTGAGTCACTGCAACAATGATGTGGCAAATAACTGGAACATGTGCACTACCCATCTCTCAGTAAGATACTGGGGAACCTTACATTTTTATTCAACTTGCAATTGGAGGGCAGAGGCCTTGGCTCCCTGCCTTGCACACCTTATACTGACCAGGCCAGGAAGTGTAACTGTAGAGGAGGAGTCTGCAAAGGCTGAACAATGGGAAATAACAAGGCAGTTAGAGAAGGGATGAGTAAGAGGGACAAGGTAGCAAGGAGGCTGTTAAAGTAGACAGTTGAGAGCTGTGCAGTTCCTAGGGAAACGAAGGCCCAGTTTTGTCACTTAGGCAAAGGGACACAACCAACAGTGTCTACATGTGGGTGTTCAAAGATAGCACTCAGTCAATATCAACTGAGAACTGAGTCTCTGTCTGAGCAATGAGTTAAGTGGGAGAAGAAATTGAGGAGAAAGCTACAGTGCTGGGTGTGGTTACTTGTTGATTAATGATGCCTGGGGTAGGGAAAGGCAGAGGAGGTTAAAAATGAAAAAGAATATAAGAGAAGAGAAAAAGAAGACAAAGTCCAAGATATAATGTGTATGTCATGTGTCACTGATCCTTCCTCAAGGAGACCTGGATGATCTGTTAGTGACAGGAGTGCAGGAAGCAGGGGACAGGGAATGGTCAGGAACTAGAAAGATCCCATCAGTTGGGCAGAATCAGGTCATCCTTGCTTTAAATCTGGGATTTGTGGTAACAGGACATAATTCAGTCTAATAATGTATGTTCAATGACAGCCAAGATGCCTCTTTCCAGATCTAGAAGAATTTAGGTATTGTCAGAGGAAGACAGACAAGAAGTCCCCCTGTGAGCACTGAGAACATTCCAGAAGACAGAGAAGAAGAATTCTACAGATGGCCTCTTTCTGTCCCACATAGTAAATGCTATGAAAAATGTGTAGTGGTGACATTCAGTCTTTAGATAACTAAAGACTCAACAAAGGGCCAGATTGGTAATAAACTGTAGTACAATAACTCAAGATATTCCTTTCAGAAAATCTACCCACATTCAGACAAATAATAATACCACATGTTTCTTAATAATTTGTCTTAAAACTTATACAGTTGAGCCTTGGCATTTTTGTTTTGTTGGGGGGGGGGCAGGATCTAGATACAATTATATCAAGACAGGGAATTCTTTCTGACAGACAACTCCAAGTGAAAGCATTTTAAAATGCTGGATCATTGTACTGTTCAATGTATTCTAGATTGAAAACCAATAAATGCAGAAGGAAAGGCAAGGAATAACACTACTTCCTCAGGCATGCTTAGAGGCTCTCTGAGTTTGATTCTCTGTGTTCACTGGCATACCTCTTTAGCTCACTGTACCCCAGATCTTTTTTACTCTGGCATCCATTCACGGTAAATCATTTACTGACATAATATGGAACTATGAAAAATTCTGTTGAACATACTTTAACAATACAAGATTAATTTAAAGGAAAACTATGAGAACAGAGTCACTTGAAGAATAGTACAAATAGAAGGACTGTTTTGGGAGGCCTGTCTTCTGAGCAACATCTTTAAGCAATGATTGCAGCCTTATGTTGTCCATTGCACTGCAATTCTTGTGTGAAGTGGGGATGCCTTATTTAACCTGTTTTACAGAGATGCTTATAGTAGCTTTGTGAGAAGCTGTCGAGAGGATGGTGTGTGCTTACTGGTATAACTACAATGGGTTCACTAAGGGTAATGAAGAGATGGCTCAGCATTTAAGCGTGCTTACTGCTCTTGGAGAAGACCTAAATTCAGTTTTCAGCATGCACCAGTCTATAATTCTAATTCCATGGAATCTGAAGACATTTGATGGCTTTGGATGGCATCAGGTATGCAAGTGGTACACAGACACACATGCAGGCAAACAATCACATTAAAAAATTCTTCAAAAAAATACAGGCTTGCTTGTGTATTGTATATGGCAGTTTTTCAACCTCCCTAATGCTATGACTCTTTAATACAGTTCCTCATGTTGTGGTGATCATAAAATTATTAATTTTTATATTTTATTTTCAAAAAAATATAAAATTATTTTTGTTGATAAGAATTATGTTAGTATCTGTGTTTTCCAATAGTTTTAAGAAACCCCTGTGCAAGAGTTCATTTATCTCCCAAGGAAGTCATGACCCAGAAGTTGAGAATGGCTGGTATATGGGCTTAAATGAATGAGCAAAGCCTTTCTGGGAAGCAGCTGTTAATTAATACCAGGAGCCATGATATCCTTATGATTTAACCTAGTTGTCCTACTTCTAGGACTTGATCTTGAGGACTTACTGAGGAGACCTAAACAAGGACCCGCACAAAGTGTGTTCACAACAGTGTTATCAAAATGCCTAACCACAGAAATTGATATTCTATGACATGCTTTTAAGAATATGTAGATGTGCTCCTATGAGAACAAACACTAAGTGAGAAATCAAGATGCAAGTCTATATACAGAGTCTTATCCATATTTCAAGGTTATAATTTTCCACATAAATCAGATTTCCCTAGTCAAGATTCTTTACTTTTTTATTTTTTTAAAGATGTTACTTTCATTGTCAGGGAAGGAAACCCTTCTAAAATACAACAGCCTTTGAACATGCTGTCCAAAGAAACAGAGAATTTGAAAATTCACCTAACTGTAAACTCACACTTTCTTAATTAGTTATGGAGGACTAAGAAATTTAGGCAGATCTGACAGACACATACTTTAAAGTCACCTTGTAGGAGGCCAGAATTTCCCATCTGTGTCTTCCTCTCTCCAGGCTTCTTTTTCAGCCTTGGTCTTTTGGAAGATAAGCACTCCAGCTCTGAGCATCACTCCAGCTCTTGCAGTGTTCCTCTTGCTGTGTTTTGTTCCTTTCAGGTGGCCTGGTGCCACCTTTCTCTCAGTTGCATGGTTAAGCCCTTTGTCTTCCTCAACATCTTCTACCCTGTTGCAGCCTCTGCCCACATCTTCTCTCCATGGCTATATGACTTTATGTAACACATAAATACAGATTTTGAAGTGTGGCTCATCTTTTTACAGGTATATTATTCCCCATCTATCATTCAAGGGGCCTATAAGACACTAAAGCGATTACTCAACAGACACTAGCTGATGATGGAGCCCAAAACATCAACAATGTTGCATTAATCATTCTAGCCATATCTGAGAAGGCATCTACTGGATAGAAGCAAAGAGACACCTGGGAGAACTATATTTGTAGCAGGTTCTCCAGCTGAGCAAAAAATGGAACTGAAGCTCCCCTCATAACTAAATCAGGCAGTTTCTTAAAAACTAAAGCACAAGATTCTTCAGTGACACGAGCTGGTGGCTGACCTGTATAGCTGGCTATGATTTATAATTTCAGGAACATAGCAGTGAAGAACATGGCATTAACCCACTAATTCACCAGAGAAGAAGAGCAGGTTTGAAATAGTCTGAATCTTGATTTGCTCTGAACTTGGAAAATGAACTCTAGGATATTCTCCTTAAAGAGTAAGAAGAAGTAAAAAATAGAATCTTGGCTCTGGCTTTTCAGTACCATCAGGATTTGGACTTCCACAATCACTAGCCATTTGATTCGCCAATATGTTCAACACACTTTCCTTAGAGATATGCACCAGAAAATTTAAATGGGTTTTGCAGGTTCCTCTAGAAGTTTCATACTAGCACTGTCCTTGCCTTTGAACTGTTCTGACATGTTTGGACCATAAAGACTTAATCAATTAGCAATGATGTTACACAGCAGAGGCTGGGGGTCCTGTGACTCAGCAAAAGGCTCTTTTTTCTTCTCTCTTTTTTTCCTTCTAGCTTCTGACTTAACTGTCATATGCCAGACCTAATGCAAACGCATGTGACAGGACAATCAGAGAGGGACACTGATAGCCTCTAGGGACTCTGATCAGCCCTCAGTCTATGCTCCTTACTTCAGGTGGTTCTTAAGTTCTACATATTCAATACTGCTAAGACATCAAAAAGGAGAGAAAGCCTTGGAAGAAGAAAAGGTATAGTGGCTCTCTCCAATCAAAAAGGATGAATGCTCCAAAGTCAGGCTCAGTCCATTCTGGTTGTCTATTCAAGGCCTCATGCATTTTTAGATACTCAAAATACCATTATGAAGGGATAAGTGATGTTCAAGGAGTTAGAAATGGAGAATGTTGAACTCCTAAGACTAGGTATCTGCTAAGGTGGGCTCTGTACCTAAGCTGGCTGTGCTGTCACAGACATTTGTATTACTATGTATATGTTAGGGTAAGCTGCACCTAAGCTAGGGACTGCCTATGCTATGTGTTACAGGTATCTGTATCTTGGATACTACATTTTCATTAGGAAGGTGAGAGTATATATATTCAAATTGAAGGGGTTAATAAATATGTCAGGGAACACAGAGTTAATCAATTTACATAAAATATGCAAGGAACTCAATAGAAAAGGAACATGAGACTAGAAAGCTGATTCTAAAGGAAATGGAGCCTCTTGCTGACACACTGAGGTAAGCCCCAAGTAGCATAGAGCCAAACTCCAGAGGGAAACATGTTCCTTATCTGCCCCCTGCCTGACTTCTGATCTGTACACGTGTAGCGTGGGCTAGGATTCACATACTGTGACATCTTCAGTTCTGCTTTATATGGTCCATCCCCATTAAATTTGGTACTGTGTGGTCTGAAAGATGAGCATTCTGTGGAGGATTACATTATGGATGGAGAAGAGACAGGAGGGCCAACATGGGAAGAAAGAAGGAAATAGATTTTCTCTTAATTATTTGGAACTTTAAACTTTAAAAAAAAAAACCAACACTATGAAAAATCAGTGTAGTGGTTCCTCAGAAAGCTGGGAATAGATCTTCCTCACAATCTAGCTATATACTCTTGGGCCTATACTCAAAGGACACTATATCCTACTACAGAGATATATGCTCATCCACGTTCATTGCTACTCTATTGACAATAGCTTGAAATTGGAAACAGTCCAGATGTCTACCAATGGATGAATAGATAATGAAAATGTAATATTTATATAATAAAATATGGATGAGGATAGAAAAAAATCATCCTGAGGTAACTCAGACCCTAAAAGGCAAATATTGTATGTATTCTCCTATATTAATTTTTAAGCCTTTGATATGTGTGCTACAATCCATATAACCACAGACATTAGGTATCATGTAAAGAACTAAGGGGAAGATTGCCCAAACAAATCAGAAATAGTATATAGAGTTATAGAGAAACAGGAAGGAGATTTGAGTGGAAAGATTATATGGGAAGGAGGGTGGAAAGATGGGTAAGGGAGAAAATATGGGGAGGGACAACTAACACTAAAGATCATTTGAGGGGCCATATAGAAGCCTATTACTGTAGAAGCATCCTAAAATATATTCATATACTAAAAAGTTTAAATATAATCACCAAATAACAGGGAAGACAATCGATTAACTAGACATCTTTTGCAACCAAGTGAAACCCCCAGTGCTAGGAATGGGCTAGTTACATCTTGTTGAGTTGTTGGCCAAAATGACCATACAGAAACCCCCAAAATATCTCAGACTATTTCTAAAGCTATTGGTTGCTCTTCACAAATAGTTAAGGCCCTATTGCTGAAGACAATACTTAGCATATCTCATTGACCATGGAGAAGTTATGCTTGTGCCTAACTAAAGGCTTCACCCCTACTGACTAGTTAGTGTTCATAGTACTGAAAGGTTACGATGCATGCTTTCACAAGACAGGTATTCATCAACAAAGCTAGAAATCCTGCAGTTTACAATAGTGACCTCCCTGTATGATATGCTGGTGCAGTAATGGCTCAAGGCACAAACATTGTGGGAGTGACTAACCACTCTCTGAATGGTTAAGGCCCACTCCACAAGATGGAACCCATGCCTGACACTACTTCATTGGCCAAGAACCTGAGACTTGATAGGCCATGGGTCTAGGGAAAAATCAAACTATTGTTCAGCTAAAAAGAAAAAATTCAATAAAATGTCTCCTAATGACATTTTACTATCCCCATAGACCAGTGTCTTGCTGAATCATCATCAAAAAAGCTTCCTCTTATAGTAGATGGAACTAACACAGAGGCTCACAATTGGACAATGTGCAGAGATCACCCAGTCCTAAATAAGATGCCCTCAGGGCTCAGGGAGCTATGCTGAAGAGGAAGGAGGTGGAAAGATTATAAGAGCCAGGGAGGATGGAAGGCTCTAAGGAAACAGTATTTTCCAGAAACAATAATGCATATATGAACTTAGAGAGACTATAGCAGTACATACAGGGTCTGCATAGGCCCAAGCCAGACAAGGTCCCAGTGCTGAGAAAGGGAAGTGGATACAGTCTCTCACCCCTAACCAAGAAATTATCTTCAAATAAAACCTACTTGCAAAGGAAAATTTAGTTTTTACGATGGAATACATTACCTACATGGATAGTCACCATGTCCAACAATAAATGGCAAACAAAAAACAAATTCCATGGTATTTTTGTAGACTTTTTGTATCATATTGCTTTCTTTAGGTATTTATTATCTTATCGGTCTTTTGCTTGTATATCATGTTCTCTGATGGGTGGGGTTTCAAAGCCTCATGCCATTTCAAATTTTTATTCTCTGCTTATTGCTTGAAGTATGAAAATGTGAGCTCTCGGCTTCCTGCCCCAGTTACCATGCCTCTGCTATAAAATCATGTATTTTTAATCCCTCTAGAATCATAAGTCCAAATAAGTTTTCTTCCTTAAGTTTCCTCGGTCATGGTTTTCTAACACAGCAAAAGAAGAGTAGCTAAGACTGTCCTGCTTCTCCAGCTGGAGTGAGGACTCCTAGACACACTGTGGGATACCTTATGCTTCCCCTCCATAGTCTATCACATTCAGCACACTGTCTGTTTAACCTGTCAAAGTGTGAGAGTTATGAGGGCAGGGCCTGTGTCTTTGCTGCTTTGTCTGTTGTTCCTGATATTTGGTGGGATGTCAGAATCAGTTGATAGACTGCCTTAAATGACTAACATTGTGGGATAGTTTAATTTTGGAAGTGACTATTATCCTATCCACTGACAAAGGCAGGGTACTGAAAGAGATGATTCCTTAAGAACCTGCTGAGGTTGAGAGGTTTAGGTTTCCACCATGTAGCTTCACATGATATGATCCATATTTAATAACTTAACAGCCATTTGAATATTCATTCAAATATATATATGCCTGCAGGTACCAACACATACTTCTAGAAGACAGTATCGACCCCATGCCCCCAAGTAAACTAGGAGGCAAGACTTTGTATTGTGAGATCAGTACCTTTTACCAAGAATACAGAAAGGACTTTCTCAATGGGCAGTTTTCATTTATGAAATAATCAAAGATGCTGTTCTGTGGGAACAGTTATTTGGTCAATCTCATCTCAATAACAAAGATGCGGAGTGACAAAATATGGGTAGACAACAAGTACCATATTGCTAATTCCACTATGTGTCCATGACATTCCAAGAAGTGACAAGCAGAAATATTGGAAGGAGCAACAATGGAATGGCTATGTAGTCAAGGCAGAGACTCAGCAGAGAACCTATTCAAGGGAAAGGATAGAGGCTGTGGCCATCATCACACATGCCGTTTTTGCTTAGTGCCTTATAAAGGTTAGACTCTTCCTGCCCCTTCTTCCAGGGCTTTCCAAGGATAGGATAACATAGTGACCTAATGATATATTTCTGGCCTTTCCAGCTTCCTCTAGATACCAAAAGTCCTCCTTCTTCCATCTCAGAAATAAACTTTTTTGTCAAGGTGAGGTTTCAGCATGTAACTATTCATGTAAACTCCCAGCCTCTTTTCTACAGCTGCTTTAGAAAGTATACATGAGAAATTTGTAAATTTGTTAGAAGATGATGATGATGGCATAGCTGAATCTTTTCTGAGGGAAGAGGAGTAGGGCATTTGGTACTTGTTTCAAAGTGAACATGAAGTTTTTAATGATTTTCTTTGATTCACCTTATGAGGTTTCAAGACATTAAGATGCTTTAAACTTGAAATTAGACCTTGCTCTTCAGAATCTCGGAGGGTTAGAAAAAGTCAAATATCTTTTTATGGTGGAGCTGAAGAATGACTGGAGAATAGAAGATAGACTGGCTGTCCTGAAGAGCTTTCCACCAATGATTCTGAAATAACATCTAAGCAAATCTCACAATGATTCTGATGATGGTTATTGTAGCAGGAAAAAGGAAGGGGAGGATAAAGGAAGGAGGCTAGCAACCATGGAGGAGGACGGATGGTTCAAGAGCAGTCGTGGGAAGCTACTTATCAAAAGGTTAGATATTGGCTAACAATTCTAATTGTGTTGGCATCTTGTTAATTGAGCAGTTCCAAATCTATAAATCCTTTGGATAATCTTTAAGCATTAAGAGTCTCATTTCTATTGGGTACAGTGGGCACAGCAGGAATGGTCTGGGCTCAGCCGAGCATTGTGGACAGTGTGGTAGATTGGTAGAGCCAGCCACCATGCTGGCATCTTGAGGGTGCCAGGGTGGTGTTTCCAGCTAACCAGAGACCCAGTCAGAGCCAAGGAGCAGTGGGAACATGGCGGCTGCCCAGGAACAAGCCGGAACAGGCGCCATTTTCTAAATATCTCCCATTACAGGTTATGGAAGCTATTGGTCCTGGGGTATGAACTTGTTCTCTAGCATCCTAGTTAACTGTTCTTTGTATCTCCTGAGTTCCTAACCAGAACATATACCACTAAGAGAACACAAAATGATGCCTATGTTCTGTGACAAGTATATACCTGTACTACACTTATAGTCCTCAACATAAAACTCAAGTTTATGTTCTTACTATTTACCAGCAAGACTGAAGGCCACTGAAGTACAGTGCAACTTAATAAAGTCATTACATATTTCAAACAGCACTTAAAAGAGACATTACACAATTTTACCATTATTGGGACTCATAGAACTTAAAGGTCAGTAGGCAGAAGCATTCTGGTTTACCTTTATTCCAGTTTTTTGCAACATACTATGTGTAGTGTAGGTTTATTCAGACTGTTATTAGAGTGACTCAGCTAGTTAGCAGACTTTTCTTTCTTTTGTTTTGATTAAGCTTAATGAATATTTAGTCCTCTATCAAAATACTGAGCTGTAATTGCTCCTTTCTTCAAGATGCCATATCTATTAGCACCTGTCATGACCTTCTATAGACTCTACCCATCTCACTTATTTTGTTATCTCTTGGTGTCCAACGTAAGATACTATTGAGTCAGGTGTTTAGTAACATTGGTAGAGAAAACGAGCATTCTGCATTGACATCCAATTAGAGTATTATTCACATCTATCCTATTACTGAAGAATAGTAGACCCAAAAACCTAAAACAAGTGACACATTTATTAAAAGGAAAGAGAGGCTGAGGAAATAGCTCAGCTAGTAATGTGCTTATAAACACAAAGACATAAATTATTCCTAAACCCAGATAAAGCCATGTGTGGTGGTATGAGTCTGTAATTCCAATAGTGAGACAGTAGAAACAGGTAAATCCCTGGGGCTTGTTGGTCAGTTAGCCCAATCTGTAGTCCCTGAGCAGCTCACCACAAAAGCCCCTGAGCCACAAAAGCCATCAAAGCAGTGGCAGGCCCCTCCTTCTGGCTCCAGCCTACAGCCAACATAGTAAAAAGCTGTCCAAGAAATGGCGGCACCTGTCAAGATGGTGGCACCAAGACATCTCTTCAGCTTGCAGCCATAACAGGTGCTGCAGGAGCTGTCCATGGTGGCTCACTATCTTTCTAGTCTTAGTGGGAACTGCCGATCAGGAGATGTCCACAATGATGACACACCTTTCTTGATTCAGTCTACTGCTAGCACGAGGAGCTGTCCACAGTAGCGAAACCTTTTTTCTAGCCTCAGCCTACAGCTTTCATAAAACACCACTGCAGGAGCAACACACAAGAGCTGTCCACAGTGGCAGCATTTACTCTCCAGCCTCGCCCCCTTCCTTAGTAGCCCTACAGAGATAGCACCTCAGCAAAAGCTAGCTGAAGTCAGGAAGGACTTCCCACTCTAACCCATGGACCCAATGCAGGGAAAAGAGGGTGAAAAAAAGCCACCAATCCCTGAGCAGGAAAATCACCAATCCCTGAACTTCACACAAAATCCCACCAATCCCTATACAGGAAAAAAAACTCACCAATCTCTGATCTCAGGACTTGAAATCCCACCAATCCTCACTCTGGAAATCTCTGCTCCTTCAGAAATCTTATATAAGCACTGCCCCTTTGTCTAATTTCCTGATGTCTGAACCAGGGAGCAGAGGGCAGCCATCCCTAGATTCATCCCTCTATCCTCTGGATCCTCCAATAAATTTCTCTCATAAGATTTCCTGCCTGGTGTAATTCACTCATCAGAAGAAACTAAGGTGAAAAGAAGCAATGAAAAGAAAGAACAGCAGAAGTGAAGAGAAGGAGCAGAGCTGAGGCCCCTGAGCTTCTTAGCTTAGCTGGGGATACCCTCCCCTGGGAGCTTCAATGCCTCTGCTGAGGAGGCTTGCTCTCAGAGCTGTGTGGTTCCCATGCTCCCATGTCTCAGGATGCCCTTCCATTGAGACACTGTCCCACCCAAGAGCTGTAAGGTTCCTGAGTGCCTGTGTCTCAGGATGCCTTTCCACTGAGGTACACTCTCCCCTCAGAGCTGTATGGTTCCTAGGCTTCCAAATCCCAGGATACCCTTCTATCTGATCAGAAACACAATCTACTTGGCAAGTTTAGGCTAGTAAAAGACCGTGAATAAAAAACAAGCAAGCAACCAAACCAAACCAAATCAAAATATAGAATAGCTAGTGTTGTGGACAGCCTCAGCCTTGGATTTTGATCCTAGTTCCCATTGGATAGCTCCAGCCTTGTATTTTGATCCTAGTTTCACTTTCCTGGGAGAGGCTGCAGAGGATGATTGAATCTGTACACAGTGACATCTTGTGAACTTTCTGTCCAATTAAACTTGTAAAATAAAGGCTAGAACCAGTGATTGGGCAGTAGAAGGGGAGGCAGAGAAAAAGGCTTAGGGAGGAGAGAGTGAGAGGAATTCGATATGAAAGGAGAGGCAGAGGTATAAACAGGAGGAAGTTGAAGCAGAAGGAAGCCGACGACGGAGCTGGAGCTGGAAGGACAACCACGCAGCCTGGATAAACCGCAAGTTATAAGGGATCTCATAGCCGGGGATTAGAGTAGTGTAATGGTAAATCTGCCCAATCTAGGCATGTGATTTATACCCATAATTATTGAGTTGTATTTTCCTTTACTGGTCTCATTTGGGTAGGAGATTTACCACAACAAGCTAGTACCTGGAGAACACAATCTAGGCAATCCTCTGACATCTAACTTTTGGTGCACACAGGCAAACATACACAAAGGAGGAGAAAAATGGTAGTTGAAGCAGGACTCCAGGTGAATTTGCCACTGCAGTGGAATGCTGAACAGGTTCCTGGCTCCCTGGCAGCCAAGTAGAGAAAAACAGACCACACTTTTTGTTTCAATGAAGTTCATTTTAAAAGACAAATGTTTTCCTGATAATAGATTCTAGAAAGAGTGAATGGAGAATGATGGGAGTCAAAACAACACAATACCTCACCCAAACCAAAACCAAACCACTTTAAAAATAGTTATCTTTAACTTTGTAAAGCGTTGTAAAATTTCTTATGAATAGGCATTTCCAATATCAGGATTTACAGAAGTTGCATATGTATAATTTATTTTTTCTATAAAGTTTCATTATCTGGCAATTTATTATTCATTTATATGGTGATCCCATCAGCTTGTAAATGGACTGCAGATCTTGCCTGACTTGCTCAACACTAGATTCTCAGCTCAAAGAAGAATGCCTGGCACAGAGAGTGCTGGCTGAGTAAACAATCTGCATGAAGCAAGCGTTGAGCAAAAACATTAACCAATGGCTTTGCTGTTTTCTTGGTTTATGACAACAAAGTAATGCTCATAGTAAAGAAAGGAAAAACAGAAACCTTACCCAGCTTACCAGCTGGCTGCGCTGCATGAGATTGCTAATTACTGATAGTTTCATGGGCTTCAACATAACGTAATGGTGCTGACAGGCTCTTTAGGGTGGCCATCAAAAGTGAGGAAGCTCAATCTTGTGTGTGTGTGTGTGTGGTGCATCTATGCATGCCCATGAACATTCCTGTGGAGGCCAGAGAACACTGAGTACTCTCTCCTATCATTTGATGTCTTATCCTTTTGAAAGAGGGTCTTTAACTGGGATCTGTGGTTTACTGGTAATGTTGTACTGGCTGACCAGTAACTTCCCTGTGAACTGCCTGTCTTTACCCCAAAGATGGGCCTATGGGCACTTAAGCCTGTGTCCAGCTTTTACATGGAGCTTTGAACTCAGGCCCTAGTTGCTTATGCAGCATGTCTTCTTGTTTACTTCTTAGTAAATGTGTAGATGCCTTAGCACCTGACACAAGGTAAGTAATTTGCTAGAAAAATGGTTGTTTTATTCCTTGAGTTATTTTAAGGAGATCTTTGATCAAGAAATAATACATAGCTTTAAAAACAGAGAAGAAAGATCTATGGCCAAGTTTCAATTATTTTCATAATTTTGGAGGAGAAGATCTCCTAATTCTTGTATAAGTATAGCATCATAGCCTCTTTAAAACTAGACCAAATTGGTTGGCTCCTGCCTGACTCTGACAACACTGTCTAGACACAAGCATACTTGGCACAAGTCATATTTCTGTAGGCTAATAAATTCACTTAGTTTGAAATCCACTATGACAAAAAGAATCATAATTCCCTTTCCTCTCAGTTCTTGTTGGAGATTAATTTCTATTCGTTTCCTGCAAATGAAGGCAGCAGTGTGCTTACTGTTCACCTGTTCATGTCCTGTGTATAATGGTGACACTTGCACAGCTGTCCGAATGGCTGCCCTTACATCTGATATCTACCAAAAGGATTAGTGTGCTCAGTCCTGATCCTGTTCTTTCATGACTATGCCCTCATGTGTTCTAAGCTTCTGCCACAAACCTGCTTCTTGGAGCATGTTTTCTAGGTGTTCTGCATTCAAAGAGCACAGTGTATAGAAACTAACAGAACTAGGTTCCCATGAGACACTACAAACCAAATAAGTTACCATTTAAGTTACCATTTAAATACCTTATCTAGAGGGAATAGGTATGACTATGCAACATCTGTCATAGGCATAGTGGCTGGGTTCCTGCTCAATGGTAGGAGCAGGTACAGATCCATACCTATAGCTATTCCCTTTAATATTGAAGACATACTTTTGCAAGATTGTTAAGCATGCTAAAAGGTTAGCTGGTACAATACCTAGGTATTTGAGTACATTACATTTAAATTTTTCTAAGTAGAAAAAAATGATGTGAATAAAGTTTAAAACCCTAACTTAGACAACAGTTCTAAGACAAATACATATTTGCTGTGATTCTTTTTGCAGAGAAAAGCATAGCTATGTTTGTCCCTGGAGTCACTGCATCTGAGTAACGTTTCCTTTGTTATACACATGTTTAACTTTGCTCACTCTGTACAATCATGAACAGCCTAACTGTAATAACCACAGTGTGAGACCTTCACTTATTTTCAGCACATGTAAGCTTAAGCAAGCTTACATCTCCACAGCTGCTTCAGTTTCCATGACTGTATCACTTTCAGACCCAACAGCATTATCTTCTGTGCCAACATCTTTCCTCTCTGTCAGGAGGCAGGAACCACCCTTTCCTTTCATTGTGTACTTGAGCCCACTCCTCTGACCTTCTTAGGACTTTATTCTCCTCACTACAACCAACAACTTTCCCATATACCAAACTGTTCCTATCACCACATATATATCACATCATCTCCATTGTGACAGTCCTGAGTAATATTAGAGAAAAAGAAGGAGAAGTTGGGCACAAGAGCCATAGAAAGGGCTATGGTTTATTGGGGAATATTATATACTTTTAATTAATTGTATTTATATAAGTAAAGGTGAGGTGGTTGCCTTACTGTCTATATAGATATTTCTTCTCCATGACTGGAGTGCATGTTTGTGCATATGTCTGGGGGTCATCAGATATATTTTCCCAGTGTTTAGTATTATCACAAAAGTGATATACTGTTCCACAAAAGTTCTGTTTGAAGAAAAAACCCAAACATTGAGAGGAAATGTGCAGAGGAAAAGCTTCAATTCTGGTGTCTAGCAGACATGGTTCCAATCAAGGTTCTGCAAGTAACTGAGATGCCGTGGCCTTATGGGGCAAAGTTTGAGAGATTATCTCACATCCTTAGACAAAGCTGGCTGGACCCTAAGCCCAAGAGGAGAGGGCATAGACAGACACAAGCCAAAAGACTGCCAGGATCATGAAGGCTGGAAGAGGCTAGGAGGAATGTCCCCGTAGCCTTTAGGAGCAGCACAGCTCTGCCAACACTTTCATTCAGATTCTCCAGTGAGTTGAGAAAATAAATCTCTGTTGTTTCTATTGTTTTAAGTCAGCAAACTTCTGGTGATTTTGTTATAATAGTCCTGAAAAAAACTAATATACATTTTGGTAGCTGGGATATGGCTGTGGAATTGAATAACAAGAAGAAGATGCAACATTTTTGAGTCAAATGACTGAAAAATACCTAGACTACTACTAGAAACTGTTAGTAGAGAGAGGTATTAAAGGTAACTTTGAAACTGGATCAGAAATTCAGAAGAAACAAGATAAATAAAGCCTCTACTGCCTTAGGAAATGAATGTTTCATCTGGACCACAGTGGTGCAGAAATACAAACATCAAAGGTGTTTCTGATGATACCTCAGAGGGAGACTTGAAGATAAGTTGACCCATATTACAGAGAAGGAGCAAACATGGCTGAATCATTTGCTCCATAGCTGAGTAGAAAGGAGAAGCAAAATGTGTGTGTGTGTGCGTGTATGTATGTGTATGTGTGTTTGAGTGTATGCGTGTACACTGAGATGAGGAAACTTCCAGGCAAATATTTAAAGTGTACCCTGACTTCTTATTACTTCTGATGAAAATGTAAGAAAAAAGATAAATGCAAGACATAAGTAGTAAGCAGAATGGAACTAGCAATTGATAATTTGGCAGATTTTTGGTCTGTCCAGATATACCGAAGTTGGGAAATTGCTAGTCTAAAGTATGCTGAGGAGAGAAAGCCAAGGGTGTGGATGGACAAGCTGCTGGATTGGAAATGTGGTAAGAACTCCCTGATTCACTAAGCCATCTCAGCAGAGGTCATGAATAAAGATAGGACAGCCAAGAAAGAGCTAGAGTGCTCATTGTCTCATAGTGTAGATCCTTGTGATGTGAGACTCAAGGTCTTTTATGATGCATCAGAATGAGAGCATGATGTCAGGCAGCTGTGGTGCTGAAGAAGGAGCTGAGAGCTGCATCCTGATCCACATGTAGGGGAGGTGTGTGTAGGTGGCGATGAGAGCAGAGACAGACAAGAGAGACAGGGCGGACAGACTGGGCCTGGTATGGGCTTTTGAAACTTCAAAGCCCGGATCCAATGGCACAGCTCCTCCAACAAGGCACAACCTCCTAATCCTTCCCAAAAGAGGCCTACCAACCAAGGGAACAATATTCAAATATAAGGAGAGAGAGAGAGAGAGAGAGAGAGAGAGAGAGAGAGAGAGAGAGAGAGGAGAAGAAGGAGGAGGAGGACTAGGAGGAAGAGGAGGAAGAGAGGAAGAAGAGGGGAGTGAAAGGGGGTGTACCTGGCATGAACTTTGAAACCTCAAATCCCACATTTCTAAGGATATACTTCCTTCAACAAAGTCACAGAATGAAACAAGGCCACACTTCCTAATCTTTCTCAAATAATGCCACTCCCTGATGACCAAGCATTCATATACATAGATTTATGGGAACCATTCTCATTCATCATAGGCACCAATAAGGAGCCCCTAGAGCTATCAGAAGTTGACAGAGGCCAGGAAGGGCTCTCCTTCAAGACTAGACAGAGCAATAAATAGCCCTGCTAACACCTTGATTTTGATCTAGAGCTGTTAGAAAAGACATAGTTGTCTAGAGTCTAATTTCTTGAGTTCTTTGTATATATTGGATATTAGTCCTCTATCAGATGTGAGATTGGTAAAGATCTTTTCCCAATCTGTTGGTTGCCGTTTTGTCCTATTGACAGTGTCCTTTGCTTTACAGAAACTTTGCAATTTTATGAAGTCCCATTTGTCAATTCTTGATCTTAGAGCATAGGCCATTGGTGTTCTGTTCAGGAACTTTTCCCCTGTGCCTAGGTATTCGAGGGTCTTCCCCACCTTCTCTTCTATTAGTTTCAGTGTGTCTGGTTTTATGTGAAGGTCCTTTATCCACTTGGACTTGAGTATGGAGCTAAACAAAGAATTCTCAACTGAGGAAATGTGAATGGCCAAGAAGCACCTAAAGAAATGTTCAGCATCCTTGGTCATCAGGGAAATGCAAATCAAAACAACCTTCAGATTCCACTTCACACCAGTCAGAATGGCTAAAATAAAAAACTCAGGTGATAGCAGATGCTGGCGAGGATGTGGAGAAAGAGGAACACTCCTCCATTGTTGGTGGGATTGCAAGATGGTGCAACCACTATGGAAAACAGTCTGGCGGTTCCTCAGAAAACTGGACATATCACTACCTGAGGACCTAGTTATACCACTCCTGGGTATATATCCAGAAGATGCTCTAACACATAACAAGGACATATGCTCCACTATGTTCATAGCAGCTTTATTTATAATAGCCAGAAACTGGAAAGAACCCAGATGCCCTTCAACAGAGGAATGCATACAAAAAAAATGTGGTACATTTATACAATGGAATATTACTCAGCTATTAAATACAATGAATTTGATAAATTCTTATGTAAATGGATGGAACTAGAAAATATCATCCTGAGTGAAGTAACCCAATCACAAAAGAACATACATGGTATTCACTCACTGATTATTGGATTTTAGCCCAGAAGCCTGAAATACCCAAGATTCAACTCACAGACCACATAAAGCTCATGAAGAATGATGACCAAGTAGGGGAGGCTTCAGTCTTTCTTAGAAGGAGTAACAAAATACTCAAGGGAGCAAATATGGAGACACAGTGCAGGACAGAAACTGAAGGAGGGACCATCTACAGACCATTCCACCTGGATATCCATCCTATGTGCAGTCACCAAAGGTAGAGGTTGATGTGGATGTCAGGATGTACATGCTGACAGGAGCCTGATATAGCTGTCTCCTTAGAAGTCTGCAAGAGTCTGACATACTCAGAGGCAAATGCTCACAGCTAACCATTAAACTGATCATGGGGTTCCCAATGGAGAAGATAGAGTGCAGGCTGAAGGAGTTGAGAGGATTCGCGACACTATGAGGAAAGTAACAATCCCAACCAACCAGAGCCCCCAGGGTCTAAACCACCAGCCTGGGAGCGCTTAGGGAGGGACCCATGGCTCCAGCTATATATGCAAGGGAGCTATATATAAGTGGGAGAAGAGATCCTTGGTCCATGAAGGCTGGACGTCGTGGGGGGGTGATATTCGAGGGTGGGGAGGTAAGGTACGGGGGAAGGTGGGTGGGGGTACACCAACGTGGAGGCAGGAGGAGGGGGGAAGGGATAGTGAGTTCCTGGGAGGTGGGGGGAATGGGGTAAGGAGAGAACATCTGAAATGTAAATAAAATTTCCAATAAAAAAAAAAAAGACATAGTTGTGGTAGCTTGCTCTGGCAGCCATGGACTAATACACCAGCTAAGACACTATCATAGTATAAACTTAAGTGATTTCAGTTCAGAGAAAATCCAGGAAATGATCTCTAGAGTCATTCCTTTGAGATTGCTCGATAAAGCCCAACTAGAGGAATTCAAAGATTGGAGTTCTACCTCTGACTTTAGCAATATTCCAGGTACTAGCTTATCTGCTGAATGTTCCTGAAACTAATCTAATTTAAAGACATTCCCCTGAATGTGGGAAGCACAGGTTCAGATGACCACTGCTCTACTGCTCTCTTTTGGTGCTGAGTTTTACACTTGGATTAGAGACCTATTCTACAGTTTTCCATACTTACATATCTGCACAGCACTATGCATGCCTCCATGGACACAATCAGGCTAAAGTGGCCTACTACCCTTTGTTCTACTTAAGCATTCCTGCTTCTGGGCTGACATCTCCTGCCCCATCTCACCTGGAGCCTAAGATCAAGATGACAGTGGCAGAGTTTTCTCCATAAATGAAAAGCACATATGTAACACAGCACAGGCCAGGTGTAGCAGGAATTATTCGGAGTGTCTGTACATAAGTGAGGCCTGCCAGCATGGACTTACCACATCTGAGAGTAATATTCTCAAAATCTTTTCCACCTTTCAGAAGCCACACAACTTAAATATATCTTCCTTAGGAAAGGCCCAGCTTGACTAAAGTTGCTTTGTTTCTCAACTGAGGATTGGACTATCTTCTTGGTTCTCAGAATAACCTTTTTCTTCCCTACACTTAATTTCTGATGGTATTAGAATTGGAGAAATGCCATGTGTTTTAGAGCTGAGATTTAATCATTAATATTAGTTGATACTGGGTAAACTCAAGCTTAGCAGCCTGGAAAACCACTAGCAGCCTGGGGGTCATTAAATCAAAGGCAACATATTCTGATGTTTACCAGCAGCTGAATACAATGTGCTAACAAGGCCTGTTAACACACAAAGCTTGAATTACATGTCTGTCAGCTCCCTCAAGATCCTAATGGAGGCAGCTTATGAAGTGTGCAGTAGGGAAGACTCGAGGAAGAAGATCAATGAGACAGCATTTTCTCTTTTGCCTCATGGAGATCAAAGCAGGAGTTAGTTCACTCCAAATCACCCATCTCCTCAGGTCTGAGCTAGTTACCTTAGACTACACAGCCACAGGATAGTACAAAGCTAATACACAAGGTAACAGACAGTTTTCTGGTCCCTGCATTCCAGGTCCTTGAGGAGTAGCCCTGAAATAGGCATGGGAATTTCTCAGGGGGTACCACCTGGGAGCTTCACTCCTGAGAATTTTTTTTTTTTTTTTAAAGCTGGAGACTGGTTCATTCTCTAAAATTTCACAGGGTCTTTAGTAATATAAAGTGGATTGTGTACAGTGCATATGTTAGATTTGTGTATGTTAAAGTTCCCTGCTTGGACAGGTTTATATCTATCTTGAGCCCAGAGTGGGTGACCAAAGAATGCTCACTAACCAAGAAACAATAATGAAAAATGGTGTTGGAAGGTCTCAGTGCATAGAAATTCTGCTTTTCTTGTCATTGTGGCTGTTACTACTTCCCAGCTCCATGCCACCATCAACGTTTTTCAAATTTGGGTCTAGGTAGCCCAGACTGGCCTAGACTTGCTATGTAGCTGTGACCTTGAATTCCTGACCCTCCTGCTTCTACCTCCCATATGCCACCATGTCTAGCTTACTTGGTTTTGGAGATAGAAGTTGAACAACTTAACAGTAAATGTACATACACACAATACCTTGCTTCTACAGTTTATATATCATTATATTTATTTTTATAGCATATGGATTTATTCTTTCTTGATATTTTCAAACATCCAAATTATAATCAATTTCATCACACATATCATTACCTCCTTTCAATATTCTTTTGTACTTCTACTTATATTTGTGGGTCAAATTTACAAATAATGAAATGTTCAAGTCTTAAGTGTACAGTTAAGATAAATTCTGACAAATGCCTATTCGGTTATAATCCAAACTTCTGTGAGAACAGGGTTTTTGGTTTTTTTTTTTTTTTTCTTCTTTTTTGGCATCACTCCCAACTCTTCAGTAGCAGCCACTGTTTTGATTTTCCTCACATAAACACGATTTGCTTGATCTATAACAATTATAGTCACTTATACTGCAAGATTTAGTACAGGCAAGAATATGAAATAAACCTTTCTTAATATTTGTTGTTCCATATACAATTTTAGAAATGCAATCATATTGTTTTATGTATTAGCAGCTATTTCTTTTTTATTGGAGGGTAGAAGCCCATCATTTAAAAGTATAATACAACTTAGGTATTTTTCTGTGGTGGACTCTGAAGATGTTTCAGTTTTTACAGTTAGAAATATAGTTGTTATAAGCATTATTTTCCAATTGTCTGTGGACTAATGTTTTTGTTGTGGGTTTTAAGGTCGGTTTATAATGAGTGGCATAAGGAACTGCTAAGCTGTTTTCTACAGTGGCTGGCATCCTGTTGACAATGCTTGGGAATTTCAGCTGCTGAAATCAGCCCAAGTTTTACCTAAGCAATAGAGACCCAGCTAGTGTCAGCCCAGCATGCCATTATGTCTTCTTTGCAAAGATTATATTCCTGCTCCATGTTTATAAATGACAATGAAACAGCACTTCAATTATATATCATCTAAGCATAGGTATCTGGAGAGAAACTAAGTTGTCTGTGCATTAAGGGGAAGGTGATGGCATGTGGGCCCGCTGCCTTTGGAGCGACATCACAAGTGAGGTAGGGCTGATTATAGTGCTAGGAAAGAATGGTGATCTACTTTTAAAAGTTGACACTTTGGAGCTAGCCTATAGAAAAACAGTTTTGACTGTATAGAGAATCATTAATTCAATTTCTGTGAAATCATAAAATCGTTTTTTAAAAATGTCACCACAAATATCAAGTTCAAAGGTAAAGAAGCCCTTTGCCTGTCCCCAAGGTCAATAATCTAGACAGTTTTTCAAACACCCTGCAAGTGTAATGGGAAGAAAATCTCATAGACAGACTCCAGCAGATTTCAGCAAGTAGATTGGAGAAGGGAAAAAAGCCATCTAGATCATTTGATAAGAGAACAGAGAAGATCCTGGCAATTCCTCCTAATAGCTGCAATTCTTAGTAACTTAATCCTGGGGAAGGGGGTGAGGTGAAGAAATTCCCACACACTAGGGTGTATCACAAAGGGCTTTCCCACAGAGAACACCCACAACAAGGGAGCCTCACTTTTGTCTGGTGATAATCTATGGAATTATTCTCTCTAGACCTAGAGTCAGTTTAGAGACTGGTATAATGCTGCATGACATCCACCATGTGAACCCTCGGCTGTCTGTTAGAGATGAGAAGATGAAGCCGATGTTGACAAGGACTATAAACTAAGCAGCTCCAAACACACCCCCAGGCTTCCAGAGCACAAAGCTACAGTAATCATTTTAAATGACCCCCAACTATTTAGAATTTCATACCATCAAGTCAGATGAACCAAAATTGCTACCACCTGTAAAGATCCAAAGAAATAAAAAAAAAAAAATCACTTAGAAGGAGGAAAAAAAGCATGGCAGATGTGCTTGGAGGAGGGAAGAGGAGAAGCGTGTGCTTGGAGCACCCCCTCCAGGGAGCATGTGACATACTAGCAGTAGAGACCTAGTCTGCCAAGGTGAGAACAATGCCACATGCCTCATCTACCCTTATAAAGGATTCTCAAAAACGTTTCAGAAATATTAGAGATCTTTTAGGATCACAAAAGTGAGGGTTGGAAAGTGTCTGTTCACTCAAAAGATATAATAGGTTTTGAGATTTGGAAAAGACCTTAGGGACCACTGACTGTAACTTGCTGTCCAATAAGAAATGCCTCTTGTAAACTTGACTCATTCCTGCACATACACCTCCAGTGTGAGGAAATGCAGATGGCTCCAATCGCAGAGGTGCAACCTGGTAACAGGTGCTTCTTATACTGAGGCCATGTGCTTGCCCGGAACCTTCAGGATAGGTCTTGATTAGGAAGCAACAGAAGTGAGTACTGCATAATTTTCTGCAAACCAGACCTTTTTAGATTTGAAGCTGGAGATCATGAAGCACCAACTGTTCTCTTTGCCAACAAATATTCAGTGTTTTACACAAGGTTTTCAGACATTTGCTAGCTCAACTAACTTCATTATAAGTAAACTTTGCCAGGATTCTTCTGTGGCTCTTGAAATGAGATGCCAGGTCTTAGGCATAGGCTTATTACTTAGCATAGCTAAAGGTCTCCTATTACATTATCAGTGTATGACAGATGTCAACAAAGGTTACAGTAACTGTAACACATACAGAGGCAGGTGATAGCAGAGATAGAAACAGGATATCTATCTCCTGATCCTCATTGCCTATCTCATACTTAAATAACCCACTAGTCGGAAAATCAGAATGTTTCTTCCATATGGTAACAGAGTAAGGGAGATGGAAAATAAATAGTTGAAAAACATTTCATCTGAAGACCAAGAACCACTTCTGAGCCAAAGTGGTGGCTCAGGGCTCTCATCTAATTTAGAAGATAGGAGGATCAAGAGTTCAAGGTTATTCTCTACTACAGAGCAGAGCTGAAGCCAGCCTGGGCAGGACTATATCAGATTCTGTCTCAAAATAAAATAAACAATCAAAAATTCAAATCCAAAACAACAACAAAAGCATGTCTCTAGGCCAGACTAATTGCTTTTCTTGGGTTTTTACCACTGCTTAGAAAGGAAAAGAATGTGTGCTCGTGGGCAGCTTTCTGAGTAAAAAGCATGACAGGATCAAGTGTGCAGAGGGTCAGAAGGTTTGAGCAGCTGTAGTCTTTGGTTAGGAGGTCCAGAGCAGTCCAGTCAGAGTCCCTGGACCTGCCAACTCTATGGCCAGTACCGGAGTAGCCAGGCAACACTATCCTTTACGTTAAAGGCAGTAACAATAATAGTAGCCCATAAGCTGTACTCATACTTAACTAGTTTTGATAGACAGTGTGCATAGGAGGTGCAGAAGGAAGTGACATTACCTCTGGGACAGGAGTTACCACTAATCTTGGGAACATTGGTAAAACAGCCTTCTTGCTGCATAATAGCTGAGAATTGGCAGAGATACTTTCATTGTACAGCTTTCCTACCTCCTACAAGTTCTGAATACACCCCTCAAATACACATGGAGTTAATTTACTATAAGCTTACTGAAAATCAGCAATACAAAAAGCATCAGTAGGTGAAATTCACACAAAAGAGGGCCTGACAGGAAGGAGCTCAGTAATGTTCATATGACAAGTGCACAGACAATGAGCAAAGCACACGGGTATTAAAGAACATGCATGCACAGAATACAAATAGCCAGAGTGAAGCAACATGTGACCTGGATGTGGGCCCAATTACACTGGCATGGGACTGAGGGAAGGACCCCACAGGGTCCAGGAAGCCCTTCTCTATAGATGAGCTAAACTGTCCCTATGAACCAGCTGAGTCCTAGAGTGAGAGTGAGTCCCAGTGTGGTCTCGGAGGGGCCTGAGCATTTCATGGCTGAAGATGATTTGCTGGAAAGAGACTCAGCTTCATGGCCAAAACTGATTCCAGGTCCTTGAAGAGGGGCACTGATGTGGTTGGAGGAAAGTAAGAACACAATGACTGAGCTGGGCAAGGCATGCTATCCTTCCCTTCCTGCCCCTGGGCAGGCAAGTAAGCAGAATACTTTATGCTGGATGCAAGCCAGTCTCATCCCCAAAGCAGTGGATTTTATAAGCCAAATCACAAACAGAAACTAAATCTAGGAATGCAGAATTCACTGAGAAATCCAAAAGAGAAATATCAATTGGCAATTCATTCCCAAAGGAGCAGGGAGGAGAGGCTGAATAAAAGAGTTCCATAACATGCAGTCCAAAAGCCCTCATTGTTTACTGCATGGTAAATCATAATGGCAGGAGTGGTCTTATCCTGTTACACTGGAAAGCAAGCTAGAAGTAGATAAAGTCACAGCCACAGCCACTAACTACAGTAAACGAATACTTTATACATCCTGCAGACTCCTCAGACAATGTACAGGCTCAAGGCACCCAGCCACTCCTGCGAAGAAAACAAAACAAAACAAAACCCTCTCCCTTTCTCAGATCCCGCCACAGGCATCACAGTAAAGCATTTTGACAGTCAAAATGCCATGAAGATCCTGAAAGCAGTTGGCTAGGGATACCACGGAGTTGGCAGATCCTGAATTCTGGGTATAAGCTATTTTATTTCCTTTTTCTGAATTAAAGAATGGGCCTATCCCTGAATGTATATAAAAGGATAGTGTACCAAGCAAAGAAGAATTGTTGTGTTTACCCAATTCTGTCTTATCTGCTGAGCTAATGTCCCTATTCTGCTTGCTAAATGGGACATTGACACAGCGCTTCCATACCCAACACCAATGCCATCTGCAGCTCTCTTCTTTGAACTGTGAAAATTTCCACACTTTTCTCCACATTAAAAAAAAAAAAAAAAAAACAAAAAAACTCATATACATCAGGAAAAGGGTGATCCAAAAAACAAATCATTATATTTCCAAGGACTCCAAACTCGAAGATGCCTAGGAAACATCCATATGCATGGGTAAACAATGAAAATGATAACAAAGTACTTTCTGTGACAACAAAACCAAAAAGAACTTAAGTGCTCTTGGACAGAAGAATAGCAAGCTTCAACTATTGACATAAGGAAGACTACGAGGAAATTAGATGGCATTAAGGCACAGAGAGTGTTGCCATATTATATAGTGTGATGCTAAGATATGGAGAATGTACAATGCAATATTACATATCACCCATAGTCAAGCAGAAAAAAATAAACAGAAAGGTAAATGTGGTAAGTGTCCAACTTCAAGATACAAATGGCTTCCTTCAGCCTGATGCTATGTATTGCTATAGGATGTTCCTTCTTTTCCTTCAATTTTATATTCTTACTATTTTTATAGATTCTAAAATAAAGGTGAAAAATGTAAAATTTCCAGTATAGACTGTGGGAATATTGTGTTTATTTATTTTTATAAATATCCCAAAATACTAAGTCTCAATGAGGCCAGGATGCTGCCTGTATTTACTTTAAGATTCACAGAAATTCATCTCTGTGTATAAGAATCCTAAACTAAGGTAAAGGCTGAACTACTGACATCTCCCTGAAACTTCAAGGCAGAGTCCATGGTTATCTGAACATTTGCAGTCCAGACCTTTAGTAGCTAGCCATCAGTTGAGATTCTGGATGAGGTCACAGAGAAGTGGACATAGAACAGTACACTCATATCTCAGTCTCCAGGAGCCCTGGCTTAGATTCCTTGCTTAGCTATTTAGAGTGACTTAGCTAACTTGTTTAACTTTCTTGAGTTTCCATTTCCTCATCAATAAAATGTTAATGATTTTATCTTACATGGGCTCAGGAGAGTGTACTGAGATAACATGTAAATACTCTACTTATTTTTTGCCTAGTACACTGTAAATCCTTGAAGAGTGGCATACAGTAAACAAGGGAAAAAGGAGCCTTTATAGAACTTTGAAAAGTTATGTAGTGATCTGTTAAGTCATCATGTTTGAGCGGCATGGCAGAGACCAACAGTACATCAACCAGACAGTGAGGGATGAACATGGACAGGGAACCTCCGAATACGCCCTGGCCTCCCTTGCCATTCTGTTAGCCCTGTTCTAACCTGGAAAAACAAGCTAGAGTATTCAAGACCAAAGACGACACAGACGAA
The DNA here is from genome assembly GCA_021653895.1 of Mastomys natalensis. Classification (NCBI taxonomy): domain Eukaryota; kingdom Metazoa; phylum Chordata; class Mammalia; order Rodentia; family Muridae; genus Mastomys; species Mastomys natalensis. The sequence goes on along the minus strand of JAJTUV010001478.1, from coordinate 354,220 downwards.
CCTGTGGAGACTCTGAACCACTGAACTCTGCAGAAGCCTGGGTTCTAGAGGTCATAAGCAATGGGAGACTTCCTCTTGGCAGGATTTAAAACTCCTGGGTAGACAAATGTGGCACTGGGAGGACTCTACCCTGAACCATAAAACAGGATCCTGAGCAAAGGCCAGCAGGCTACTCTAGACCATATGTCTCCTAAGACTGCCATTTTTCTTCTACAGAGAGATGTGGTTGTGTCAGTTTCCTACTGCTAACAGAAAGTATTCAGAATAAAAAACTGAAATGTGAACTCTTGAGACATATTAAACCATAGACTCTGAAGAAACTACTAGTGGGGTCATTCTCCCATTTATCCCTTTACCCCCACCCACTATCCAGAACTCACTAGGAGTCTCTGTTGAAAACAGAACAAAATTGCTTTCTTATCAGCAATTTCTTCTTCAAAGGGTATCAGCAGAAGATACCAATGTCCTCTAGTTACTAATCTTTAGCATTCAGTGGTTGGAAAACAAAGCTGCACCTAGATGGTGTGGAGGAGAGGGCACTTCTAAGTGAATCTCAAGTTGACATTTGAATCTCTGCTTTCTGCATCTTTATGTGCATCACAGAGCATGGAAGGGAGAGATCAGAAGCTTAAGAAAAGTCCATTAAGTTTCCAAGTATGAAAGTGCTTGAGCATTTCTACTCACTGTTCTGATTTTAGAATAAAAAACACCTTGTGATAAAATGTTGGTGCTAAGGAATGTTGCCATAGGGAAAAGTTGCATGCTCATTATGATTAATGCTTCTGGTTTGGATATGCAGCTCACAGAGAACTGTTTTTTGCCAAAGTTCTCTATGAAAGTTGCTCTATAGCCTAGCTGGATAGGAATAGGCTGCAAGGTCCTGGCAATTCCTCTTGTGCACATCACACACAGCCAAGGTCACCTAGGGGTGAAGCTGAACTCCATTTGGCCTTTTTGCTTTTCTTCCCCTTGCGCTCCCTTCCACTGATATGACAGATCTGGTTTACCACATGCTTCGGCAGCATTATCACCCAGGATTGTATTTGACCAGGTCAGGGGAACAGGAAAGGAGACTGGATATGAGTCTGGGTGTGGCAATGTCCCTCCCTGCCTTATCAGGGAGGAAAGAAAGTGAACCTACCTGGTAAACTTCTGGCTGTGGAGTGAAGCAAGGTGAGCCAAGGTGCCAGAGGGTTATGAAGAGGTCACCTTGGATAAGTGCCCAGCACTTGCAGGACTCAGCACATCACCTTTTCACTTTACAAAGATGTATTTCCTGTTGGGTTTCTTTCTCTTTCCCTGTCTCAATTGCAGAGCATATTTGGTTCACCAGGAAACTTCTCTTTTATGAATGAAATCCAATTAATGGCAATTCATTCAGAAAATCTCAGGTCACTGGCAGGGGTTAAAATGCACAGGGTAGAAGAGTCTCTGTCTTCTCTCTTACTAACTCACTGGTCTGACCTTGAACCTACCCAGTATCACCTCACTCACCACTCAGTTCAGCTTGTCCAGGGTTTCTTTCCTATAAACATGTAGTCCTTACTATTTATTTACAAACTGCTTCTGTTGCCTGTTTCCAGATCCCTGGAGAGGAGGATAACTTGGACTTAAAGACAGGAAAAGAAACGGATTAAGTTCCAGAGTTGTCCTTCTAAATTTAGGGGCTGATCAGTTGAGAGAAGTCCTAAATCTGGCCCAAACAAGAACAGTAATATTGTTCTGTTACACTAATTTTTTTATACAACTGGCCATTTTCAAAAGAATGAGTTAAAGTACAAACTAGACAAAATACTAATTGCCTCCTATTAAAGTCTAGTCCCAAATACTGCAAATACTAAAGAAAAGAAAAAGTTTGTTTTTTGAAACTCACATTGGATTAATGAGCAAGTGTAAGATGAAAGTAAAAGCTCTGCGGATTGCTCTGGCATGACTGACTTTGTCAATCAATTACAGCAATAATTTACACTCAACTAGAAGAGCTTCTCACACCCAGGTACCCACCAAAGTGGTGGATTCAATGATGAGATGCAGTGTGTGCCCAGAACCTTAAGCCAGTTATTTAAAACGCAAAGACCACATTAACATTCCTTGCTTTGAACTTCTAAGCATCTTTCCCATCAGAAGTTATCTGGGTTCCTTTTAATGCTCCCCCTACCATGCACATACAAAATCTTTTCATTTGTTTGTCTATACAGTGAACAAACAAGCACTGAATCACTATTGTGTGTCAGGAACCAAGACAAAGATATCAAAATAGTAAAAAAAAAAAAAAAAAAAAAAAAAAAAAAAACAACAACAATAAAACAACTCCATTGTCTGTCTTACATAGTTTACAGCTTCATGGAGGAGACACAGAAAGGTAGATATGGTACCACCGAGGTACTGTGACAGCATTCTGTTGGTATAAATGGGTGCAGGCTTAAGTGAAGTGGGAGTGGGCAGCCATCAGACAGATTTTAAAAGGCAAGTAAATGTTTGCAAGGGAAACTACGCACCACACACACCACACACACAAAGTAAGAAACTTGATTATCTGTGTGGGATAACAAAGTGATGGCAAGAAACATATCTATAAGGAGGCAAGGCCTACTGGGAAAGATGTCCAATCCCTAATAAAGTGCAAGTACATAAGGGCTAAAAGCCTTCCCTAGAAGCCAGCCCTTGATTTGTTGCTATATTAGGCTGCATTCTTTCTGAAGTTAAATAGGCAAAGGTCACAGTGAATGTTCCAAGCACAGTTAAACCACTCTTAAATACCTTGTTGCTCTAAATCCAGTGAGTCTTGCTTACCTCACAAAGTGCCTCCTCCTGAGGAGGGCGCCTTGAGGGGGCAGAATAGAGAGGTGATTAGTTAAATTTGTATTTCAGCAAGGCTGCTTTGGCAGCTATAAGTGGATAAGAAAACACTTTGGGAATTAATGAGGTATATCTTTGCGTGTGTCTGGGGAATATTCTCAGAGAGGCTTAACTGGGGAGGGAAGATCCATCCTGAACACAGGTATCTCTTTTAACATTCCATAGGCTGGGGTCTAGAACTCAATACAAACGGACAAAGGAGAGATATATACAGACACTTCTTACAGCTTCCTGACTTTAGACAGAGACCACTGCTCTTTGCTCCTACTGCTAAGCCTTCCCAAGGGTGATGCACCATGCCTCTTCAAACTGATAAGTCATTTCACACCATAGAGACAGAGTACAGAAATCCACTAAAATCCATCTAAACAAGACCCCAAGGTAGAAGTGGACAGTCTGTTTCTTCAATGCTGTACTGATCTTATCACACCTACTTATTTACAGCTGGACAGTCTAGCCCATGTGTGAGCTTGCATATCAGACTGAGATGAAACACACTAGACAAATACAACATACTCTCTTTCCAAGAGACATAAATTTCCCCAGTAGTTAATAATGCTCAATCAGCAGTCTAGCAAAAGGACACTGACTCAATGGACTCTTGGCTTCTTGGGAGGACACTTACTTCAGCAAGTACACACACACACAAACACATACACAGAGAGAGATGGAGGGGGACAGGGAGGGGACAGGCAGGCAGACACAAACAAGAGGGGGCTTGGGGGAGGAGATTGACTCTGCTATGCTGGTCCAAGAGGCACCAGGGAGTTAAGTGCTGTTGCATGTATGCCTGAACTAAAACCTAAAAAGCCTTTGCTAGGAATTGAACTTAGGCTCTCCCTCAAGCATCCACTTAGCTATATATTCCCAGCCACAGAACTCCTTTTCAAATAAGAAAACTTCAGTGTTCCTTACACACATGGTGATGAGGCAAAGCTTTAAACTTAGATAATTTGGATGCTATGAATAGAGGAATTTCACACAGTAATAAAATCCATTTCAGATTATTATTCTTTGTTTATTACACCAACAGGAGCTTTCATTCTAGCCAGCCTGTCAAAGGTGCAGAGTGAAACTAAACAGTTTGTTTAGTCTAACAATGGATGCTCTCAGCCAAAACAAGGAGGGACCCAAAATTTTGCTTTTATAAAAGACAACTTTACCATGGAATGACATAACATAATTAGAGAGAAAAGAAGCAATGACAGTTGCAACTGAGTAGTGCAGTTCTTTTCTTGCTCTATGTGACAAAGCACAAGACAAACTCAGTCTCAGGCAGTGACAAGGTGTCAGAAATGACTCTGGTAATGAACTGTGCAAGGTGTTCCCTTAATCATTGGTATCTAGAGCACTATTATTGGATTTGTTGACTATCTGAGGAGGCAAGCTACATGTTCAGTTTAAAATACAATTTTTATGGACGAGTGAGAGAAGTTTACTGGAGACTCAATCACTCTACACCATACAGCTTCTTTCTATGTGAAATATTTCCAGAAATGTGTCCCGCTCAGGTCTCTATAGACCACTTAAGAGTTTGGCAGCACCTCACTGCTCTCTATGGTAATAACAATGTTTTTGTCTTTTTTAAAGCATGTAGATGTTATTTGATTTCCACCTTCAATAATCTTAGTTGCCTTCACTTCAGGAATGAATTCATAGAACAGGCAAGTAGAGTCATTTTTCTTAGCAGTTTTCACACATTATATTCATACAGGCGTGGGCAGTCAAAACTCATCTTTATTTTCTGATTAGTGCTGCTCAGTTAATCCTCAGCCCTCTTGCAGTCAGCACTAACAGAGATATAATCTTCTCTCTAAAAGTACAATTGGCCCCGGACATATCCTGATTTCACCTGTTCAGGTCTCTGGGTATTCAATAAAGCAAGTTCAGCCGCTGTGCCAAGAGGCCACACAGAGTTCAAGGTAACACCTCACAGCCATCAGTAGGTTAATTATAATTTCATTTTCAAACACACCGACAGCATGCTTGTTTCAACTCCAAATGACCTTACCTGCTTTTTTTTCCGGGGGAGGGGGTCTACATGGAGTAAATTTCTGTCAGCAAATTGAAAGGCCACTCAGAGTTCACTGTAGCAATTCATATTTTTAACTGGTTGCCCAGACCTAAATCTTCACCTCCACAAATTCCAGAGAGACCTTAGAGCTGTGAAGGAAGTACGGAACAGGGATGAAGTTGGAAGGGGTGGGGATAGGAGGGTGACAAGGTAAGAAGATAGAAGCTATCTTCTGTAGCTTCAAGGGGCTCAGGGCCAATGTTCAAGAGAAAGGGCCTGCACTTTTGGGGTGGAGTCTTATAGAAGCTTCTAAATACTTGAAAAATTACCACCAGAAACAAAACTGGCTTAGAAGTAGCCTCATGCAACATTCTGAAGTGATTTGAACATGGAGGCTTGACTCTGCTTGATGGGCAATATGTACAAAGTTTACTTTCATTTTCTGCAGGTCAGAGGAGAAAATCACAAATGAACAGGGACTTTGTGCAAGGAAGGGCTCTTTGTCCTATCAAGGAAGCTTAAGGGCTGTGAGTATCAAAGAGACAAGCCAGCTTGGGAATACCTTTGCTATCACCTTCTGCCTGTACTATATCACAGGAAAAAGTTTAGTTTTGTGAAAATCTTTTCTAGAAACAACAGATCCATTTTCTCACCTTAACCCCCAGTCCTGAACAGGAGGCCCCAAAGGTTTTGTTAAAGAGTGCTTTCTTGGGCTGAAGATATGGAGAGTGAGTGGTTAAGAGTGCTTATTGTCCTTGCCAAGAACCTGACTTACATTTCTAACACCCATGCCAAGTCACTCACGACAGAGAGCTGCAGCTCTATGGGATCTGATGTCCTCTACACACATATCTTAACATACACACAGAATCAAAACTAAAAATACATATATAAAAACTTTAAAAAGAATACTTTCTACCTTTTTTTTTTTGGTGGGGGGAGATGAGTCCAATAAAGCCCTGGCTAAGCTTAAACTCACAGCCAGCCCTTGTATGGGTATCACATTCTCCATTTCACAGAGCTTAATTTTTATTTTTATTTATTTATTTTTTTTAGTTTATGTTTCACATGCTGTAGGCATCTCAGATGCTCAGTCTGTGAAACGGATCACTTTATAAGTTGACTTGAGAGACTGAAAGTAAGCACAGAGCTCGCTGGAGTACTCGGGATCCACCCCAATATCATGGTTGGCATGGGGCTTTGCCTCAGGTTGCTTAGAATTCTTTTCTGCAGTTTTGACTCCTCAATGACTGGGCTGCAGTTTACAGTACAATCTGTCCTGTCAGTCCTGTCTGACGGTGCTCACATTCCTTCTGAGGATCCTTCTCTTGTAAGACAAGAGTTTAACAAATCTTTCCCTTTTTAAGCTTGTCTGCTGTTATCCCAACACTGCTTTTTCAAAGGAGGAAGGTCATTTCTGGTTACTCTTAGGTGCCTCCCACATAACTTTAGCCTAAAGGCTTTGTTGATGTATAAGAACACTGATTTAAAAATTTAGTTTCAGACCCTGATTTCTTTTTCTTCAAAAGAATTTTATGAAGAAGCCTATACATAAAACAGAGAGGGCCAAAGTTGCTGAGACAGAGCTGGTCTAAATCATACAGAGACCTCTCAAATCAACTCTTCTATCTTCCTGACCTTGGATTTCTGGGCCTACTATAGAGTACACAGCAGGACCACCTGGTTTCTATGTAGCATAGCCTCAAACTAGGTGGGAACATATGTTTATTTGGGCAGACAGAAGGTATCCAGATGTGGCAAGAATGTTCCACATAGAACTGTATGAGTAATTGTGTCAGAACATTCTACAATTACGTTATCATCCTGAGCTGTGGTTCAAGTGTGGAATGCCCATGACAGGCTTGTGTATTTGAATAGTGGCCCTCAGCTGGTGGCACTTTGAGAGAGGTGGAGCCTGGATGGGAGAGCCACTGGGGGTGAATCTTACCTCTACTTTTCTTTACTGCTAAGAGAAGGGCTCCTCCAGTTTGCACCATGGCTGGGAGCTGAGCTGTGTCATTCCCATCACTGAGAAGTGAAAATTCCTAAAACTATAAGCCCTTAAGTTCTTCTACTGGGTAATTTCTTACAATGAAAAAAAAAAATCAAAATAAATGCAAGAGGACAAGGTGCTGCTTGCCTAGTATGGAGAAATCCATGGACTCCATGCTCAGTATTATGTACGTGTGTTGGGTGGAGACTACACAGGCCAGACATAGCACCCATGATCTCTTGAGGGCAGGAGCTTTGTTTTTGTTATTGTTCTACAATATCTAGTTCATACTAATAGTACAGAAGACAGCTCTCACCTTAAACTCAACAAATATATCTGGATAGTCTATCTGGAAAGGAAAAACTTATTCTGGACTTTTAAGGAATTTGTCCTTTTAAGGAGGTAGGGATGAAACTTAAAGATTATTTTTATCACTTAGGTTTCCTTTTAGAATTTAGAGTGTCTCACAAAGTAGAGGAGATGAAAAAGGACTAGGGAGGGACAAGAACCTGGCAAGAGAGAAAAAGGGAGTAAATCTAGCCATGACAATGCCAAAGTAGTTGGGTCATACTGTGTGCTACAGATGTTTACTGCTTAAGACTCAAGTGATGCCGCTCCTATGGCTGGTACTTTGAAAGTTCAGAGCTTTGTAGCTATATTTTATCATACTTCTATTAAAAACAATGACAACAAAACAAAAAACAACACTGGCCATAGTAGTCTAATTTCTTCTCCACTCATGATATACCTAAAAATCCCTGGTTGAATGTCAAACCAAGAAAAATAATATAAAGTTTGGTGTTCATTGTAAGAACTTATTCCTTCCCTATCAACAGTTAATCAAATATTAATCACCATCATTTGGGATCCAAAGAAGTACAAAATTTAATGGCAGTATTGGGAGATGAGCCTGGCTGAAGAAAGTGATTAGGTCTTTGTTTTTCTCTTCCACTATGGCTTCCCTGCCATCATGTTCTACTTCATCACTGAGACACAGTACTGGGATCAAATAACTGTGGAATTAGACTTGGGAAACTGTGAGCCAAAAATAAATATTTCCAATTTTGATGTTATTTACACTATAGGTGTTCTTATTACAATGATTAAGAGAAAACTAACTTAAGAGAACTAAGAATACAGCAGGTAGATTTATGAGTAGAATTGATACAGCTGAAGAGAAGATTAGTCAATAGGAAAAATCATGCATATAAAATATTAAGACTGAGGCAAATATCTAAGTTGAAACAGAAAGGCAGAATATATAGGATACAGTGAGCAATGCCAGTATAAACATGTGAACTTTGAATGCCAAGGAAGATTCCAAGAAAATTTAAAATCCTCTTGGAAATCACACACTCACACATAAACACATATGTACACATGAACAGATTTATGGGGGAGATTTATAATAGGGTACATTAGAATAAAATTACAAAAATATCAAAGATAGAGAATATTAAAAAAAAATACCTCAAAGATGCAGCAGTAAAATTGACATTAGCAATGAAAATGATAGAATGATAGACATTAGAAGTTAATGAAGCTGCACCTCTGAAATGCTCAAGGAAAAGAATTAGCAATTTAGAATTCAATACCTGTAATGGTTAATATTGATTGTCAAATTGACAAACCTATAATCACATTGGAGACAAGTCTCTGGTCACATCTATGAGGGACTCTCTAGATTGGACTAAATGAGGTGAGAAGACTCACCTTAAATATAAGCCACTAGGGCCTGGGACTGAATGAAAAGAAAGCAACTTCAGTATCAGAACTCATCTCTCTCTTACTCCCTGAGTGCAGATGCAATGTGACCAGCTGCCTGAAGCCCTGGTTGCTGTGCCTTCCTAACCACAATGGACTGTATCCCCTAACTGCAAGCCAAAAGAAAGTCTTAGGGAGTTTTTATCAGGGATGTTGTCACAGTAACAAGACAAGTAACTAATATAACAGTTAAAGAAAATGTCATTTCTCTCATTTTTAATTACAAGACAAGCAAAAATTCAGATAATTTAAAATCAGCAACAGCCTATATTAAGAGGAATGTTAAGAAGAATATGAAAAGCAGTAAGAGACTAAAGTAAGTTAGTAAATATTACCTATATCTAAAAATAATACTAGTATTTCCTAACAGTTCTAAATGAAAATGCCTAGAAAACAAAGTAGGAGAGACTCTAGATGCATCTGGCAATGTCATTTTAGATACAACTTAAAGACATGATCCATGAAACAGTTTACAAGCAAGATTTTATTGAAATTAAAAATCTGTCCTAGGTTAAATATACTTGTAAGAATGAAAAGCAAAGTCTAAATTTGAAGAAAATATTTATTAAAGCCACATCTGATAATCTGATAAGGGTCTCTTATTCAAAATATACAAGAAATGCTTAAAACTGAATGACAAAAAACAACCCAACTGAAAAATGGGAGGAACCTCATAGAAATCTCACTGAAAAGGGATCTGTATGTCAAATAGGCAGATGGAAAAACACTCCACATCATATTGACATCAGAAAGATACAAGTTAAAATGAGAACACTCCCACATACCTAGTAGTACCCATAATCTAAAACAAGCAAACACTGAAAGATACTATGAACTAGAGCCACAGGAATCTCCTTTATTGGTAGTAGGAATGCAAAACAGTAACTGCTGCTTAGGGAAAAGATAGTTTCCTACAAAACTAAACGTTTCACCATGTGATGTAGCAATTGTGTTCATTGGTGTTCACCCAGAAAAGCTGAAATTCTAAACTGGTTACAGTGGTACATGCCTAAAATTGCAACACTTGAAAGGCTGAGGCAAGAGGTGTTCAAGGCCAGTTTGCTCTACATAGAAGAACCTATCTTAAAAATGAACAAACATGAAAAAAAACAAATACCCTTATAGCCACACAAAACCTGCACAGGGATGTTTGTAGCAGCTCTATTTATAACTGCTACAACTTGGAAGCAGCAAAGATGCTCTTCCACAGATGAATGAGCAAATGTGGTATATTCTGACAAAGAAACAATATTCGGCTCATTAAAGAGAAATGAGCCATTAAGCCAAGGAAAGACATGAAAGAAATTAAAATGCATATTGCTAGATGAACAAAAAGCCAATCTAAAAAGACTACACACGATATGACTGGATCTGGAGGACATTAGGAAACACATAGATAAGAAGAAAATCCACGGCTTCTGTGGTGGGCAGTGATGGTGAATAGGCACAGACGGGACTTTGGGGCAATGCAAACAGCATTGTAGAGTAATGGGACTGACTGTATGCGTGTCCCAACCATCAAAGTGCAGCTTCACAAGTGCTGCCAGTGTGCTTCAGTGGTGAGAATGTGGGCACAGCTTTGTCATGTTTAAGGAGAGCACCATTCCTGTGGGAATCTGAATAGAAGGCAAGGCAGACCTATGCCTTTAGGAAGCAGGAAACATATGAAAAGACATACTGTCTTTTGTTCTAAGCAGATACATATTTTTAAGGATGATGAGTTTATAAAACCCACAAATGGAAAATAATCCCTGGTAACTGCTAAAGAATAAAGATGGAAATTAGAAAATACATTAAACTGAATGCTATGGAAACTATGACCTATGATACTATAGCAGCACCTCAAGAAACTCAACGCCCCAAACACAGATGTAGAAAAGAAAGAATGAAGATGATGGAGCTAGGTCTCCTCCTTAAAGGGTTAAACATAAGATCCTACAGCTGCTGTTAAAGCAACTACCAACAGCAGATCAGAGGCATCCACAGCTAAAAACGGGCTCTCAAAAGACAAGTATCAGCAATGGGTTAAAAAGAAAAATACCCAAGGCTAGGATTGGAAAGAAAGTGTGTAACTACAGATTCTAAAACTACTAAAAATATGCCAGGAAGAAATGAGTTTGTACCAAAGGATTAGGAAATCTAGGTAAAAGAAACAAATTCTTAGAAAAAACATAATTGACTAAAACAGAAAAACAGAGTAAGCAGAAAGCCTACCTAGTAAGGTACATTGAGAGGCTCAAGCCTATAACTATTAGTGAGTTCATTACAAAGAAACCTCCTAGTCACAGCAATCTCATATAAACTCCTTCTTAGACACAAGATGAGGAAATTCTTCCTGGTTGTCTGTATTAGACCTGAAAAGTTAATTACACCCAGCCCCCAAAACCCAATTACAGAAAAAGAAGTGAGCAGCAGCCAGTGGAAGCCACAGGACTGTGCTGGTGTCTAGGTTCCTGTTACCCTCTGCTAAAACAGTGGACACTGTGTGTGTACATTAGGGATGCACAGTTGGAAAGTGTTTTCATTTTACTCACTGTGGAAGTAAATTTCCCATGATAACTGCACTGGGACACTGGTTGCCTTGACAACTGGTCTAACATGGTTCTGGGTGTGTCTGTGTGGGTGTTTCTTGATGAGTTTTGACATTTTATTTGTAACTGCTGGAAGTAGACTGTTCTCCCTGGTGTTGTGAGCTTCAAGCAAATAGCTGAGGTCAGAACAGGTCAACTGTCAGTGCCTGTGAGACACTCCCACACCTGATGGCTTTGGGCCCAGCTGTTGTTTTCACCTGCCTTCAGGCCCAAGATGAAAACATCAGCTCTTCCTTGCAGCTAGCATCAAAAATGGAATTGCACACCTGTGCCCTTCCTGGCACTCTGGCTGGCTTGGACAAGCAGGTCTCACAAATGAACAGGTCTCCCTAAGAGCCATGACTGCTGGACACACATATTGCTAAGTTTTGCTTGCTATCAAGTATCTGTGACAAGCAGAATATACAAAGAATAGAAAAATAAATGAAAATCACAAAAATAATTTAAAATTTTAAATAAGTTTCCAAGACAACCTTTAATACATCTATCACTATGGATTGGGACTGCCAAGCAGATGTAGAAAAGAAGAAAGGCTAAAGATGATGATGGACTTAGGTCTCTTCCTCAAAAGGTTAAAGGCAAGATCCTGCTTCTGTAAATGCAATTCCTGTGGGTAGAACTGAAGCATCAACAAAGCCAAAAATTATCAGCAACAGGGGAAAAAGCACAAAATATCCAATCTTGGATTAGAGAAAAAATAGATTATTAAAGTTCCTCTACACACTAAATACACAATAGGAAGAAATAAGCAAGCTTTCTATATCTTCAGTTTTCTCAAAACTGATAACTGAAAAGTAAATATTTACATTCAACATGACTTTTATTCACTAGAATTAAAATATTCATATTTATACTACAATTTTAGAGAAATATGTGCACAAATACCCTTTCTTCTTTTATTTAAGAAATTAAATTTGGAAAGTATCAAAATTAGTTTTTAATATTCATAAAACTTCAAATAAGTGGATTTGATTCTGTTGCTTTAATTTTTGGTTATTATTATTATTATTAATATTAATATTATTGTTATCACCATCATCACTGAGACAAGGTTTCTCTACATAGCCCAGGCTGACCTCAGACTTGTGATCCTCCTGACGGGTCCTAACTTGACTCTTTGGATTAGTCCTTTAACATTTTATTGACCATCAAACAACAATAAAATATTAAAGTTAGATTAGTCAATAAATGATGTTTTTCACAATCACTTTAAGAAAAATTAAGTACTTTATAAATTTTATATGGAAAACGTAAAATGTTTTAATTGATATATTGAAGATTACATTAAAATTAGATTTATGATCTTTAAATCATGAAAATTTTGAATTTTGTTTATCTATATCTTATAGAATGTACTCTTTTAAGCTCTGATGGTTGATCTGGAGTTCACTGTAGCTTCAATTCTCAGGTGTTTGAAAGCAGCATTTAAGAAAAAATCCACAGCTGCATATACAGAAACTGAGGTTCACAGCAGCTGGGCCACTGGACCAAGGACCATTTTAGGTTAGCCATGGCAACAGGGTGAAAATAAGCTTCCTGACAATGGGTCAGACATTCTTGGCACTGTGATACTTTTATTCTTCAGCATTATGGGTCATCGTAGCTTTATGGCTGGTTTTCCAGACACACAAAAAGAACTGTACTGTTAAAAAGATGCTACAGCTGACGGCAATTCACAGACATGAAGGCACTTTACTCTCTCCTCCACCCTCAATAGTCAGCTTTCACCAGCTCATGTCTGAAAAACATCTTTGGATAATTTTCAGCAGAGAAACAATAAATCAGGGATGTCAGTGGCTGTGAGAGGAGAACTTTCCCAATTTTCATAAACAAAATCTCCACTGCCAGCACTTTCAGGTTTGGGTGTAATTTTCCTAACTGACATCTGTGCTGTGGTTGCCTTGGCCATCTTCCACTCACTAGCAAATATGGGCGGGAAACGTGATTTATGTCGACACCATACCAATGTGAAAACCCGATGTAGTGAAGAACTCTGCAGGCCTGCTGGGCATGGGAATGGGGTAAAGACAAGGTGTACTTAAAGAGTGTCACTGCTGTCCCTGCTTCTGGTTTAAGATGGCATTTGATGAGTGGTTCAAGAACCCTCCCAGCAAGGCAGCCATGAGTCCAGAAGAGCTGAAATATAAAATGATGACTACTGATAAACTCAGGAGGACTGTCACCCTAACAAGACGGGAACAGGGCTGAGAGCCATAGCCAAGGGTTCCTGTAGACAGCTCCAACCATCCTCTCTACCCCTACCCCTAGCTGAGAGAGAACCCAGGCTGTAACTGTTTCCAACTTTGGCCTCCTTGGTTCCATTTCTAAGAGACCTCAAGTCAATAGGTTGTGGCATAGGAAGGCCCAGAATCATGCTTTATAAAGCTCCTTAAGTAAGCTTCTTGTTTACATTAAATCTGTAAATACTGGTGGTAGTCTCACAGGCTTTGGGTAAACATAAGTTTCTTTCTTTAGCACGAATGTCCAGGGTGAGTCCAGGCTTGTGTGGTAAGTATATCTTTGATTTGATAAGAAACTACTGTTTTGGTGTTTTCTTAAGAGGCAGTGCCGTTTGATGCCTACTAACACTTTGTGCTGCATGCTCAAAGCAGTTGAAGCTTCAGCAAGAAGAATCTTTTCTTTCTATTCTTACTTAGTACTTACAGTACTAATACTTACTACCTAGTTCTCATGCTATCTAGTAGTTAGTTATGCTCCCTAATACTTATTTTCCCTAGTACTAGCCCTATCTAACAGTTACCCCACTTAGTACTCATGCATATTATGTGACAAAGGGCAAGAACTGGAGGCAATGTGAAACTTCAAAGAGACACAATATGCCCGCAGATGAGATCCAAGAGTAGCAGCTTTTTTTATCCATCTGGCCTATTAACATGAAAGAAACGAATGATGGACATTGAGGTGAGACTCAGCTAGGAACTGTAACTTCTCAAGAGGTGGGTCTAGGTTTGCTATATGCACTCAGAAATACCCTTTGAAATGAAAATTCTAACATTGGAGCTATGGGCCTAGAAAAATCACAACATGAGATGACTTGAGGACAAATTTCCTTGCTTTCTCTTCTGGGCCTGAGAAGCACAGTACAATGTTGACTCCTCACAAGAATATCCTTTACTTTCCTTTTCAGGTGTTTCAGGAGCACAACATGGTAAGCAAACTCCAGTAAGCACTATCTGTGGAGAGCCAAAGACAGCAGTATACCAGCATGCTCCTTCTAGAATGGAAGTCAAGGGTACTCAACTTAAGAAAACAATATTATCCTTAAGCATTTCAGAGGAGAAACATATTTTTGAAAAAGACAAGATAGAAATCAGAAGGAAATTTAGAAATAAAGCTGTTTTGCATTCTTAATAGAATGCAAGGAAGCAAAAGTGAGCAGTGACAGGGTGGGGTGGGAAGTTAGAAAAGCAAGCAGGAGTGGGGGTCTCCATCAGACATGGGTGTGGGTAATGATCAGTGCTTCAGCAGTTTAGTGAGTTCAAAGTGCAACCTTAACCTTTTAGCTCTTTCAGATAATAGAAAATCACACCTAGAAAGTAACGATGATCTGTATGAGGAGACCCGATCTGACAAATGGACCAGTGCTTACTGTCCTCCCATCCAAAATGAACAGTTACTGAAGCCCTCCTGCTCCCCTGTTCTTAACTTCATTCTTCACAGCAGAAGCAGATCATCAACAGTTTGATCCAATTGCTCAGCTCTAAGCTTCTGACCAATGTGGCTCTAATTTGAAGGCATGTGGAATCAGGAAAGCACATATGGAGAACAGGCCACAATCGCCAACATCTGTCTCTGCTCAGAAATGGGAAGGCATTCTCCTAGTCCAGCTTGCCTTTTCCTTGAAGGCATACTAGAGAGTTGACTGGCTGAGATAAGAATCTTCAGGTAGTATGTATGTGTTTCTACAATGATTGGCCAGGATGATCTTGCTTGATCAGTCTCTTGGTTAGTGAAGCTCACTGAAGTTGCAGTTCAGTCTGAACCACAAATGAGTGCACTGACTCCACTGGGGCTAGCAGCTGCAAATCTGCAGCCTCTTTTTCCTCTCAAACAGCATCAGCTTCAAGGTTTTGCCTTTAGCCTTCTAACATTTCAAATTCATTTTTCTTCTTTAATGTTTTTTAATGTATGTGGGGATCTTGTTAAGCAGCCCAGGATGGCTTTAGCCAACTTCAGAGTATCTAGGCTCCTTTTGTCTCCTTTTTGTTAGGGGCACAGTCTTCTGATATTCCAATAATGAAGACACCTGATCACTAGTCTTGTGCTTTCTGCCTTGTGTTCTTCTCTGCTGCCTCCTTCACTTCTGCTTATTAGCTACAGAGAAACTTTACTTGACTGTTTGCTAAATACTAAGAATGCAGGTGAATAATCTCAACTCAATTAAAAAGTATGAATTTAAATAATTTATCAGTGTCAAGAATATGGAGGGTCTGTCTTCACTGCAGTTTTTCATTTGAAGCATAAAACCAACACATGAAAAATTATAGCATATTCATCCATTATTTTTTTAATTGCTTGGATGTTTTGTTTGCATATGTGTCTATATACCATGTTCATACTGCATATTTCTCTCCCAATTTGATTGAGGAGAAAGTAAGGTACTTCCAAATGAATTATCTATTTTCAAAATATTTATATATAAAGGATCTTAATATTTTAAAGATTAAAATGACTCAAAAATTACTCTCATTCAGCATGCTTTTAACATACCGACCTTTAATCCCAGATTTTAGGAAGCAGAAGCATATAGATCTCTGTGAGTTCAAGGCCAGCCTGGTTTATATAAAAAGTTTCAGTACAGCCAGGTCTTGTCTTTTTTTTTTTTTTTTTTTTTTTTTTTATTTTCAGCAAATCAAAAAATTTAAAAAGCATTCAAACAGAATAAAATGAAAAGAAACAAACAAGCAAAATACCAAGGGTCAGATATACTTATACAAGAATTCTATAGAGCCTTCAAACAAGCAATACTTTTTGAGTTATGTTTAAAAAAATTCAGAACCACAATAAGCTCCTTCACAAAGCAAATAATATTGAAATAGTGAAATCAAGTGTAAACCCAACAAAAATATATAAGTTATAGTCCAGTATCCCTCATGAATATACATACAAAAATTCTCAATGAAGTAGTTGCAAACTGAATACAAGAGATATAAAAAAATAATATTCCATGAATAACTGAACAACTGTGTTTTTTTTTTTTTTTTTTAGAAGACCATACTCCATATACAGGCTGCATGTTTTGGGATAGCCCCCACTCCAGATGTTTGAGACCTACATGAAAACCAAGCTGCACATTTACAACATATGTGCAGGGAGGCCTAGGTTCAGCCCATGGAGGTAGATCTGTGTAGACTAGGTATGCTCCACGGTTGGTGGTTCAGTCTCTGAGAGCTCCAAGGGTTCAGGTTCGTTTACTCTGTTGATCTTCCTGTGCAGTTCCTATCTCCTTAGGGCCCACAATCCTTCCACCTATTCTTCTTTAAGAGTCCTCAAGCTCCATCTACTGTTTGGCTCTGGATGTCTGTATCTGTCTGAGTCAGCTGCTGGTTAGAGCCTCTCAGAGGACAGCTTGCCCCTGTCTGTTCTCAGGCTGGAGGTTTAGATCCTGGGAGCTCTGGTTGAATCTTTTGATACTCGTACTAAAAAGGACAAAAGCACCCTCACTTTGGTCTTCCTCCTTCTTCTTGAGTTTCATGAGGTTTATGCGTTGCATCTTAGGTATTGTGTGTTTTGGGGCTAATATCCGCTTATCAGTGAGTGCATACCATGTGTGTTCTTTTGTGATTGGGTCATCTCACTCAGGATGATATTTTCTAGCTCCATCCATTTGTCTAAGAATTTCATGAGCTCATTATTTTTAATGGCTGAGTAGTACTCCATTGTGTAAATGTACCACAATTTCTGTATCCATTCTTCTGTTGAAGGACATCTGGGTTCTTTCCAGCTTCTGGCTATTATGAATAAGGCCGCTATAAACATAGTGGAGCATGTGGCCCTGTTGCATGTTGAAATATCTTCTGAGTATATACCCAGGAGGGGTATAGCTGGGTCCTCAGGTAACACCATGTTCAATTTTCTGAGGTATCGCCAGACTGCTTTCCATAGTGGTTGTACCAGCTTGCAATCCCACCAACAAGGGAGGAGTGTTCCTCTTTCTCCACATCCTCGCCAACATCTGCTGTCACCTGTGTTTTGGATCTTAGCCAATCTGACTGGTGTGAGGTGGAATCTCAGTGTTGTTTTCATTTGCATTTCCCTGATGACTAGGGATGCTGAGCACTTCTTTAGATGTTTCTCAATCATTCGAGTTTCCTCAGTTGAGAGTTCTTTGTTCAACTCTCTACCCCATTTTTTAATAGGGTTATTTGATGGTCTGGAATCTAGTTTCTTCAGTTCTTTGTATACCTTGGATATTAGCCCTCTATCAGATGTAAGGTTGGTGAAGATCTTTTCCCAGTCTGTTGGTTCCCGCTTTGTCCTGTTGACCATATCGTTTGCTTTACAGAAGCTTTGCAGTTTTATGAGATCCCATTTGTCAATTCTTGATCTTAGAGCATACGCCATTGGTGTTCTGTTCAGGAACTTTTCCCCTGTGCCCATATGATCAAGGCTTTTCCCTATTTTCTCTTCTATTAGTTTCAGTGTAGCTGGTTTTACGTGGAGGTCCTTGATCCACTTGGAATTGAGCTTTGTACAAGGAGATAAGTATGGATCAATTTGCATTCTTCTACAAGTTGACCTCCAGTTGGACCAGCACCATTTGTTGAAAATGCTGTCTTTTTTCCACTGGATAGTTTGAGCTCCTTTGTCGAAGATCAAGTGACCATAGGTATGGGGGTTCATTTCTGGGTCTTCTATTCTATTCCATTGATCCTCCTGACTGTCTCTGTTCCAATACCATGCCGTTTTTATCACTATTGCTTTGTAGTACAGCTTGAAATCGGGGATGGAGATTCCCCCAGAAGTTCTTTTATTGTTGAGTGTAGTTTTCGCTATCCTGGGTTTTTTGTTATTCCAAATGAATTTTAAGACTGCTCTTTCTATCTCTGTAAAGAATTGAGTAGGAATTTTGATAGGGATTGCATTAAATCTGTAGATTGCTTTCGGCAAGATAGCCATTTTTACTATATTAATCCTTCCAATCCATGAGCACAGGCCTTGTCTTAATATCAAACAAGCAATATTAATACATTCTACTGGTCTATTTCTACAACATTATTACCTTAAAAACAATAATTTGATCCTAGATTCATTTCATTCATTTCAAGAGCTTATATGTGTTTCCATTTTCTTGCATTTAATGTCAGAGCAGAGAAGACTTTCACGTGTGAAAAGAGACAGTAAAAACTTTAGAGTGTTATTCTTTCTTTGCTGTAGATATCCAGTTCTACAATTGTAGTGTCAAGAAGCTGTTGATAACAAGAAAGCAGGAGTTCCGTCTTCTAGGTGACAAGACTAAGTTATAATATGAAGTAATTACTAATGTGCTTTAAGAAAGTAATTTCAATGGAACTGCAGCACTTCAATAATTAATATTTAAATATCTTACAACAAACAAACCAGTAACAGTGAAAGCTGAACATGGTGCTTCCAGCAAGTGTGATATATTTCCCAGTTGTCTTAGTTACGGTTTCTATTGCTGTGCTAAAACATTATGACAAAAGCATCTTGGGGAGGAAAAGGTTTATTTCATGTTACAGTTTGTAGTCCATCATTTGGGGAAGGCAGGGCAGGAACTGATGCAGAGGCTATGGAGGAGTGCTGCTTGCTAGCCTGTTCTTACTGGCTTGCTCAGCCTGTTTTCTTAGCACCCAGGACCACCAGCCCAGGGGTGGGACCACCTGGGGTGAGCTGGGCTCTCCCACATCAATTATTAATCAAGAAAATGTACCGCAGGCACTCTGGTGGGGATATTTTTTCAATTGATGCTTCCTCTTCCAGAATGATTCTAGTTGACATCAAGGTGACATAGAACTAACCAGGATGCCAATGCCTCACAGTTTTCACTTATTTACCATCCATGAAAGATGAGAATTCCATAAAAAAGTGATTCTGATTTTTCCTTTCAAGGAAGTTTGCAATTTGCCACTTATATCAAAATACTCTACTCAGTGTAAACAAGCAAATTGCCATGTGCCCTGCAGTAGTTTGAATGGTCCCTCTAAGTGGTTTAGTTGTCCCTCTAAGCCCATATATTTGAATAATTCAGTCCCCAGATGGGAGAACTGTTTGGGATGAATTAGGAGGTGTGTCCTTGTTGAATCAGTATATGTGGGCTTTGAGGTTTCAAAAGATTTGAGACATTCCCTTACTCTTTGTCTCATGGCTATTGATCCAGTCCTCAGCTGTTACTGCTGCCAAGTCTTTCTTTCACCATTATGGACTCTAACCCTCTGAAACTACATCCAAATCAAACATTTTCTTTCATAGTTAACCTTAGTCTCATGGTGTTTTATCACAGAAATAGAAAGATAACTAAGACAAGCTCTTTCACCACCAAAACTTTAACATTTTAATTTTTAAAATTACTCTCAGAGCAGTTACATTTTCTTATGGCATTTTTATACACATTTTAGTTTTGCTGGTTGTCTCTCCCCATCTGTAGTTGTTCTTGAATATTTTGTAGATTCTTCTACTTTTTCTACCTTTTTAGTCCTCTAACACTAGTTAAGAAAGGAAAAAAAGGAGAGGAATGGAAAAAGATGCCTGAATAAAGTCAGGGTTCAGAAAGGGGTCGATGTTGTCTTTAGACTACTTTCTGCTGATTAAGGGTGTCAAGTTCCTTGTGGCAAGTTTAATCTTCGACATTATGAATCTAATTTCTTCTTCATTTCTTCTTTATGTGTGACTACTTAACAAACAATGACCAACAACAACAATCAACCAATCAACCAACCAACCAATAACCTATCAACAACCCTCTAAAAGCCTACCACCCCTGCCTACTGGGGCTCTAGCATTTATATATCCTCTAAAAGTTTCCAGAATTCCAAACATCACACAATCACAGGAAATATGTGCAGCTGGCAAAATCACACCCCTGCTAGAGCATGAGGCAAATCACAGTCACCTGATGTGGACAATCCGAAGCTGCTCCATATCTCACACCTGGGATTAAGATGAAAGCATATTCTGTTGTGGATAGCCCCAGCCTTGTATTTTGATACTAATTCCCTTTTCCTGTGAAGGGCTGCAGAGGAGATGTGAGTCATTACACAGGTGAATTCTAGTGAACCTTCTGCCCATCTTAATTTGTAAAATAAACGCTGGAGCCAGTGATTGGGCAGAAGAAGGGGAGGTGAAGAGATAAAGGTTGGTGGAAGAGAGCAGAGGAGAGGACTGGAGGAAGACAATGGAGGAGGAAGACAACGAAGGAGACAGACAACGGAGAGGACGACTGGGAAGCAGGAGGTAGAAGGACAGATGCAGGGTGTGGAAAATCCTCAAGTTATAAGGGTCTCATAGCTGGGGAACAGAGTAGTGTAGGGGTATCTGCCCAATCTAGGCTTACAGAATATATTCATAATTACTGAGTTGTGTTTTCATTGACCAGTCATAGTTGGGTTGAGATTTAAATATCTCCCACTACAATATTCACATAATATTGTTGTGGTTCTTAAAGAAACCAAATTCCAGAATTCTCACTACATTTCCATCTTTCTGTTTTAAGCCATTAATTGTGCTGTATGTAGTGGGAAGTAAATGGAGACATTTTCAATGAAGGTCATTTCACGACGGTAAGAATTACCTTAAATATCTGTTTTGGACCTACACTCATTTGTCCAATGGCAACCCTTGCCACATCACCTGCACACCCCTGGAAGCCTAAACCTTTCTGGTTTATATTTAGAAAAAACATTAACCTTAGAAATGCCTTGTTCTAATTTTTTTTTTTTTTTTTTTGCAAATGATCATATATCATATTTCCCACAATTAAAGCGCTAGGAGTTTTGAGATCTGAGAACTTGGTCACAGTTTCTTTGCAAATGACCATATTTCCTACAATTGACATACTGGGCATTTTGAAAACTGAGACCTGTAGCTATAGCTTGACTTGCTATATTTGCATGTACACATTAGAATCAATATCAGCCATATCCCTTATCTACCCATCCACAGTCACTGGCCATGCCTTTAATGATCTAATAACATTTTTACATCTGGTGTTCACATTTTCATATGGCAAGGCCTCTATCAATACCTGTCTTGTTTCAAAGTCTGAGACAGCTTTGTTCACAGCTGATACTAATCATTGTAAAAGATCAGCGAAGGCTTCTCCAGAGCCTTATATAATCTTTGTAAATGAGGTAGATTTTCCCCCAGGTGCCTCAACTTTGTCCCAAACTCTTAAAGCCACTAAGCAACAATTTTCCATAGAAGCATCACCAAATTGAATCTGTTCTTATACACCAGAGTTCCATACTTCACTAAGTAACTGATCTTACACTATATTCATTCCCTCGCACTTTTCCACGGTTAATACTCCCTGCTTCTTCCCTCTACCATTAACATTGGAATTGCAAACTGGCTTCTAGTATAGCTGTCATCAATCCCAGTCTTGGGGAATAATTCTATTTTGAGTAGCCTAGTTATTTGGAATTTGTTTCACATAAGGCGAGTGCATCTCATATGAAATCATGGTCTGTCCAATCTTTTCATACCTTGTTCCCTACTTTTAGCAGGCATATGCTGTAAGACTACTGGACACTGTTGGTTCAAGATTAATCCTTTTTCTCAAAACATCTTCCTGCCTTTTCAGCTTTTCTCTCTCCAACTTGCCCTCTTTCTTTCTTTTTTCCCTTTCTTTCTTTCTTTCTTTTCTTCCTTTCTTTCTTCCTTCCTTTTCTTCCTTCCTCCCTCCTTCCTTCCCTTTCTTCCTTCCTTTCTTTTATTCATTCGTTCTTTGCTCCTGCAAGAAACTCCTGCTCTCTTGCTTGATTACTGGAACTGACCCTTTTTGCTTTCTCTTTTCAGGTGCTCCTCACCTCCTCAGTGCTTCCACTTCCACCCGCAATTTTTTTAGTTGCACAGCTAGTCTTCCCATCTTTTTTTAAACAAAATATAGGAAGAAGAAAAAGAAAAACAAAAAAAAAATCCCCTTTATGAACAGAGCAGAGATTATCCTAGCAGTGGAAGCCACTATAAATTTTTTGCTGGTGTCTTGAAAAGAAATATCCATTCCTTTATTACCTGCAATTTCCTCTAAAGTATTTACAATTAAAATTTCCATTCGGCCTATCTCCACTCATGGACACCACTTTTAGCCATTCTTGGTTACTTTGTAGGTTCTTCTTTCTTCCACTATTCTCTACCCTTTATCTTCCACTGTTTTAACCCCCTAACAGTAGATAAGAAAAAAACAGAAAGGAAAGAAATGCTTGAATAAAGTCAGAGGTTATAAGGCAGGTGATGTTATCCTCAGACTACTTACTGCTGATTGGGGGGTATCAAGTTCCTTGTGACAAGTTTGGTCTTTGCCATTAGGATATCTAATTTATTCTTGTAATTGTTTCTTCTTTGAGCAAAACTACTTAACAAACCATAAGCAACTACAACCAAAACCAACCAACAACACACTACACCTCTTGAGGCCTTAGAGTTTATATGCTCTCAGAAAAGTTCCCAGAATCCCAAATGTCACAGAATCACAGGAATTATCTGTAGCTGGCAAAAATCACAATCCTGCTAGAGCATGAGGCAAATCATAGTCAGCTGCTATGGACAGTCTAAAGAATCCTCATATTCCACACTTAGGATTAAGATGAAAGCATATTCTTACAATATTTCTGTGTTTTTTTTAAAGAAATCAAAGTTTCAGAATTATCACTACACTGATCCTTGTCTCCATCTCTGCTACAGCCTTCTGTCCCCAATAATTCCCTTCCATGTTCATGTTTCATGTGTTGTTCCATTACACACCCCACATTCCTCCTTTAATGCTCTTTTCCTGTCTTATGGCTTTTACTCACATTTATTCTCATGTACATATAGGTACCTAATTAGGAGACACCCAGACCTCTTAAACTCAGGCTATTTCAACTTGACCTCTAGAATCTTGTTCTTCCTCAGGATAAAACCAAGTACTGCAATAAACCACTGTAACTTCAACAGTCACGTGGAGAAGACAATCTATTGTAAATTCTTTCTGTTTTTGAGATTATAATTATAACATTTCTCCTTTAAATTTCCCCCTCCAAACCCTTGTGTATGGTATTCTCTGCTCTCCTTCCAAACTCACTTTAAAACAAACAAACAAACAAACAAACAAACAACCATTATTGTGTGTGTGTGTGTGTGTGTGTACCTTGAAACTGATATTGGCATCAACAACCAATTGGTGTGATCTTCCCTGAAAAAGTCCATCTCTCCTGTTCCCAGCTATTCTTAAATGCCTATGTTCTTTGTCTAGGGTTGAAGTCTCATGGGTCTATGTTGAATTCTTAAAAACCTTCAACAGTAAACAAATTTTGTGAAGTCATGTCACTGTCAATGCTTAATTATTGCTAAGGTGCCAAGTCAAGCCCTGATTCTGTCTTCCAGGCCTGTGCTCCCCAAAATAAGACTTAGACTCAAAGTATATTTACAAATTCCTTGGACATACAGGCTAGGTTCTCCTCTGACTAGATATAACTTAAAATATCCCATTTATTCCAGTCTACATTCTGCCACATGGCTGGTTACTTGTTCTCAGGTACCATGCATCTATCTCATCACATCATCCCAACAAATCTCCTGCCTGGCTCTATCCCAGAATTCTTTGTTTCCCAGATGTCCTACCTCTATATCCTGCCTAAGCCATAGGACACAGGCTTTTTAATTGACAGGTGATACATCCATATAGTACACAAGATATTTGTTCTGCACCAAAGAAATCGGGTATTAGGAAAATCAGACTGGGAACAGGAGAGTTGGCTCAGCGGTTATGATCACTTGCTCTTGCAGAGAACTCTGGTTTGATTCCTGGCATCTACACAGCAGTTCCCAACTCCAGCTCCAGGAGTTTCAAAGGCTTCTTCTGATTCTTTATAGGTACTAGGTACCCATGTGGTGCACAAAACATAAAATAATAAACAAATCTAAAGAAATCAGAATGCATGTAATTCATCTAATTTAAACACACTTTTAATATATTTCTTCAGATCTGTTTGATGACATCACTGGTAATATGTTGCAACCTATTTCTGTCATAATGTCACATTGTGACTAATTTGAACATAAATTTTCTATGTCTTTAATAAATAAACACAACCTATGATAGGTTTATAATTCTTTCAGAAGCATAGTGATTGCCATGAATTAGACACTGTTCTCAGTGTTTTATTAACATTAATCCAATGCCTACTACACTTCTATGAAATATGTACCATCATTTAATCAGATTAAGAAATCAAAATTGTGATTGGTCAAACTGAAAGTTCAACCTTGTCACTGAACAATTCTGTTACAAGCTTCTTGTGCATTTTCTTTTGAGCAACCATGTGATTACTCCCCTAGAATAAATTAAATGGGTAGAGAACAGAGGCAGAAAGCAAGAATGGCAGATACTAAGCATGCTTGGGACAGAGGGAGGTGAGCACTGCATAGATTCTTTGACATGAACAGGTCTAGTCTGTCTTCACAAGAACTACTTCAGGTAGGGAGTACAAATGGGCTTTTTATGAATGTGAACAGTGCAGCAAAAAGAAGGCCACCTGCTAGAGCATAATAGAGGCTCCACAATCAGCAGCTAAACTGTACTATACAAGATGTTTAGTTTTGGTTGTCTTATAGTTCACTTTTAACTATAGCATTGAAAGGTTTAACCTCATGGAAATGCAAAATACTATATATGAGCTATGGGCTAAATACCAAGAAATGTAAATATCATTTTACACAATAATTCATGGGCTGAGACTGAGCTATTCTTAAGAAAGACAAATCTTAGTCTAAAGCTGCATCTTCTGCTAAGCACTCTGAAAGATCTATACTGTCATACATTTTCACATGACTCTATGATAGGGAGAAGTACATAAGCAGAATTACACAGATCAGAGGCCCCTGCATCACAGTATGCTTAGGAGTAAGAGAACATCCCACAGGACATTCAGCATCCTTCATCTAGGGAAGAAGTCTCCTTATCATGTTCTTGGACTTGGCTGTTCAGCTTCTGCAGTGAAGATTTTTTAGGTGGTTCTAGAAACATTAACACTGTTTAGTTTGTCTTCCTAATTGTCCTTAAAATTCTCATGAAAATACAGTCTAAAGCTTACTAGAAACTAAGAAATATGAGAATTCATAATGAATTTCTTGGACATAAAGCATAGATAAAGACATTTTGGGACTATGATCCCCAGTAAAGGCATTCAAGACACACTAATGTAATGTTAGCTTGGAAGAGATAATTGACCAGAAGGCAGTTGCAAATAGTAGAATAGAAAGAGCTCTTTGCTGTCCTCTCTGCCTAAAGGAAGGACTAGATGGATATTCTTCTCTTATACTTCCATTGGAGTTTTAAGGCAAAAGCCATGACTCCAGTTGCCAAGCTTGTAAAAGGCTAGGGTTGGCCACTTGTTTTGCTATCCCAATTAAAGAGATGAATATTGATGAAGAGCAGATAGATAAGATTTAATCACTCACAGAAAGACAAACAGAACAAGAGGTCCAGTGACCCTACGTTCATCTTGAGTGTACTGGCACTAGATTAGAGTTAAATAGAGAAAAGAATTGGGGAAAGTTCTAGGATGTAATAAAGCAGACCTGGGGAAGGTCTGGTCTCCTTTCAGTAGTGCAAAGTTATCTGGAGAAGCTGTCACTAGCCTCCCTTGAGTTATCAGTTTGGTCTCTATAATATGATTAACTCTTCCCTAGGGTACAGCCTTGCCCAGCTTTGATCTGACTTCTCTCTATGCCACTGGGCCCAAGGGATGAGTGGGTTGGTAGACAGACTCCTCTAGAGTGATTCACATGCCTATAGAGGCCCAACCAGGGCTCAAAGTAGAGCAGACAGACCGAGTATGCTCACCCATACCTGTAGCCTGGGCATTCAGGAGGCAGAGGTAGAAGGACCAGAAGTTCAAGGACATCCCTGTCTATTTACTGAGTGGAAACCAGCATGGGCTATGTGTACAGACTTGCTCTAAGTTTTTCCTGTTGTCTCTGTTACTTTACTAATTGAGCCCATGCAGGCACCTAGTGATTTCTAAAGGACAGAAAGCTGAGAGAAGCAGTATCGAGCTTGTGGTGAATGTTTCAAACCTCTTAGAGCTATGACCTTCAAGTGACGATTTAGTCATATAAACCTCACCAAAATGTAGAACTACTAATAATTAGGCTGAATACATAATCTTAAATTGTTTTTATTATTGAGTATATTATTAGGTGCTCATGTGTGTGCCTGCTCATCTGTATATGCACCATATGCATGTGTATGCATACAGAAGTCAGAAAAAAATTGTCAGATTCCCTGGAGTTGGAGTTATAATTTTGTCATGAATAATTTTTTAAATACTTCAGTATATAACAGAACTCTTGGATTATATGAAAAGTCTGTTTAACTTTCTGAGGAACTGCCAAACTGATTTCCATAGGGACAACACCATTTTGCCTCTTACCAGCACTGCACAAGGAGTCTAACTTCCTTACAAACTTGCCAACACTTGTTATTTTCTATTTTATTAATTATAGCTATCCTGGAGGTATGACATGGCAGCTCAGTGCTGTTCTGATTTGTGCTTCTCTAATGACCACTGCTGCTGATCACCTCACCATGTGCACATTGCCCATCTGAACTGTCTCTGTAGGAATGACAAGCTGCAAGGCATTGGGGTGGTCTAGTCAGACAATACAAGGTACTGTCAGTACCTTAAATGACTGACGTGACAAATGTTTCCAAGAGTATCCAGAAGGGAGTACAGCCTTGCCAAGACCTTGATGCTAGACCTCTGACATTCACATTGTATCTATAGAACTACAAGAGCAAAACTTGTGCTGCTTGATCCACTAATCTGTGGAAATCAATGATGAAAGTAATAGAAAACTGTTACAATTCAGTCTGTTTTCTTGTTCATGTCATTAACTCTACTGTCTGGTCAATAATTATATACAGCACTAGAAGGGAGAACAAGGTAGCTGGGGAGAGCCTTCCTAACCAAAGGCAGACTCCTCTGCCCACAGGCAGCCGTTTCCATCCAGTTCTCAAGGGAAGATATCAAGAAGGACATGTCCTGCTATCAGTACTGTCTTCTCAAGTCTTGTCAAGAAAGATCTACGAGGTATAGACATGTAAGTTTAACTAGAATTGCTGAGTGAGTCTTGTGCTATTAACCAAGGATCTGAAGTGATGGGATCACTAAAAAGCCTCCTGTTAATGTTCCACAACACATAAAAGGTAAGAAGAAGCCATCTTCAAAACGACAGACCTGAAGGTAGTGTGTTCTAATGGCCCAGAACACAAGAGATCAGTGTGCATAGAACACTGACATTACCTAACCCTTAAAAAAACTTCAGTAGGAGAAATAATAGAAAAAAAAAAAAACACCAAAGAATGCAGAGTGGCAGCAACCTAACTGGCACCCTTACTGCTCCCCAGAACTTGCATCCTGTGTCATCAGAAGAGATGGCTCTCCTGTCACTAAAGAGATTGTAATCTCTCAACAGAAATGAGAACACAGCTATGCTAGTTAATAACTCTAGCCTCTACTCTAGTTGAAAGCCAACAAAGAACATTTTTTAAAAGTAGTAAGATTACAAATAAAAAGATGATTTTTCCTCAACAGCTAGTGAGACTAGGATGCCATAGAGAGTATATATACCCTTGGGACTCACTAGCTATGTTAGAAGACTTTAGAGAAGGTAGTGTCTTAGTGAAGTTTCTATTGCTGTGATAATATACCATCACCACAAACCATTTGGGGAGAAAAGGGTTTAATTTCAGCTTACAACTCTTAAGTCATACTTCACTGCTAAAGGAAGACAGGGCAGGACCCTGGAAGCAGGAGCTGATGCTTCTTGGATAAACACTCCTTACAGGACTGCTCAGTTTTCTTATACATTCCAGAACCATATATTCAGGGGTTCTATTTTAAGTTCCCTTTAAGTTCTATAATTCCCACTTAGGCAATTTGCTACTGGAGAGTACCGAGCTGTTGCAAATGTCTGTACAGAAGCAATGGGGACTGAAGCAGACAAGGATCACTGCAGCCAAGGCTTCTGAGGATCTATGGCCTGCAGGATACTGAGGTTCACACTGAGAAAAGGGATGGGGAGAAAAGACAGGAGGAAAACAACCTAAAGTGCTAAACAATCAATCTGCATTTTCTCTAGAAAACAAGATCTTTCCCTGGTTCTCAAAACAATATCATTCGCTTTAGAACAGGCAGCATATTACAACCTGAAGCCAGCAGAGTTGCAGCAGCAATTAGAGAATATTCATCATATACAAGACAAAGCTGAAGCACTTGCCAATGTTTAGTTGGCTATGAGTCAAGAAACAGTGGAGAAGTTCAAGCAGAGGATTCTGGCTTCCCACAAACTAGAGACAGTTAGGTGGTAGCTCTACCTCCAAATGGCTCACTCCACTGAAGCAAGGCTGCAGTCTCCGTCCTCCAGCTGTGTCACTACAGGAGTGAGAATGAAGATGAGCCTGGAGTGAGTTCTTGAGGAGACCAGTCATACTGGGTTGTTAAGAGAATCTATAAGATGCTAAAGACCACCATGCATACAAACACAGCTGTATTCCCTTATATGACTGATGTTTCTGAAGGCTGGTGTCACCACTACACCTCATTCTTTTGCATTAAAGAGCGACTGCCCAAGTATATTTTCTAGAAGATCAGTGACTTTACACCTACAGATAATACAGCTTCTCACTTCTTACACAAGCACCAGTGGAGGGAGATGATGGCAAGAGCACTGGGATTTCTAATACTCCTTCCCTAGTCTTGTGAACCAACAGCAAATTTCGAGAACAGTTTTGAAAAAAAGAAAAACAAAAGTGAATACTAAACTATTTTCCTTGTGAGAGTGCTACTTTACTGTTTCCTTTTAATCGTGCTTGTATGTATCAATGAGGGTTTGTAGACAGAAGGTATGATGTGTGCCCCAGCCCAATATGAAGCCTTAGTAATTACACTAATTAACCTAAGAAAACAACCAAACACAATCAAATATGTTGTGACATTTTCACTACAACTTTATTTTGCTTGAGAAATATACAGGAAATTTCAAATGGCACCAGTGCCATTTAAATGTTTAATAATAAGTTATTTCTAATGTGATCTTCTTTCTCTACCTATTTTAATTTTTCTGACTTTAATGATTTAATACTCGATTCAGGTTTCTGTATATTTTGTACTATAACTTAACAATGAAACTTCAGTATGGAGTGCACTCTCTCTCTATGAATGTGTTTGTTGGTTTCTGTCAATAAAAATGTTCTACTTTAGAAATACTGATAAGGGGGCCAGGCCCTGAGACAGATGTGTTTTAGTAAATCTGAGAAACAGGAAGAACACCCTCAGAGACAGCAGTGAGGAAGGCAATGCCAAGAGGTTTATATGCATTCAGGTGTTTAATCTATACTGTCTTGCAGAACATTAAAAGACCTCTGGCTTTTACTTAAGAGTGAATCAGGACACCACTGTGGAATATCCTGAGAGTGACAGGATCTAAATTTTATTTAAAAATTTCCTGCTTGAGGTTCTACTGAGAAGAGCCTGTAGAGAGGCCAGTGAGAAGCCACTGCCAGGACACAAAGTGACAGTTTAGTACTAGATTAGGGGAGAACTGCAAGTGACCGACTTCTGGGCATGCTTTGAGAGAGAGAGAGAGAGAGAGAGAGAGAGAGAGAGAGGAGAGCGCACTTTTTCTGATAGACTGTTGCAGGATGTGACAGTACCACTAGTTGAGTGAGGAGATCTATAGAAGGAACAGGGAGGGAGCCAGTTCTGGAGTACTTTGAGCTCTACCAGAAAAGGACATACTTTGTGTGCTGTGCTACCATACAGGACAATGGTGAGCATAGAGAATGTGTTCTGTCTTCAACACATTATTCCCTTGTCCTCAATACTTTTTTGTTGCTCAGCAGTAATCATGAATAAACTGTTTGACTTAACAAAATGACTTAAACATTATTGTGAAGACAATTTCAGCACCCTGGACTTTGTATGTGGGAACAGGTACTGAGATTCTGTCTTGTTTCTATGGTGCTTCTAAATGGGGCTCACACCTCAGAGGTAAGGGCATGAAGCTATGAAAGTTTCTGGATGAACTCGCAGGCTATGTCTGCACAGAGGAAATGTCCCTGTGGGAACCTAGGAATGAGAAGGCAATGATTTCCTCTGTAAGCAGCAGATCACTATAGCAGGTGGGGATCTACCCACCTGCACCCTGCTCTCCTGGCACCCCTTGTTCTTGACTCACTCTCACTAGCAACTCCTTTTCTCCTGTTGGCCTGTCTTGCCTATGGCCACAACACCAAATTCCATTAAACTGTATTAGATAAAAATGAAAATGAAGATCACAGGGTAGGAGAACAACGATGACTATTTCCTTTGAGTGTTTGGGGACAACTATGATTCAGAAATCCAATCTACTTCTCCTCACTTCTAAGATGTCACAAAACACTATGAAATTGATGCATAAAGCAACAATTATAAAAGCCTAGTACAGGCAAAGACTATGCTACCCACCAGAGAGGGGACATCCAGGGCAAATAAAAGAGGGCTTTTGCCCTTCATAAACATAGAAGCTAATGAAACAACTAGATGATTAACAACTAATTATAAAAGCATTTGTAATGAAGGGACATACAAAATGTCAGGGACTCAAAGAGGGAACAATTAACTGCCTGAGGAAGTTGGGGCAGATTTATAAAGAAATGACATTTGAGACAAAGTGTAAAGGAAAGGAAGAAGGTTGTCATTCCACTGAGATAGAGCACTCTGCAATAGGCAAGGGGGCCTCAAAATTCTCCCAGATCAGAAAGGTGATTGGGGTGTCTGGGTTGAGGTTATATGGGGAAACATGACAGGAACAGGATATGAGAAAGGCAACCTAGGACCATCCCTGCTTTGCCAGGGTTGGTACTTTGTTGTTGAGCACTCAGCCTCAGTTTTAGTAGTAAATGACATGACTTATGGTGGTAAGGACATAGGAAGATCAAGAGAAACAGGATGGAAGCTGAGTTTAATACTTCCAGAAAGAATGAGGGACACAATTACATCTGTGTCACCTTGCTGTTCTGTCTCTTTTCCCTATCATGTCATCTAAGTGGGCAATGAAAGAAGAAATGTCCACAAAGAAGACACATGTAAAACTACTTCTTTTATTATTTGCCTCAGAGATTACTAGGGAAGAAGTAAAGTATTACATGGAACTGACTCTGCTTGCATTCAGAAGGCAGAGAGACATGTACGGCTATATACAGCTTATATACAACAAACAAATCCACCACCCTCCAGGACTATGGCCAGTACATGAGATAAGCAGGAATGACAACGCTTCCCCTAACTCTTGGACCTGCTACTCTGGGGAGGCACCACATTATGGTGGGAGGACTTGGCAAAGCACAACTCCCCAACTGATGGCCAGAAGTGAAAGACCCGAGAAAGGTGGAAGCAGATGAGGTCCACTATCTTCTCCAAAGGTACCCCCACAATGATTTCCCATGACACCCCACTGGTGTTCTGTTTGGCTCTGTTTTAACCTTTGCTATTGTTTGTTTATTTTGTGTGTTTTAAGATAGGACCCTTTAATATAGGCTAGCCTCACACTAAACAGGCTATCTCATGCTTGGCTTCTAGGCACCATATATTTAAAGTTCTACCTTTTCCAACAGCCCCAAGCTGGCAAAACAAGCCTTTAATACAGGGAACTCTGTGAACCACTTCAGACCCTCACATTCTGCTTTTTTTACTAGGAGTTAACATTTTAGAAGTGTTGGTCCTGCCTCTATTACTTTATTAGAATAAGCTAGATTAAGTTAGAGATGCACTGAGTCAGATCACAAAGACCATCCACTATAGAGTCAGAATTAAAAATAGAAACCATGGAGCTGGGGAGATAACAGGGAAGAGCACAAGCTGCACAAGCATGAAGAGAAAGTCCAGGTAGGGCCAAGTGCATGATGGGGAGTGGTGAAAGGGTTTGCTGAGCACTAGCTGGGCCCCTTGCAGCTACAGTTCTAGGGTAGTGTGCACAGCACAGTATGAGTACTGGGAACCAAACTCATCTGCAAGAGGCCCCCTCTTAAGGAGAAAAGGCAAAGATTTATAAGATTTATAGAGCAGGACTTCCAAGTTGGTTCTCTGGCTTCCATATGCACATACCTGGCCATATATGTCCATAGTTCTTGTTGTTATTGGTGGTAGTTGGTATATTGTTTTTCTTTTAAAGACAGGCTCTCACTATGAAGCTCTGGCTGTCAATATGTTTTATGCATAACAAAAAAATTAAATAAAAATTAAAGATTCTCTCTTACTTCTATCTAAATAACCAACATTTAAAAGCATAAACCTCTATGAGATGGGGCTCTGTAAAACTACCTCATGAGTAAACCTCAAGGAACCCTTTGTCAGAAACCAGCCAGACCTCAAAAAGCTATAGTAGATATCTATATAACATTTCTTTGATAATGAATGTGTCTTAAAAAGAAATTCAGCACCCTAAAGACTTGAGATATGAATACTACAATTTAAATGCAAAACAAAATGTTAGAAAGAATGTAAGATAAAACTGACATGCCAAACATAATAAAATTCCTAAGCAAAACTAAGAATTAAACTTCCTCCACCTGTAAAAGCATGCACAGCTTTGATTTACTACTTCTAACCATGAAGACTGCTTTACAACTAAGATCAGAAACAATGCAAGAATTCTTTTGTACTTCCTACCACTGCATCAGAAGCTCTAGTATAGTAAGGCAAGAAATGAATGGTCATAGATGAGGAAACTATCAATGAAAACAACCCCATTAAGTCCCCAAGCAACTGAACATACTAAATATTTCAGCAAGTTTGAGATTCAAAGCCAATAAACAAAACACAGTTGTATTTCCATATGCACAAAGGAAGAATTAAACACTGACAGTAAACCAGTAATAGCACTGCAATGAACATGTGACATGGGATCACTTTGGCAAAACGGGCAAGATTTGCTGAAAGTTACACAGCACCAAGACAGACAATAGAAAGACAACACTCTTGAAGGACAATGATAAATGCTGGAATGTAATTTTTTTCCAACAGATATACAAATTCAAAATAACCCTGATCAAAACTCCAGAAAGCTTTCTTTAAAAAGCTGATTTTCAAATGTGTATATGCTCGTGCACATGCGCATTTGTTTGTTTGTGTTTGTGTGTGTGTGAGAGAGAGAGATTTAGAATAACCAAACAATGTTTAAAGAGATAAAGGTGGAGAACTCATGCTACAAGATAGCAAGATTTAGCCCAAAGATCAAGAGAAAACTAAAGAGTAAGCACAGATATCAACTTAAAAAATATAGGTGATCCAGAAAGAGGCCAACACATTTAAGCCAACTAACATTTTTAAAATTTTATTTTTATTATGTATGTGTCTATGTACATACATGTAGTGTTAGTAGAGACCAAAAGAAGGCATTGGATCCCTTGCAGCTACATTTATAAGGCAAGTGTGAGCAGCACACACAGTATGAGTACTGGAAACCAAACTCCTGGCATCTGCTAGAGTGTTCTTAACTGCTAAGAGATCTTTCCAGCCCAACTGATTTTTGATAAAGCTGTCAAGGCATATCAATAAAGCACAGATCTTTTTAAAAAAATAAACTGTTGTAGAACCATATCTTCCATATGAATCTGGACTACACTTTGCACCACACTGAAAAGCTATCAAAAGATTTACCATCACAGACCTCAACCTACGAGCTGGCATTTTAAGGCCTCTAGAAAAAAACGAACAAAAAACAAAAACAAAAAAAAAACAAAACACCAGAAAATCATCATGACCTCGAGTCAACTGAAGATTTGCTAAGAGCGGAAACAGAGCAGAAACAGATTAAAACAAAACAAAAAAGCCAATGTCACTGTAAATGAAGTGCCAATAAGACTTTTTAAGAATGAAGTTTTTTTGTTTTTTGTTTTTTAAATGATACTGTTAAGAAAATGAAAAGATGAATGGATGAAGGGAACTGGGTAGGAGAGGGGATAGGAAGGAGAACAGGGTGGGTGTGTGGATCAGGTGTAGGGAGAGCTGGAGAGAGAATGGAAATCAATGGGGGAGCATCTCTAGGACATGCCAGAGACCTGAGATTGGGGGAGGGGTGTGCAGGGAGTCTATCAGGTGACTCTGGCTGAGACTCCTAGCAGTAGGGGATAAGGAACCTGAAGTGGCTCCCTCCTGTATGTAGCCAGACAGGACTCCCAGTGGAGGGACGAGGAGGACTGCAACCTACCCACAAATCCTTCAACTCAAAATATGTCCTTCCTACAAGATGTGCTGGGAGAAAGATGGAGCAGAGACTGAGGGAACAGCTAACCAATGACTGGCCCAAATTGAGATGCATTTTATGGGCCAGAACCAATTCCTGACACTATTAATGATATTTTGTTATGCCTGAAGGCAGGAACCTAGCATGTCCTCTGAAAGGTTCCACCCAGTAGCTAATGGAAACAGATGTAGAGATCCATAGCCAAACATTACATGGAGCTTGGGGAGTCTTATGGAAGAGTTGGGGGCAAAAATTGAGGAACCATAAGAGGACAGGGACTCCACAGGAAGTCTAACAGAGTCCGTCAACTAACCTGGACCCTTTCGGGCTCCCAGAGACTGAACCACCAACCAAAGAGTGTAAAAAATTTAATTCATCAATAAAAAGAATGAACTTTTGAAATGGTTATCACTGTGAAGACATCACAAAATATCATGTGGAACTAAAGAAGCCAGACAGAATACACTAAAGAATATCAACTCAAGAATTTTCGAAATACAGATGAGTGATTGCCTGTGGGTCAGGAGACAGACCAACTTTAGAGAAGTAAAATGGATTCTGTGTACAACAGAACTATTCTTAGAGGTGGTGCTCATAAGAAAATCTATACTTGCAAACTCAAAAAAAAAAAAAAAACCCATACATTTTGTTGGAAACAAATTATACCTTAACTAAACTGATTTTTAAGAGTTTTAAAACAACTTAAAATGTTGACTATGTTAAACTTAAAAGCTTAAATAAAACAACACAGGTGTTATAATACACATATAATAAAGACCGGAGGGAGGCTCACAAACTATAATTTTACTGGGATTAACTTTACTTTATATAACATTATTTTAATATGTAATAGTCTTTTCTCTAAATAAATATCTTTTAATGTAAAAAATCCAAACAACCAAAGCAACTTATAATTGGTTATAAGCAGGAGAATCCAGATTCATGTTCTTTTTAGTCATCATTGTGCTTTGCAGAACTGAGAACATTTAATAGCTTCTATTCTCAATTCCTCACTCACCAGGAGTCACAGAACATGAGAAGACAGTGACAAAGTGGTCTCCTGATGTAGACTATGGATGCTGTGTCTACACAGACACCATAAAACAGGAGTAACAATAGCTAGATAGTAATAGTAATACTAACATCAGTTATATGCCAACCAAGCACTAACTGCCATGATTATATTATCTTACTTAATACTTACACCAATCTTATAAACTTTGTAAGTTAAAGATTTTTATTTTATAGATCAAAAAATTACATCTAAGATCAAATAATTTAATCAAATATCACAACTAGTAACCTACATATGCCCAGCTCCAAACTTCTTGACATGATGCTGCCTTGCTAACAGTACAAGTTTGAGAAAGTACAATCAACCACAGAGAAGATAAAAATTAAGAGTTCTAAACTAAGAGTCACCATAAGCCTTGGACACACAACCTTTATTTGCTGGCCTCCTAGAACAAATACTGAGTTTCTAGATTAACTGAATATATCTCTGTTGCTATATAAAACCTAGGAGTCAGGTTTTTTTTGTTAGTTTGTTATTTTGTATTTGTTTTTTTCCTACTGGCTATTTTCTGTGAGTTTTACCAGTATTTAAAGGAGGGTGGGGGCACTGAAGGTATCAGAGAAAGGAGAGCTGTCTTTCCAAAGAAATACTATCTAGTAAGTCTTCATAGTCAAGTTCAATTTTACTTTGAATAAGAGTTCCCTGATGGCATCTTAGAATGTCCTATCATCTTCTCTTTTTCTATAACTTCAGTGAGTTTTTTTATTCCTTGAAATCAACAGACCAAGAAAGAAATAATACAGGACAATCAAGAAGGACCTACTGTAAGAGATGGGCCACCCTTAGGTTTAGCTGCTTACATGCACGCCTGTTGCCTCTGCAGGTCCCAGCTTGCTGTTATGTTCTCTTGGAAAGGACACACTTCTTCCTGGGTCCCACTGCCCCAGAGAACCAATCTTTATAACTTACCTTTGCTCCTCTACTCTTGCTTGCTTCCCACATTGGCACTTTCTCGTTTGTGTGCCTGTTCTGTTTCAGTTTACCCCTTAGGACTTGATGTAGACTGTCCTGGTTTCCTTCCTTCACTGAAGCCATTTCGTTCTTTCTCATCAATCCTTATTCCTTTATCCATTCCTGGTTTCTGAACTTGCCTAGAAGCAATCTTTAAGCTTAGGGCTCTGGATTCTTTTAGGCACTTGCTTCCCAGGAGTCTAGGTAGCTTGGAATAGTTTATAGCAAAGGTTTTTGGTTGTTTTGTTTTCCCCAAAGTGAAATATGCCCCAATTCCCCAAATCTGGACCATTGCTGTCTCTCAATGCTGCCCTCCAGTGGCTGTCCATGATTCACTGATATAGGTGTGAGACAAATTTCAGGCCTGGCTCTGCTGCTTCCTCTTTGTTCTCTAGTCCCACCCTAGACAGTAGAGCTAGCATATCTCAGGTCAGTATGCAGAACCATGAAGCTTTCACTCAGCTAACCCCAACACAACCTCCAACATTGCTCATAGTGAGAAACATCTGTGAGAGACACCTCTCTTCCTAAAGTTGGGACTGTGTCAAACAAAACCCAAGTTTCAAATTTGTGGTATGCATATACATCCCAGGTATTAAATATGGGAGAGACTCCTGGATTGGCTTCTTAAAAAATGGGAATCAGAGCACAGTGGAATTCCTCAGGCTATCTTGCAGACTTCCCAGGTGTGATGGTTTGTATATGCTCAGCCCAGGGAGTGACATAGGACCTACTGTCACATCAGAAGCTGTGGCCCTGTTGAAGTAGGTGTAGCTTTGTTGGAGTAGGTATGTTACTGTGGGTGTGAGTTTTAAGACCCTAATCCTAGCTGCCTGGAAGTCAGTATTCTACTAGCAGCCTTCAGATGAAGATGTAGAAATCTCAGCTCCTCCTCCATCATGCCTGCCTGGATGTTGCCATGTTCCCTTGATGATAATGGTCCTTGATTATAATGGACTGAACCTCTGAACCTGTTATAAGAATTGCCTTGGTTCTCTGGAGTCTAATTTCTTGAGTTCTTTGTATATATTGGATATTAGCCCTGTATCGGATGTGGGATTTGTAAAGATCTTTTCCCAATCTGTTGGTTGCCATTTTGTCCTATTGACAGTGTCCTTTGCTTTACTGAAACTTTGCAATTTTATGAGGTCTCATTTGTCAATTCTTGATCTTAGAACATAAGCCATTGGTGTTCTGTTCAGGAACTTTTCCCCTGTGCCCAAGTATTCGAGGGTCTTCCCCACCTTCTCTTCTATTAGTTTCAATGTTGCTGGTTTTATGTGAAGGTTCTTTATCCACCTAGACTTGAGCTTTGTACAAGGTGATAAGAATGGATCAATTTGCACTCTTCTACATGTTGTCCTCCAGTTGAGCCAGCACCACTTGTTGAAAATGCTGTCCTTTTTCCACTGGAAAGTTTTAGCTCCTTTGTCAAAGATCAAGTGACCACAGATGTGTGGGTTCATTTCTGAGTCTTCCATTCTATTCCATTGAACTTCCTGCCTGTCTCTGTACCAATACCATACAGTTTTTATCACTATTGCTCTGTAGTACAGCTTGAGGTCAGGGATGGTGATTCCTCCAGAAGTTCTTTTATTGTTAAAAACAGTTTTTGCTATCCTGGGTTTTTTGTTATTCCAAATGAATTTGAGAATTTCTCTTTCTAACTCTGTGAAGAATTGAGCTGAATAACAAAATACTTAAGAGAGCAAATATGAAGACAAAGTGTGGGACAGAAACTGAAGGAGGGGCCATCTGGAGACCATTCCACCTGGGTATCCATCCCATGTGCAGTCACCAAAGGTAGATGCTGATGTGGATGTCATGAAGTGCATGCTGACAGGAGCCTGATATAGCTGTCTCCTTAGAGGTCTGCCAGAGTCTGACATATTCAGAGGCGGATGCTCACAGCTAACCATTGAACTGATCATGGGCTTCCCAATGGAGAAGTTAGAGAGAAGACTGAAGGAGCTGAAGGGGTGTGCGGCCCCTTGAGGAGAGCAACAATACCAACCAACCAGAGCTCCCAGGGTCTAAACTACCAGCCTGGGAGCACATAGGGAGGGACCCATGGTTCCAGCTGTATATGTAGGTGAGGATGGCATTGTCAGGCATAGGTGGGAAAGGAGATCCTTGGTCTCATGAATGCTGGACATCAAGTGTGGGGGAATTCGAGGGTGGGGAGGTGGGAGTGGGGTGGGGTGGGGTGGGGCACATTCTCATAGAAGCAGGAGGAGGGGGGATGGGATAGGGGGTTCCTGGGCGGGACGGGGGGGGGGGAATGAAGTAAGGAGATAACATCTGAAATGTAAATAAAATATCCAATTAAAAAAAAAGAGTTGCCACCTTGGTCATGGTATCTGTTCACAGCAGTAAAACCCTAACTAAGACACCAGGCACCTAAGATGAAGCAAAAGGAGCTCAGTGATACACTCTATGGACTACGGCAGAAACCACCAGTAAGCCTCTATACTATGCTTACAATCAGAAATGGAATATAGCCCTGACTTCTTTGCCCACAGACCTGGTAGGAAGCTCTGGAAAGTGATGCTATCACCACAACCAAGGTGAATTATAGTGGTCCTTCTGCTGATGCAAAGAGCAGAGGGTTGTGGCAGACCAGACCCATTTGTGGAAATTTTTGTTCTACCATGCAGTAAAAAGGTCTTTGTAGTCTTCCAAGCTGCAGTAAAATATGTGGACAGTCAAACTAACTCCTGGCTATGGCCAGATGGGATGAAAGCAATAAAAGACGATGATAATCTGGGAGGCACATTAGCTAGAAGGCCAAACCTAATGTATTTTTTCATGGGAAAATATTCTAAAAGTCTGCTGTGTTGCCTCTGGGTACCCAAAAGGGCTTTCACCTAACCTACCTAACCAAAAGAACTTGGCTTTCTGTCATTATGTATTTGTCATTAAAAGAAGAAAAGCACCCTAGGAAGATCTAAACATAGGACATCCATAAGTAGTGCTGCCAGGCACACAAATGATTCACAGGATAGGACCATCAAACAGGACAAAAGCTAACTATCTACTAAACACCACCACACAAAGAACCAAGGCCTTATGACTTACAGTGCCAGAAAGTAAGTCTCATCATCATCTGAGGAAATCAGACATTAGAAAATACATACCTAATCTTCCAGTTTCCCTTCAAGGACCCAATGTTTACTGAGTGAATGAATGAATGAATGAATGGATGGCCTACTCTTGCTTTCATGCAGTTGTCCTCTACTATTAGCAATCTTTCTCCTTTATTCCCAGCCTCCTAAAGCAATTTCATACAGACTTTTCTAACTAGTACTCCTCTATGGCAAGAGGATTCTGAGCAGAAAACAACCTTCACTCATCAACCTATTTGTCTTTGACTGGCAGATGACCCCCCAATCTTGCAGGCTGACACTCAGGTTTACACACAGTTGAAAAGGAGCCTTGCCAAAAAGCAGTGCTTGGAAAGGGCTTCTACGAAAAGACCTCATCACTATGCCCTATATTGACCTATGTTGAGCCAATCATAGTTTTTATAAGGTTATAAGCAATGTAGGAAGATCTACCAAGTAAGGAACAGGACTTATTTGCTATCAGTTTCCTTTGATGTAGGAGTCATAATCCTGAAGGGCACAGGTGTCAGCAAAACAATGTGGGCAAAATATTACTTTATCAAAACAACAACAACAAAATGTTTCCAAAGACCAAAAGACTACTTTTTGAAGTTAACTATCATTTTTATGCTAGGCTGCTGTCAACTCAAGCTAAAAGTCCTTTCCTAAGAATCTGAGTATCAAGGTACAGCATAATCGTCCTTGCCTGGGGATCTTTCAAGAAGTTGATAAATTGTGCTTAAAGTTGAACAAAAGTGTGGCAATCCCTTGAAGCATCAGAACTACCTGGAGAGTGACTACAGGAAGAGCAGAAAGCTGAAAAGCCTGCTTGCAAGCCAGAGCTGGACAGAAGAACCTATGTCTACAGAGAAAGGGGCTCTGTCTCCTCCAATGTATTATACCCACCCTCAATGGTGTGAAGCATAATGCTAAGTATAAGATAATGCTTCCTGAATCTGGAAATTGGCATCTGTATCCAAGAGCTTGCTGTGCCTACATCATGACACAAACTATGGCCTACAGGACTTCTGATGACAGCAAGAACAAGGAGATATGTACAGGTAGTCAGATATACTACCAAGACTTCTTCTGACCACCAACTGCCTTTGAAATACAAGTAATCTGAATTTTACAGTTGGTCTGTCTTCTCTATATATTCATGCCACTAGCTTAGTGGTACAGATTGTCTTTACCAGGACAGGGTGCTTTAAGGCTTAGGAGTGTCCATCCTTTTGGCACTATAACATGGTGTTGCCACCTAAAAAACTCAAGTATCAGAATTGCACATCTAGATTATAAACAATAGAAAACAAGTATCATAATGTTTTAACTAAGTTATGATTTTTGTGGGGCCATATTCGGAGCTGCTCTGGGCCATGTGTGGCCTACAGGTCATGGACCACACACAGCAGGACCATTCCTTCCAGACCTATAATCCACATGAGTCTCATAGTCCACAATTTATCAACCTATTTGTTTTTGACTGGGGCAGATGACTCCTGAGCTTGCAGGCTGACACGCTCACATTCACACATAATGGAAAAAGACCTCTGCCAAGCAGCGGGCTTGGAAAGGGTTTCTACTAACAAAAATTTTAGCCCAGACAGTTCCCTGTGACGATGATGGAGCAAAAATGACTCCATAAGCTCATACATTTAGCCGCTTAATTTCTAGTTTGGTGGAACTGTTTTGTGAAATTGTAAGAGGTGTGGCTTTGTTGGAGGAGCTGTGTCACTATAGTTGGACTCAAAGTTTCAAAAGCCCATGCCAGACCCAACTTCTTTTCTCTGCCTCCAATTTGTAGATTTGTTCTAAACTCTCCTCTACTGCTCCAGTGCTGTGCCTGCTTGCCTTATGCCATGTTTCTTGCCATGATGATCAAGGATTCACCCACTCAAGCTGTAGGCAAGCCACCAATTAGGTGTATTCTTTTATAAGTTGCCTTGGTCATGTTGTCTCTCACAGCAATAGAAAAGTAACTAAGATACCTGATGAAGGGGGTCTTAACACCTCCCTCTGATGTCCACCACCAAGAATATCTCTTTCATGAGCTTATTCACCCTATAATACTATAACACTATACAGCCTAAGTACTATTCTCCAGGAATCTTTGTGCCAGACATGGCGATAAATTTCAATAATTCCAGCACTCGGGAAGTTTAAGATCTGGAGTACAAATACAACCCAGGCTATATGGTGAGGGCCTGCAATAATAATAATAATAATAATAATAATAATAATAATAATAACAAAACCAATATAATAAGTATAATCTTATAAACAACAATAGTATAATAAATATAACCTTATAAACTGTCTAAAAGTCCCTCACATTCCAGCAGGTTCAGGACTAATATGAAGAAGCACCTGTGGGAGGTAGCTTCATGCTAACAACTTCTTGTTTGTGATAAAAAATGATAACTCGCACCTGGGGCCTTTTGAGATATGGGCTGGCCAACTCCTACTTGCCTCTGGTAAAGTCCCCCAGTTAGTCAGTAGTTTAAAATGGTTATCCTTATGAATCAAAGAATATTTTAACGTGTACTAGGTCATAGAATCATCCTTTGATGTAAGTGGATTTTCTATTAAGAATAGCATTCAAATAATTAACAGAGGGGAGGTTCATTTTAGGAATAACATAATGCTCATTATAAATAGATATTTGATTTCAAAACAAAACCTTTATTGAGTAGGATCAAGACATGATAGAAAATAGAAAATGAAGCTGGACAAAGGTTTCTGAGTTGTTTTCTGGTTCTAAGTGGAGACTAACTCAAGTTACTGATTCCTTTTACCTTAACAGAAATAGTACCATAATATATTCCACAACCAGAAAGAAATGGACAGGTAGCTCTTTAGACACTACTTTTGTTTTTAAGGCAAGCCCTGTGTCTGCAATGGAAATGCACTGTGTTTACTTTAGATGCAGGGAAGAAGTTGGGGAATAAGTGCTCTGGAGGGAATATCCCCAGCTCACTCTAAAAAAAGCCCAGATATCTTGGGATGGCTCAGTGTGGAAGTGCCTTGCCAACAAGCTTCATTCAGGAGATCTGATGCAATGTCATAGGCTTGTTCATTCAACTTTATAAACATTTAATGCAGATCGAAAGTAAGAAACTGCTGGGGCTACAAAGGAGAGGATAAGGTGATATTATCAAGAAAAGGACATCTGAAACTCTTAACTGCTTCTACAACATGAAAGGTGAACACTGTAAGCTACATAAATACAGTGAACACTTTTTGGGCAGTTAGATGGCCTCACAGTGAATATGAATAACAACAGCATCAAATATTCTAGGGTAACACACTTGACAGCATTGAAGGAGGATAAATAGGACATTAAAAAAAGATTCTCAAGAAACAACAGCAGAGAATAAAGACAAAATAAGACAACTTAGGAGTCAAGAGTTAAAGAAGATCTTAATAACCAAAGGAATGAAGAGTATACATCGGAATTAAACCAATATACACTCATATTGACATATACACACACACAAACACACACACACTCAGAGAGAGAG
The DNA here is from genome assembly GCA_021653895.1 of Mastomys natalensis. Taxonomy (NCBI): domain Eukaryota; kingdom Metazoa; phylum Chordata; class Mammalia; order Rodentia; family Muridae; genus Mastomys; species Mastomys natalensis. The sequence goes on along the minus strand of JAJTUV010001478.1, from coordinate 310,882 downwards.
AGAGAGAGAGAGAGAGAGAGAGAGAGAGAGAGAGACATAGAGAGACATAGAGAGAGACATAGAGAGAGACAGAGGCATACAGAGAAAGACAGAGAGTATAATTTTCTTTGAGTTTAACTCTCTACTTCATGAATAGTTTACAGCTCTTTGTGCCTAAAATGGACTCCTTTTGTACTTACAGATTCAACCTTGCCCTGATCTTCACTTTTCATGTATAAGTATTGAATTCCAGCTAGACTGACTATGAGATGCAATTTATGTCCCAATTTCTTAACACTGAATTGACCCTATGTCTAGCTGAAAACAATACAATGTGGTGGAAGTGATGATCTGCTAGTTCTGAGCACAGACCTCAATGTTTTTGTCCACTTCCTGTCTTGGAACCCTTTCTAAATGGTGTGAGCAGATCTATAGGAGGCTGCCTGTGCATGAAAACATCACATGGAGCAGAGAAGAGCTGGCTATAGATCTTGAGAGCTGCTACACTGGCTAATCTTTTTCAATGCAGCAGCTGACTCGAGTGAAGAGACTTGCTTAATGATCAAGAATTGCTGATTAATAGAATTCTGAGCTACACACATGGTTCAAGCCAGTATGTTATGGGAGTCAAACAACTAAAATACATACAATATTCTACTGTCTCCAAGACAATTCTTATCACAACATGTCCATATTAAAATCAAGGACTTAAGTGATCACCCATTTGATCCTTTAGGCTGAAGTCACACTCTGTGTGCTCACTGTGCATCATTTAAGCTGTGTGCACAACAAGCACTCAGTGTTCCATAAAATGAACTGAAATGAAAAGTCAATGTTGACGTTCAACAGCATTTCTACTTCATATTTTCCCATAGAACTGTTAAAAAGTAAAGAGCCACCAAGAATCTACTGCTGGCAATTTATGTCCCAATAATGCCTAAAGATGAGTAACTAGAGGTCACCAATTCCTGGAGTGTAACTACTACTTTAAAATTGTTCGTTAAATGAGAATTTATTTTGTCTTCAAGCTTTTAACATTCCCCAAGGTTGGAAGATGAAATAAAATATACATATTTTACATGTAAAACTGTACTGAAATTGAACTTATAACACAAATGTGAAATGCTAAGGAAAAAACCCTTTCAACTAGTACTGCATAGTTCATTATTATTAATAGCAGATTTTCTAATTCTAGACTCTTAACAAATGAAAAGTGTATGTCAATGTATTTTAACTCTGAAATATCATGAAAGCTTGCATATTCAAAATGTCATTTCACTTTTTACCTTAAGAAGTAGAAAAATGGAAATAGAGTAAGTGAAAAAAAGGATGACTAGCTTTATAATCCACATCTAATTTTCTTTCTAATGAAATTACAGGGCTTTTAAATTACACTCTGCTATTACAGCCTATACAGAGAGTCTTTCATCAACGTCCATATTTTGAATATGTTTTAAATTATCATTCACCTAATTGCATCTGAAAGTCTAACACAAGAGAACATGAGCGCATGATCGGCATGACACTTAGAAACCAGACAGGCAAGCAGCCAGTATCTGCATGGCATTGAAAGAGTATGCATCCTAATGCACACCAGGTCAGACCCCTTTTATATGGGCATATACCCTACAGTTTGCCTTTTATGGAACTCTGCTTGGGACAGGCACAGCTGCTGCCTGACATGGCTCCTGCCATCTTGAAATCACAGCACCTATGATTGCCTACAGGAAACTCCCACAAGTCTGGTCCTTGTGCATTCCTCCTGGAAGTGGAGAAGAGCTCATGATTCTCCTCCCCTCTCTGAAGGTACAATTGCTGGGGCAGGGGCAGTTCTTCTTCAATGGCTTAGCTGCTGTAAGTTGCTGGTGCTATCTATAAACAACCCCTTGAATCTCCACTAATTAACTAAGGCTGGACTTGGGTGGAATTGGATTTTTTGGGGGGTGGGGGGTCTGAGGGCTGCTGTGTATGTTCTATCTTGGATAAACAGATCCTTGATTAAAAAAAGTCATATAACATTTGCTTTTAATTTTCACTTCTGGTGTTTCCATTACCATTTTAAATAATTTTATTTACTATTATTTAGTGTGTGGAGAGGGAGGTCAGGGGGGGGGATGCACCTGCAACCATGGAGTTCAGAGAATAACTTTGTGAAGTCAGTTCTTTCTTTCTACCTTTATGTGGGTTCCAGGAAGCAAACTCAGGCAGGTTTTCATGGAGAATGCTTCACTTGCTGAGCCATAGTACTAGCCCTGCTAATTTCATTTACTGTTTTGATCTCTGACTTGTAAAAGCCTAATTAAGTCTATTAATAAGTCAAATAATAAAATCAAAAACTAAAAAGGTTTAGATAGTTGTGAGAATGACAGAATCTCTGTGCTGACAAATCTTAAAGAAGAACAGGGCTAATGAAAGCCTGACCTGTAGGTTTAGTCCATAAAACTACCATCTACAGGTCAGATGATCAAGAAGCACTTCTGCAGAGGAAAGACGCCAGCATCATTAATGAGGATGCCTGGCAGCATAAGGAACAGAAAGCCAACACCTCTTCTAAAACAAGCAGGCAATGAATGGGCTAGCACTAAGACAGACTATGACCATCTTTATGATGAGACTTCTTGGAGGTACAAGTGTTGTTCTGGGTAGAGTTCTCTCCAAGTGAGACCCAACACATAGTGTGGGTTGGGTGTTCTGCAAAGATGGAGGGAATATGGCAAGTTCTTATGGTACACCCTCCCCCCACCCCCAATTTAGAATTATGCTTTAGAATTGTGAGGAATACAAACACCAGGACACTTAACCACACCTCATCTTATGTTAAGTCCCTATAATAATGTACAAATGGAATTTTACTTATACTTTGAACATCTGAGGACAGTCTAGATGAACAAAAAGAAAGAGATCTTTTTAGATCAGAATGTGAAAGTCTTGTTTTGTAGCATGTCAACTATCTGCTAACACAGCCTTAAACTAAGGATGTTGTTCAAATTATCTAGGTTGGAAATTACCCCTTTCCAACTGCTGTAACAGATAAAGGAATAAGTATAATTTATGACACACTGAATAAGAAGAGACACAGTCTGTCATTATCAGTAAAATTTTGTAGTTTGGGCTTTTAGCATTTAAACATCACAAAAGAAACTCTGGGAGTGGGAATGCAGCCCAAACAGGCCCTTCAGAATCTACACCACTGTTGCTCACCCTGAAGTGCTTTCCCATTTGCCCCTCAGATCACATTGTCTTTGAACACTAATTGCTTTCTATAGGTGTCAAAGTCACACACTACTGAGAATGACATTTTCTTTGCATGAACAATGAAAAAAAGACTTTTCCTTGGATTGTCCTGCTAATGAAAAACACTTTCTGTTTTCCAAGAAGCTTGAACTGGCTTAGAGGTTTTGGAGAACAAATTCCAGAGGGAGGGAACGGATCCCCACTGAACCCTAAAACAAAATTTCACTCTTCCCATCTTAGATCAAAGGCTAAAACTTGATCACCTAAAATCTATAGATGGAAGGTATTCAGTGGGGATGGGGGAAAGAGCCCCATTTCTGACAATGCTAGGAAAGCTTTATGAAAAAGAGAACCCCTATCCCAGCCCCCAAATATTAAGTTGACACACGTTTCTGGGACGTGGCCTGAATCCTCAAACCTTCACAGGACTATAGACACATGATTCTGCTGAACAGGGCTTTCCAGAATTGTCATCAATGACAGATTACACCGCCCATCCACAAGGGTCCAGGGCTAGCTCAGGCCATCCATTACGGGTTAAAAGCTATTCCGGCAGGAATCCAGGCACAGTGGTAAGGAGGTTACCCAGACAAGGGGTCCTACAGCTTTAAGAAACACTCTGGGCATCTACAAGTTTTCAGAATGCAAACTATGTCAGCTTTGAAAACAAGAGGCACTGCATCATTATGGCAGGAGAAACAAAGCCAGCCCCCTTCTAAAACAGACAAAAAAAAGATTGTTTTAATAGGAGAGAAGCATCAGTCATTGATGCTTACTTCATTCACACTTTCTATCCAACCCCATCCATCTTCAGAGTGAAGAGATGACAGAGCACAGTTACGGCTCTCCCTTTTGGCCCCCACCCACCTTGTTCTACTATCCCCAAAACAACAGGGCCTACCATCCACCCTTTCTAGTCTGCAAGAACAGCCCCATGGGTGGCCTTTCCATCTTATGGGCTTGCCATAGCTCAGGTAGACTAAGTACCAGCCTTCATCATGACACTGTAACAGGACTTCCCATCAGGTTAGCATGACTGGTCAGAACCTTTGCAAACCATCTGTAAGCACCCTACTCTGTTGTAAGCACCCTACTCTGTGGCTGATGGCTGACTACATTCTACAAAGGAAGCAACAGAAGGTAGGAGGCAGCAAGGAAAAGTCAACAAACCAGACTAACAACCCAGAAAGCAAAATATTTCATTTTCCTTCAACACTACTGGCCACATTATCCACACACAAAGTTCTCTAGGCAGGCAGTCTCTGCATCAGTGCACCTGCTTAGCATGGGTTTGACGAGTCATCTTTTCGCTGTGTCTGCAGAAGTCAATGGCCACACAATGGATCGCATCACTTGAGGGTCACTTGAGTCCCTCTACTCTATGGATCCCTCCTCCCACCCCCTGCCTACACTTCTACCCACAAAATCTTTACTCCACCATTGCTAAGGATCTCAGATAGCTAAATAAAAGAGGTGGCCTCAAACACAGGGAAAAGCCCTTAGGTCTCCAGTGTGAATCACCAATGCCAAACCCCCTCCCCTCCCCTTTTCCTTAAGACCTGATGGTCTTCAGTCACACATCTTAAAAGAAAAACAAAAAACAAAAACACAAAGACTTACTTGTCTCAAGTCGATGAAGGCCAACTGCAGCGTGTCCTCCTGGAACCCAGGCACCGGGCCGGATCTGGCAAACTCTGTGGGAAAGAAAAGAGGATAAAAAGCGCCTTTAACTAACCATGGACAGGGAGATTGGCAGACGGATGACAGGGAAGACAAGAGAGGCTGGGGGAGAGGAGGCCTGAGCTTCTAAGGAGTCATGTCTCTCTCCCTTCAGCTTCTTTGTTGGCCCTTCAAAATTCGTGTCATCAAAACACCATTAATTCCAGCATCCTGACAGCAAGGAAACTGTACTAATTCGACCTGAAATTTATTCCCATGAGCTGCTCTGGGCTTCAGAGTATTTGTTTTGTGAATGGACAAACAACTTGCAAAGGAAGAAGGGAGGGGGGAGAGAAAAAAGTTTTTCCACTCAACACAATAAAATCTTCAGCTGAGAAACTCTTTTCAGTTCCGAAAGCTATTTATATTTCAGATCACTGAAGGAATTTTCTAATTTCACGCCTGTCACCTCATTCCCTAAGCATCTATCAAAAATATTCCCTGCCACATCATTAATTATTCCCTCACTGATTATTTGTATTATCTCATGAGTGCCAACCTCCTACACGACACACACACGCATGCACACCACTAGCAGCAGCAGCTGCCTTGATCAGAATTTGGCTTAAAAGAGAAAAGCATTATTGGCAGATATGAAGATGCCCACCTGGATGAGGCTTACTACAGATGGTAAGGGACATTTGCATGTGTGTCCTTCTCCTGCAGTCTTTGCCCTTGACTTTCATTTCCTTGCTGCTTTAAAAATTCCATCTTTCCTTCCTTCCACCTGCTTCCTCAAAGGTCAAAGATACAGATGCTATCTGCATTTCTTAGTAGCACCTGAGACAATGCACACTTATAATTCTGGCTTGCACATCTTTATCAAGAAAGAAATGGCAAAGGGCTACAGGGACAAATGCTACTACAACTTAAGAAAGCCAAGTTTATCGTCTCTGAAACCTGCTTATTAGAAAATCAAAAAGTCTGAAGATCCTTCCACACAGACAAGCACATAGCATAGTCAAGATCTGGGAGTTACTGTAATTTTAATTCTTCTTGTGAAGTCAAAGCATGATGGATATTTCATATCCATCTACTATTTATAATAAAAGCAGCTCAAGTATTTGGAAAAAGAAGTACTTTCCTTTTAGATACATATTCTTCGAGATGGAACTTAAGAACCGATAAAACTACTATTATAGTCTTCTTTTATTTTTCACAGCTAGCTAGAAAAGTAGAAGGCTTTCTACATAGGACAAAATCAAAAGATATGTACAAGCACAGATTACTGCTTGTTTGGCTTTGTCTCTCCCTTTCCACGCATTTTGAAACCATAACAGATTTACATAAAATTACTGTCCCAGTTTTAAACATAATTAGACTATAGCCAAATTAGACTATAGAGACACGAGAGCATCCTATGAAAGAATTATAAATCAGCATATTAATTTAAATATAGCATAAATGTGGTATACAAAAATACTCTTATTGCAGACATTTCAAATAGAAAGATGCATAAGAAAAGAGATCAACTCCAAACACAGTCAGTAAAGTGGCTGTCTGCTTTGAATTCATACGCCACTTATAAGGAATCCAACATTATCCAAAAGAGGACTAAGAAACCCAAGTTCCAAGAGGAAAGTTCTAAAATGTACAAACATTCAGTGAAGAGCATGCTGATGGAAAGCTTGACACAGCATACCCTGTACATCAACAGTGATGTGCAGTAAGCAACAGTAAGGATCAGATCTGGTAACCTGGTCCATCCCAAATGTACAACTACTTCACATGATGCTCTTGTGGAAACAAGTTCTTTCAGTTATAGCTACAGCCTCTCTTCCCAACAGCCTTGCTGAGTGTTCAGTTTGCATACTTCCTCCAAGGTTGAAAAGATTGCCTGGAGTAGTCCTCTCTATCAGGAGGAGCCCTGCCTGATGTTGGGATGTTCTGCTGTCCTGCCTATGACAAACTCAACAGAATTCCCCATGACATACCATTGGAAGGCTTTCAAGCTAGGTTTACATTCATGCTACTCATCACTGAACATGAACCTGGTTGATAAAACTGACTCAGGAATCTGCATATACTTGGTGCTGCTCTCTCATTCAGAGACCTGAGTTTTATGCCATACTAAATCCTCAGGTTCCCACAAGAGATTGCAGCCTTTGATTTACCTTTTTATAAAGAGAACCAGAGAATGATAATTATGGCAGGTATGATGAAGTAAAGAGATTAATCTCTACAAATCACTTATGGAAATGTTTAATTACTGTAAATTTAACTTCCTATCTGTAGTTTTTCCTCTTTTTATTTTATCAGTACTGAGCATCAAACCTAAGGCCTTGTCCATGCTTGTCAAGTATGTTATTACCAAACTACAATCCTATAATACCTACAATCCCACAGTGATAGTATAGATATTAAGTTCCTTAGAGATAAGGACCCTATTACAAAGCGTAACAATTATTAAAAATAATAGATACTCAAGAGGGGGTAGTGAGAAGGATGTAAAGTGAATACGTAAAAAATAAAATTAAATAAAAAACCCCAGCATGTTTCCCATACCCTTACATGAATAAATGTTTTGCATATTAAAATATAGTAGATGCTCAACAAATATTATGTTTCAATTAAACAAGTTACATAAAATCAAGATTCGCTAGAAACACAGACCTATAGACGATAACAAAAGTCTCTGGGTTCTTACAAGTTTTAAGGCTTTTAAGGGAACAGGCCTATATGTGGCAGCAGCAGCAGCAACAACAATAACGGCCCCAGAACTGGAGCTCTACTTCTCCACTTACTAATTCCTGAGTTTAAGAGATTACTTAACTTTGTTTATGTCTTTAAAAATTATTAAATCAAAAATTAGAATAACAAATCATTTCTTATACTGTAGTGATAAGCATTAAGTCAAGTCACACATATAAAGCATCTTGACAGAGTGGCAAGCATATCATAACCTTATACCCTTATACCGTAGTGTGTCTGTGTGTGTCTCTGTGTGTCTCTGTGTGTGTGTGTGGTGGGGGGGGGTGTATGCATTTCTCTATAAAGAAAGGTTCATAGCTTTTACTGAATTCTCAGCGGTTTGGTGACAATGTCAAGAAATATGGTCCTGTGCCTATAACAACAGATGAAAAGAAACAGAGCTGAACTAAAGATGGCTCAGTGACCAGTCATTTATATATAGGAAAATTTATAGGCAGATACTTAATTATTCTGTATTAAAGGAGTTAATATGACTAGTCTGTTAGGCACAACACAAAAAATTACATTTGTATTATTAGAAAAATTAAACAAATTCATTAAGTACAATTTCTGTGACAGTGATTTAATATAGTCTCAGAAATATGACCTCCTAGAGTAAAAATATTATAAATACATGAAAACATAATAAAAACTGTAAATATTTAAAAAACAAAATAAAAATTCACGAAGAGCCTTATTTCAACTAGGTAAAATATAATAGAGATAGGACTCATGCTAGTAAGCTCCTACGTCACAATTTTATCCAAGGCTGCTACAGAGAGGAGAATGAGTTTTTCTTTGTATTTTATAAACTCTCATAAGGCAATAAGAGGAAATATAAGAAAGCAGGCATGGTGACATAAAACATTACTGATTAACAGTGACAAGAGGCACAGCTGGATAGGCTGACATGCACAAATTCTCGGATACTGCCTGACAGGTGAGAAGGAACGCTGATGTGAAGGACAAGACAATTTCACATGTACATGGTAAGGCCTCTAGAGCAATGGACTTCTGACAGGAATCACAGTCAAGTGGAAGAAGCAGACACAGACATGGACTTGTCCTTCTTGGACTTGTTTCTGGACAGTAGGTTTTCAGTCTCACAGTGACCTGTGTCAGCATGAAAGTGTCCACAGCCTGCAGTTTTGCAGGGCAGCCTCAGCATCATCCAGGAAATAAAAAGAGCCTATTTTATTTCACACAGAACCAAACCCTCCCTTTCACCAGTTCCTGTTGCTTGTGGCTGGGGCCAAACTCTGGTGAGTTGGCATCTGCTTGCAAGTTAAGTTATACTAGTGGCAAGCAGCATCAACTCATTTGACAGAGTATCATTCTCTCCATCCTCTATCCTATCTTGTCAGGAGGGACTCTCTGAGTGTAACATGGTACCAAGTCCTGACTCTCAGATTCAATTTGAAAATTGAAAACAAATATTATGTGAAGAAACTGTCAACTAATGAAGGGCTGAGAAGTAAATGCTAAAAGGAAGCTCATAAAGTTACAGAAAAGAAGGCATATAGTCAAAGAAGGTTCCGAGGAGAAAGAAAATTAGAATATCCAACAACCTCTGATATTCTTAATGCACAAACCTTTGAGATTTGCTCATCATTTTAAGAAATGTTAATTTTCAAAATACCCTGTAAATTTTTCCAAAATTTATTTTTTTGTTTACATTACATCTCAATCGAAGCTCCCCTTCCCCCCTCCTCTCAGTCCTGCCCTTGCAAATCCCTCCTCATATTACTCCCTCCCCTTTTCCTCAGAGATGAGGAAGCTCCCTTGGGTACCATCCCTGCCTGGGACATCCAGTCCCAGCAGGACTAAGCACTTCCTCTCCCACTAAGGCCCAACCAGTCAGCCCAAGTGGGGGAAGTCAAATAATGTTTCACAATCTAATAAAGTTAGAAAGGGTAAAAGAAATTTTGCTAATTTCAACTTTTTTTCTAGGTTTCTTTTCAGGTTGATGTTAACACTAATAATAAAGTTCATTGATTTGTGGGAAAAGAAAATAAATATTTCAAATTTCATCTGGTACATTCACAACTGGCTGGAGAAAACAAAATACTTTATAAAGTATAGTGAGTACTGAGTACGCAGTAGGTAGCTAAAGTGCTTGCCTTGTGAGTTTAATCCCAGAAAACAGACTTTTATACAAGTTGGATATCTGAGGCCTGGTGGATCTGTTAAGTTCCAGGTAATAGCTGCAGCAGTAAAGGCCCTCCAAGGGAAAACTACTCCTTGCCAACAGGATGAAATCTTTGGCTAGTGTGGTATTTTAGTCAGGGTTGCTTTTCCTGCACAAAACATCATGACCAAGATGCAAGTTGAGGAGGAAAGGGTTTATTCAGCTTACACTTCCAAATTGCTGTTCATTACCAAATGAGGTCAGGACTGGAACTCAAACATGTCAGGATACAGGAGCTGATGCAGAGGCCATGGAGGGATGTTTCTTACTGGCTTGCTTCCCCTGCCTTGCTCAGCTTGCTTTCTTATAGAACTCAAGACTACCAGCCCAGGGATGGCACCACCCACAATAGGCCCTCCCCACTTGATCACCAATTGAGAAAATGCCTTACAGCTGAATCTCATGGAGGCATTTCCTCAACTGAAGCTCCTTTCTCTGTGATAACTGCAGCTTGTGTCAAGTTGAGACACAAAACCAGCCAGTACATGTGGACACATCACATTCCAGTTGAGCAAGGTTAAGGAAGACAAGCTCAGCTCAAACTGTGCTAAAGAGATAGGCAGAATAATTATCCCTTTAATGAGATGATGGACTTTCCTTGCCAGATTTCAATCTCTAGTAGCCTACAGGGACACAGTCATGTGGCTTTGTAAGTCTGCTGAAATTCTGAACTATTAGAAAAGCAAAACCTATCCTTTGCTTCTACTTTTTAAAAAGCATGCTCTCTCTAAGGCTCGTGCTTTGCTTTCTTTAAAATTCTCCTCTCTGCCTTATGGGTGCCTGCCACCATGTGGCTGACCTGCATGCCCGCTTCACTCAAAAGGCAAGGCTTTTTTGTTACCCATCTTTTCTCTATGCTCCTCCTCCAGGCAGGTGTCAAGATTCCCAGCTTGCTTGCCTGGAGTTTTTCCATCCTTAAGTTCTTTAATAATGTGAGGGGATTTAATTTCCCTGCTATCATCTGGTGACAACAAAGAGGTACCCCAAATTTCAAATAATGCAGGTCAGGTAAAGGGCAAGTCTAAATAAAGAGGATAGCACCTAAGGAATGAAACCCTTAGTTGACTTCCATAGAGACATGCACATAAGTCTATATGGACAGCTATACACAAAATCTCCAGAGAAAACCAAATCCAAATGAAACAATAACATCAGAGTTAGAAGGGATTTGAGAAGTCAAAGCAACAGCAGTCTTTAATCTCTATATACAAACAGAAGACTTAAAAATCCATCTTTCTCCATCCCACTGCCTACACCGTGGCACAAAATGTGGAACAGAGTCCACCTTAACTGATCCTGGAATATTTTACAACACTGGAGCTCTTCCAGGCTTATCAATATTAAAGAATGATACATCATTTTATAGATGAGTAATATCACCCATTGCACTTCTTTTTAAACGTATTTTAAACCAACATATGAGCTATTAGATACCATTGCAGTAGTTACAAGTATGCTTTAGTGACACTTCTCCTTGTAACCTCCTCCTAGTCTCCTTTGTGCTTTCATGTCACATGTCCTTTTGCTCTGCCTTCCTTTTCAGTACCTCTTTCTATTTCATCTTGATTTCTGGAAATAATGTTATTTAAAAAGCTCACCCAGTGACCACAAGGATCCAAGCCTCCAGCTGTGGACCTCACCTTGAACCATGTAGCCAGCTCGAACCTACTCAGTCACTTCCTTAGGTGCAAGTTTTCTGCTCCTTCCCATCTCTCATACACACACTCTCACACATGTGTGCTCATATGTGCACACATGAGCACACTTGTGAGTGAGAGTGTATGCGTGTGTGTGTGTGTGTGTGTGTGTGTGTGTGTGTGTGTGTGTGGTATGTGCACACAAACATAAGTAAAGCTAAAAAAGATAAGACAGGACATTAAAAAATTGATCAAAGCAAGTTTGGAAAACTGAACATAAAAATGATTCCTCACATATTATCCATAAAACACGAACAGTTTTTAAAGAAAGATAAGCAATGGGAACAATGTATTTCCAAAAAGCAAAATTAATAGTATCTGACAGATAGGTGGAACGGCAAATGAGGGAGGAAAACATAATTTGTCTAGACAAGAGGAAAGCTAAAAGACAAGCTACAAAAAGGCCCCTAGACAGCATCAGTGTATCACTGCTCCAGGGAGCATCTAGTTCAGACAAGAGGCAAGAACAGTCTTCCATGGTTTAGGCCACCGCTAATAAGAAACACACAGATGTTGATGCTTTGTTTGTGTCTTAAGATCATGTCAGGTCACAAGTGTTTTTTTGTGGGATTGAAAAAAATAGAAGCTGTTGTTGCTGTATTAACATAATGGTTTCCTGGTATCTGGCTCCCTGGAGCAGTAGATAAGGGAGTGTTAGACTAGAGCATGGCTCTGGGGAAGCCAAGCCCTCTTGCATCACTTCAAGGTGGCTCCAGGAGGCTAATTGCAGAGAAGCTGATAGTGTCTCTGGAGAACCCACTCCAGGTCCTTTTGGTCAGAAAGAAGATGGTCAGAACATAAAGAAGGGAGCTCCATGGAAGAATTATGTCAAGAAGAAATAAAAGGAGGGGGAAAAGGGGAAGAAGAAGGCTCCTAGAGACTCAGATCATTAGATCTCTCATTTCAAGGGTGGATGGGGTATAGAACATTGTGCCTACAATTACCAATGCAACACTGTATACCTGATATCCATGTATGTGTTTTACCACACTATGAATGAATAGAAAACACAGCTTAAATAAGCAAAGACTTAAAGTGTCCTAAAATAATATCTTATATTTAAATAATAACTTGTATTTAAACATGCAATAAAGCATTAATTCAGTATCAGAAGCAGCAGCAGCAGCAACAGTAGTAGCAGTAGATACAGTCATACACAGAGTAGACGCCTCATAAAGAAAACTGTCAACCCGATAATAGTGAGATAGGTGGTTTTCCACTTATACCCACACAATAAGTTCACAGTAATCTATGGATAGAAGCACTTCTGAGAGAGCACTGGGATTCACAAAGAATGTGGTGAAGGCCACAGAGAGCCCACAAGAAGCAGGGTCCACTGAGAAGACAGAACTCTGTGTCAGGAGCAAACTTGCCAGCATTATTTCCAGCTCTAGACCTAGAAATGGCTCCAAACTCCTGTGGCTACTTGGCTTTGGAAAACTTCTCCTGCCAAAACCATGAAGCAGAGGAACTTTGAGGAGCCGTGCTCACGTAAGCCTTGGATGATATGACTGCTGCATTCATGTCTGTGGTTCTGGAGACACCCCTGACAGTTAACTCTGGTCTTCTCATCAATGGCCTGAAGTCATGCTCAGAATTTAGCCCACAGAAAGATGGGGAGTTGGGATGAGGGGAGTGGGACACAGTGGTATAGTATATGGGACAGGCATGGTGAGCACAGTACTATAACAAATCCTGTAGAAGCTCTGGCAAGGAGGGCAGGTCCTTTCAGATTCTGTTAGACAGCAGTCCCAACTACAAACAACCAGAAGGAGCCATGGTCAGTGGTGTCTTAGAGGTGCAACTAAAGATTTTGGTGGTAGAAGTTGATCCTGAAGCAAGTTTGTGGCTGGGTCATAGTCAAAGAGCTAGTATTGACAACTCAGAGATTCAGTCATGAACTCAGCAGGTGCCATCAACAAACCTAGGATAGGCTTGCCACCTAGACTCTGTCTATAAGAAACCAACCCTCTAACTAAGAACCCAACTGTGAACCATGAAGCTTGCTCTACCCTGCTCAATCACTTCCCTAGCTACATGCTTTCTGCTCTCTTTATAACTCATGCTGAAGTTTCCTGCACTATACAATGGTATGCAGGTGTGACTATCTAACAATGACTACAATGATTGTGAATAGCTCATGTGAGCATGCTTATTATCTGCAAGGTCCTGAACTCAATCCCCAGAGTCCAAAGAAATAAATAACAGGTGACTGCTGAGTCACTTTCTGCCCTTATGAATGAGATTAGGTGCCCTTGGAAAAGAGCCGGAGAATTTGTCCTGCTTTATTCAACATGAGAACAGGATTCCTCCTTCCAGAGCATGCAGAAGCAAGGAAGGTAACACCTCCAAAGCAGAGGGCAGTCCTAGACAACTCAACCTGCTCTTGTCTCAATCTTGGACTTTTCAGACTCCAGAACTGTTAGAAACACATTTCTTTTTAAAAGTTTCCAGTCTATTGTTATAGAAGCACAAATAGAAAAGGCTTGTCTGTTTGAAACAGTCTGTAGAGACAAAAAGAAATGTACAGGCCGGTTGGGGGCGGTGGTGGCGCACGCCTTTAATCCCAGCACTTGGGAGGCAGAGGCAGGCGGATTTCTGAGTTTGAGGCCAGCCTGGTCTACAGAGTGAGTTCCAGGACAGCCAGGGCTATACAGAGAAACCCTGTCTCGAAAAAGCAAAAAAAAAAAAAAAGAAATTACATTCTTCCAAATGGACAGATACCAATGCAGAGCTACCCAGAAACAAAAAAGGCAAATACAGCAGTATCAAAGGAAACAAAAACATTGTTCATAACTGATTCAAATAATGGAGGTCTTCAAACTGCTAGAAAAAGGATTCAAACAATTATCTTTTTAAAAGCTAAATGATAGGCAGAAAAAGATATAAAACTAGAGAGAATTAAAAAAACATATACCAGGAAAATGAGAAAATTAATTTGAAAATTGAAAACAAAGAGAACCAAAAAGATGAAATAAGAGGGTGGAGACTGACTAACAGGACAGAAATGAACAACTCAACAAGGCATCACCTGCAGGGTGGACTATGAAAGAGCAAGAAAAATAAACAGAGAAATGTAATATCTAAACTGGCCAACCAGAGGAATAAAAGGAAAAAATTAAGGAAATGAATAAACAAAGTAGAAGAGTCACAAAAATGGGGAAAAAAGGAAAATGGTCAGAAATCTTAAAGAAATACTCCAAACCCTCTTAAATCTTGGGAAGCATGTAGATATCCAGAAATATGGAACACAAACACTTTTCCTCAGACTAGTTTCAGAGGAAGATCAAATGCTAAGATCAGAGGCTAGAGAGATGGCTAAGTGGTTAGAAGCACGGGCTGTTCTTCCAGAGGACCTGGATTCTATGCCCAGCTTCCTATATGAGACAGCTCACAACTGTCTGTAACTTCAGTTCCAGTGGAGACAGTCCTTTTTTGGCTTCCACAGGCAGTGTATACACATAGTATATAGATATACATGCAAGTAAAACACTCATGCACACAAATAAAATAATTTTTAAAACACTTTTTAAAAAAAAAAAAAAAAAAAGGCAAGACCAGATTTGAGAGACTGGCCACATAAAAGGCAATGTCGGTAGCCATATTGGACTTTTTCAACAAAAACATTACAAGCCAAAAATTTGGGGGGCTGGGGGGGATATACTCATTGCTCTGAAAGGTAAAACAGAAGATAAAAACTCACCAACCTAGAATCCAAAACTTTGCAAAGGTGTTCTTCAGAAATAAAAAAGAGGCAAAGACATTCCCATACAAAGAGAGAAGGAGTCAATTCACATGAAATCCGTCTAAGAAAATGCCAAGGAGTACTCCTCAAATAGAAACAAGAAGCATTAACAAACAGCAGGAAGAATACAAGATGTGGAAGTCACTAGCAAGGGAACAGGTGAGTTCAGACCCCAAGGCTGTGACTGAGGCATGCACAGCTCTTCAAATTTGGTGTAAAAGTTACAAACATTACCGTTATACCTTCAGTTATCTGTCAGCAAATACAGAACCATAAAAATATGAGTTACAGTCACAGAAAAAAGGAGTGGAGGAGTAAATGTGTATTTATATGAGATTGAAGTTGTTACAACTCTGAAACAGAACACCACAACTACAAAGTGTTTTATCTAAGTCCCAGGGCAACCTTAAAGTAAAACCAACTAGCAGGTTCCACTTGAAACAAGTGGTGCATATGTGGCCTTTAATCCCAGCACAACACTCACATGGGACTAAGCAGGTTAGCAGTGGAATTTCAAGGTTCCCCTATACTACACAGGGAGTTCAAGGCCAACCTGAGTTACATGAAACTCTGTCTCAAAAGACAGAATCAGTAAGAACCAGAAGAAGAGTCATGAGCTCAAAGCAAAACATCAGAACAAATCACCAAAGAGCACAGCAAAACAAAAGAGATAAACCAATGAATTGTAAAACAATTAATCTGCAGGAAAATGGCTAAGGCAGTATTTATATATCAAGGATTACTTAATATGTAAATAGACTAAAGACAGAAAGGAGCCAACATGCTGGGTACTAGAGATTCATTTAAGCTTTTAAAGAAAAACAGACTAAAGAGACAAAAAGGACAATCCACACAGCTGGTGACTATGACAGTATAATGCTATCAGACAAAAAAGAATCATCTCACCAAATAAGTTGCACCTACAGAAACTAGAAACAGGACAATAAAATCAAAACTACAAAAAAAGAGGAAATAAAAATTAGAAATAAATATTAGAAAAATAATTTTAAACAATCGATAAAACTTAGATTTTTTTATCAAGATGATGAAAATTAAACCCATGGCTAAAGTTGGAGGGAGGGAGTGAAAATAAGAAAAATTATTAACAAAAGAGAAAACAGTGCAGAGGACACTAAGAGACAAAACAACCAGGAAACTTCTGTGGATACACTCCTCTTGGGGAGACTTCTGCAAACAGACCCTCCTGGGCTCTGCTTACCCTTTTTTAATCACTTCTTTCTGTTCCATCTTCATGGTTACCAGTCCTCTCATACTTTTGCTCTGACTTCTTCGCAGTGAATTTTCTGGTTTGGTTAGTTTTCTTCCCTCTCCCTTTCTCTCTTTGTATTGGTAAATGCATTTTGCTCACACACTATTGCCTTTATGTTTTCAACACTTTCCCATAGTTCTCTGCACATCTCTGGAACACGTGTTTTAAGGCTTGAGCCCCTGTGTCTCGTGTCCAGCCTTTGAGAAGTAGCTTCTACTGAATCTCTTCTTGCTGAGGGAGGGCTCATGTGCTTGTTTTTTCATGCCTTACAGTTTCTGAAATTAGACACTGGAACCTAACAATATGGTAACTGTAGAATGTTGATTTCTCACGTTGCTAAAATTGGCAATTCTTCATTATTATTCTTGATAATTGTTTCTGTTTGTTAATTTGGGGGTCAAGAGTTAACTGATATGTAAATCAGACCTCTGTTTTAACGAGTCTGTTCTTTTTCTGGACTATCTGGTTACTTTCTATTTTTCTCCAATTTCGTAGTTACATTTAAATGGCCCCTTCCTTAATGTCTGTTCCAACATCAAAGTTTATTAGCTTATACTCTCATCCAACCTCTACTTCTTGTTTCCTGCATGTGGATAAAGATGGGATCACAAATGAGATCTCTTCTTTAATCATTGATTCCAAAGGTGTAAACTAATAAAAAAAAAAAATGTACTGAAGAAAACACACCAATCTACTAAATCTTATGGAAACATCACTTCACAAGACTAAGAGGAACTTACAACAATGGCCATAACTCTGCTCTGAATCTTTGCATCAGAGCACAATACTAGAGTAGCAGCACCTTTGCTCTGGCTCCAAACAGCTAACCGCTATGAGAAAAAGCTCATAGCTGCCTGGCTTCGGGCTGTGAACTGGAGACAGGAGTTGCTATTGAGCTAAAAGTAAATTGATGAAAATTAATCAAAGTATTTAGGTGTAGCCTGGGAGCCCACACAGACTGCAGAGCTCAAAAGCACACCAGACAGATTTTCCAGTAGCAACTCTTTTTAAGTGAGGAGACAGACTGACGTAGCTTCCTACACCATCTAAATGTGTTTGTATGAGATGACCTAGAAATTGTATGCTGTGGTGGTCTGAATATGAAATGAACCCAGGTATTTGAACAACTAGTCATCAGTTAATGGCACTGTTTGGGAAGGTTGTGAAACCTTTAGGAAGTGAAGCCTTGCTGGAGACAGTACATCATTTACATCACTGGGATAGACTTTGAGTTTACAGCCTTACCCAACTTCTAGTTCTTGCTTACTGCATGTGTATAAAGATGTGATCTCTCAGTATCCTGTTGCTGCCATGCTACCTTCCTCAGCATTAAGAACATCTTGCCCTGTGAATAAACCCTTCCTTAAGCTGCTTCTGCTCATACTTATCATACAACAGAAATGTAACTGAGATATATAGTGTTTTATCAAATGATTTTTAAGCTGTTATTTACAAAAAACTCAGGAGGTAGATGCTTAGAGCAGTATAGTTTATGACTGTGAAAGTTTGGCAATAATCACAATGCTCTTCAGTGGGTAAGTGGATAAACTGCTATATGTAAACAATGGATTATTATCTAGTGTTAAAATGGGTTATCAAACCATTAAAAAACATGGTGGAACCTTACATGCATACTACTGTATGAAAGTAATCAATCCTCAGAGGCTGTGTGCTGAATGCTTCCAACGTCATGACATTTTGAACAAGGGCAAATAGTATACAATGATGTCAGACATGAGGAAGGGAGGTATGCACAGGTGAAAGAGAACCTCCAGAAGCAAACTGTTCTCTATGACAATGGTAGATACATGTTGTTAGGCATTTATCCCAACATACAGAATCTATAACACCAAGGATGACTCCAAATGTCAAATACAGATTTCAGGTGGTAAGGATGTGTGGGTACACTAATTACAGCAAACATTAATATGCTGTAGAGTATTAATAGTGCAGGAGGCTCTGTGTGGTGGGGCAGAAAGTGTATAGGAACTTTCTATTATGCCAACAGATTTTGCTGATAATCTAAAACTGCTTGAAACAATACAGTCTTTACACTTTTTTTTTTTAACAATGGAGAACAATAAAAATTAGCTATAATTTACCCCCAGTGTTTCTTTGAAGGAAATATGATTAAAATTGATAGGAAACTTCAAACCAGTGCTCCAAATAGATTCAAAAGTGAAGTTCAATTTTCTCAACTTCTTTTGTTCTAAACAATAAATGAGTACTAGAACAGACAGATGAACTTTTAGTTAATTAGCAATTAACCTCTATAAAGTAGACATAGCCTCAGCATGAAGGGCCTTTTATGTAGATGCTTAACCAATAGACTTCACTTGGCCAAGCTGCATGCAGGATGCTATGGAAGCAGGAGGCCAGGTACCTCAATGACTGGTTATCAGAGGACACATTCACTCTGGGACAGAGACCATCCCAACAGGAACCAATTTGGAAAAAAAAAATGGAGAGACCAACTTTATGTCTTATTATGTCTTATATCTGTATTATTAATACAGAATAATCAGGAAAAACTAAGGACATTGATAGATTAGCTCTCACAAAGCAAACTAGAAAACAATTTTGCTTCAAGATATAAAGGAAGGAGATGTTAAGTTCTTTCCAGGTCTTGGAGTCCAGACAACTGGGTACCCTAACAGAGATTAAGTGCTATCTTTTCCTAGAGGAAACACCATGGAAGTTAACTTAATAAATTTTGTATTGGATCTGTTCTTATAAAGGAAGATGGATTATGGAAGGCTATGACCATGCATGTCTTATTATATGGTGCTGGGTTTGCCCTTAAAATTCCATAGATAAATAACAGTCAAGATTACTGGTGATGTCCTATGTCTTAAACTTACAACCCTGAAATCTGGAAAGATGAAAGGAGTCCATGTAATGGCTGAGAACTTCCCACAGATGAAAAACTGAGGCCAAGAAGGTTAAGTCAGGGAAACCATTAAAATCCAATCCCTCTATTATTTCAACATGTATCTCCCAACCTGGAATGTCTAACGACAAATGTTCATGCTACCTGTTCCTTTGTATACATACTGTATATTCTTTCCCATTTACTTGTGTAACAATGAAAATCATAAAAAAGTCCACAAATATAGAAAAGATAGTTATTTTCTTCTGCAGTTTCTTAATGCTTCATAATTTGATGAAATGTGGGCAAATTTCACATTGGACCTTTCTAAATTAGGGTGAAAAGAGGTTTTTTCTAAATTAGTAATCAACAGTGCTTCTGTGTATAATCTTAGAGAGTTGAAGGTCGGCGATGAAAAGGGTAGGCTTCCTGAGAGATGAGAGAGACTGTGTTTAGGTTGTAACTTTATATCCTTGATATTTTTAACTGTGCTCTTAAGGACTTAATCTTAGCCATGTGTTTGTTTAGGGCTGATTATTTTGCTGTATGAACACATTCCCAAACCCATGGCCCTCTAAAATTTAACATTAAGAGAGGATTCTGTAGACCATTTAACATAATAGTAAAACTGATTCTACAGAAAAGCACTAAATAGAAATCTGAGCGCCTATTAATTTTGTCTAGTAGATACATTAGAAAAAGAACATAGTAAAACTAATTTTTAAAATAAAGAATGAACCTTGTCTAATTCAATGTATGTAGTGCATTTTATAATGATATCAGTACTTTCAAAATTGAGATATTTATATATTTTTCAAGCTTTGGTATTTGATCCCTTCATTACTTGTCATCTGACTAGACATGCTCTGATGCTCCCATTGATGCTGGGAGCTACAATACTGGGCAACATAGCTCTAGACTCTAATTGTAACAAATGCAGACAAAATGAAGTGTGTGAACAATGACCAGACAGTGAAGCAGGAGAGCAGCCCAGCAAAACGTCACAGCAACAGGGACAGCTTCTGCATTAGCTGGGCTCGAGCTGAGGTGAATGCCTTGCAAGACTGACATCTGCTTCTGGCCCCATTCCACTCATGCCAATGTGCCAAAGTTCATAAAGTGTAGAGACGGCAAGAGAAGCAGCTCTACAAGCTGGCTAGTCCAACACCACGCCCTGGCCTGCTCTGTGTTGCAGACAGTTTTCTAAACATGTGTTTGCAGGATGAAAGGGTAAAGGAGTTCTCTGGGGACACTGCTGGAAAACCTTAATCTTACTGTGCCTATCTATGTCCTTAAGTTCCAATGGCAGGCTTGAGGTCCCACTTTCTAATTCCTTTGGGTTAGGATTTTTATGTATGAAGTTAGGGATGGCAAACATTCAGAGCATGGCTGTCAGGTCTATTCAGTTCCCAGTAGAAGGAATTTCTCTCAGAATATGGAATGGTAAAGTTGCCCTGTAAGATCATGACAGAGGTACATGGTTTATTCTTCCACGTGTCTGTAGGAAAACTGTGTTGCCTCTCTCCAGCCCTTCCTCTGTGTGAGTTCCTAGGTTCTTCTCTCTCCATCCTACTTTGGCTTTCTGTACACTATTTTTTTTCTATGAAAACACTGAAAATGGTCAGAAATTGCTTTTGGAAAGCAACAGTGATGATTTTTGAATGACACACACTTTGTAGACAAAGCTCTTTTCCTTTGTTTTCAAGCCAAGTAACTACTTTGAGTTTCAACTGCAAAGTGTTCCACAGGTGAATAACACACGATAAAGGATGATCACTAAGAATCTCAAGCTGGCCATGGGGCTCATACCTGCAATCCCAACACTTGGGAGGCTACAGCAGGACGATTATCATTTGCAGGCCAGCCAAGGCTCGCAGAGTCCAAAATAGTGTGAGATATACAGTAATATCTTATGGGAAGGAGAAGAAGGGAAGAAAAGTCTTAAAAATAGAATTGTTGTGAATGAATATGAAATGACTAGCCATAAAGTCTCACATGTTGAAATTTGTGTTTCTATCAGGTGGCTCTACTAATAGGTAGTTAGGTCATGAGGGCATTGACCTCTTCAGTTGATTTGCTATTGATTATTTCATACCTGAACTGTCTATTAGAATATAGGGCCTAGCTGAAGGAAGTGTGTTACTGGGGACATACCATTAAGGGTATGCCTTGTCCTGAGGCCCATTCTCCCTCCTCTTGCCTTATTCACGGCTGCTACCAGGTGAGCAGCTTTCCTTCACCATATAATTCCCATGTTGTTCCTGACCTGTCACAGGCCTGAAGGCAATGGAATCATACAGCCATACTCTCAAACTTCTGAAACCATGAGCCAACATAAACCTTTTATCCTTTAAGTTGATTATTCCCAGGTAGTTTATGATAGCGACAAAACACTTAAGAGTTCATGATCAATGCTGAGTAAGCAGCAATCAGGAAGCCCATGTGGGTCTGCACTAGGTCTGCTGCATATATACCATGGTTGCTAGCTTAGTATTTTTATAGGATTCCTAGGCCCCCTTCCTCATAATAGGCTGCCTTACCCAGCCCTGATGTGAGGGTTGGTACTTAGTCTTATTGGATCTTGTTATGCCATGTTCAGCATATATCTCTGGAGATCCTCCTGTTTTCTGAAGGGAGATGGAGGAGGAGTAAATCTGGGGAAGAGAGGAGGTAAAGGGGGAACTGGGAAGAGTGGAGGGAGGGAAAATGTGGTTGGGATGTATTATATGAGAGAATAATTTTTAAAAGTCAAGCTCACCTAATAGGAAAAGTTGGACACCAGAGAAATAATTAAGGTAGGTTTTCTTGGGATGCTCCCTGTGTTCGAACAGAAAGTTTAGAAGATATTAGGACAGCTATTTCCAAAAGGGAAGCAGATGATGCTTCTTTAGTTTATCTTTCATGGATATGTGTGAGTCCACAGACTGCATGCTCTAATTCATACCCAAACACATAAACTTATAGTGAAGTCAACTGGGCTTCCAGCCCTTGTTAGCTAACAAAGTTCTTGGATCTCATATCACAGCGTAACAACAAACTTGCTTAAGCTTGCCTTCGACCTCAGTTTCTAGAATAGAGTTTCAAAGCTCTATATTGTTTTCTAGTGATAGTAGTGTCTTCGGTCATTCATAATGAGTTCCTTTTGACAGCAAGTGAGTTTGTGCTTAAAAAAAATATGACTCATGGTGTGCTCTTGATGAGTTTTAAGTGGAGGACTGCCTATGTCAAAGGACACTTGATTTTCCAATGTGCTTTTAGTCTACCCCAGAGCTCTAGTGAGAAAACTACAACTATGGGTTGAGTTCAATCATGTGGTTAATTTTTTAAAACACATGTACCTATGCAGTGAAACCCAGAGAGGAACTATGAACACAGAAGTTCAGTGTAGCATCCAAGCTGGTAAAAACGCTGAATGCTGAAGAAGAACTAGATGATCCATAAAGCAAGGCCAAGGAAGACCTACACACCCCTTCACCTAATCAGTTCTTTGCACTTCTGTTGGCCTATTTCTAAATTGTAGAGTCTACGAGGAAGCTATAATTCTAAGTAGTACAGAACTTCCGGTATGTTCCAAGAGCTTATTAAGCTTGGGAGAATTTCAGGGGATCCTTGAAATTGTGGTCAACTGGAAGAAGCACGGATGAATGAGGGAGGACTGACTTACTACGAGAGTCTAAAGCTGAGCAGTCCCACAAAAATTGCTCTTAGTCTCTAGGGTATGTTAGTTTCTTCTGCTATGTGTTAACTTTTGTTGTTGTCTGGGATGTGTGTTAACTTTTGCTAAGTTGCACTGCATGATAAGCCACCCAGCAGCATTAAGAGATTCTAGTCAGAACAAAAATACAGATTAAGCACAGCACATTTGGATACTATGTTCATGTTTAACATTTGAGATTGTAACTACAGTTGTTCTAGCAAAAGCAATAGGAAAACAAGCAGACTTGGAAACAAGCGTTTCTTCCAACGAATCAAAATGTTTAAAGATTTCACTGCCAGAGATCATTTTTGAGATGTTATAGGAAGAGGCCCCTGGCTTTCCTAAAGGAACTTAATATTTCCTTAAGTCTTTTAGTTCTCTTTCTTTGTTTGGCATTGTTTTAGAATTAGTTGGGATTTATACTTGCTGGAGAATTTTAATGTGAGGTATTACTACAATAACTCAACATCCATGTTAACTGCTCTAAGTGGAGCAGAGTGGATGACACTTTGCATCCACGGCTAGTTAGTTATTTTCAGAAGTCAAGTGTTGCATTTGAACATGCAACCAGCACAGGGCTTCATCTGAGATGACAGTTTACTTTTTCCTTTTTTTCTTCCTACATTGGACAAATAAAAACAAATAAATAAAGAACAACATAAAAACAGTGACAATAAGATAAAAATCTCTGCCAGTGATCCAAATGCTCTGGGCAGGAAGCTTTTAGTGAGGGCCAAAGGTGGTTGAGCAGTGCAGGTGCCCTGGAGAGGTGGGAGACACTAGCACTCCAGACACTACTGGAAGAGAGGCAATGGCACTTAGGAAGCATTTAGGGTTGAAGAAAAAAGTATACAAGTAATTTCTTCCCACAACACACTGGTCCTTTTTAAGGACAACCTTAAGTAGTAGGAAGCATGGAGATGAATGAGCAATTCAAGTATTAAAGGCACTTCTGTCTTTAAAATGGTCTTGCTGAAAAAGCCCTCAAAAATGCTTTTGTAAGGGAGAGTGGAGAACCTCACCCTTCTTCCTGGTTAGTTGCCAGAACAGGAGGATTAAGCTTGTTTCCATTCATTGACAGGAGACATCTGACAGAGATTCCAGTGAGTCAGAGGGAAGGGCAGGCCTCAGGCAGTCTGATTGTTGGGATTAGGTAAAACATAACACTAAGGGAAGGTGAATTTCCCTAAAAAGTGCATTATTCAGAACGAAAAAACAGAAAGAATGTCAGGTTACTACATAAATTTTATTGATGCTACAGAAAAGTTAAGAATGATTTCTGTTCTTGGTCCCTTATGTAAAATACTTGGTGTTATTTAAAATGTAAGGGAAGACAACATCAACACTAGCAGTTGGGGACTATGAAGGCCTGAGTGTCCTATACTGCACCTACTCAGTGTCTTTATTTTGCATGTCATTAACCAACTATCTGAACTCTAGTTTCTATCATGATAATTCCAGAACATGCTCTTTCTTAAATCTTTGGTGCCCTTTTTACAAATACAATGTGTTTGCAGGCCTTGGAACCTTGCAAGGATCTTTCATCATTTCAGACACATTCATGGAAAATTCCTAACTAAAAAATAGGAAATCTGATATCTTCAGAAATTTGAATGTTTCTGGTTGCTAACATAATTCAGTGAAAGAGTGTACACATGTCTTCACATGATAGCTGATGTCAAAATTCAGCTGCATCAAAAAATACATCAAAAAATGTATTCAGCTGCATCAAAAAATTCCTTTAGCTTCTACATAATAAGCACATGAAACAAATCAATGTTGTGTTTAGACTTAGCTCTCATTCCTAAAACAGCTCATCATATATATTTAAGTACTTCAAAATTGAAACCCGAAATAGTTCTGATCCAGGAGATACTCTCAACTTATACTAAAAAAATACTTGTTTATTTGAAATTCAAACTTGACCCAGATGGCCTGTTGGTTTTAACTGATAACCCTACTTATAAGTAGCTCTGCTTCACATCCAACATTCACTTCTGCGTGTTTCTCAATTTTCACAGTGGTATTTGAAAACTGAATATCATCATGTTAATCTCATGTTTAAAGTGACAGTTCTCAGTGTCTCAGAATCCGGTACCCAGTTCATAGTGAGTCTTACAAGACCATCAATGACGAAGGGTTGTGATCACCTCCCCCAGCTACCAGGACTTCATTTTAGACATCTTGAGGTTACAACGAACTTGTCTAATATAGTAAGCTTTTATTTCCTCTCAGTTTGTTCATACCACTGCCCATCAGTACAAATTCTCCATATTACCTCCTTCTAGGTAAACGGATAACTGACAGTCATCTAGTACAACTGCACATTCTATCCCAGCCCATGCAGAGTTTTCAGTGAATAGAAGGTCTAAGACAGAGACTTAAAAATTCACCACTACTCAGTGATTAAACCCAAAATTGTTCCTGTCTAAAAGAACTGCAGGGGGAAAAGTGGAGAAGAGATTGAGGTACAGTGACCAGACCAATGTGGGATCCATCTCAAGGGAGGCTCCAAGGACTGACACTATTACTAATGCTATGGTGTGCTTACAGGCAGGAGCCTAGCATGTCTGCCCTCCAAGAGGCCCAACAAGCAGCTGAAATTTAGGCCCAACCAATAGACAGAAGCTAGAGACCCTTGTGTTTAAATAAAGGAAAGGCTGGAAGAAGCTGGGGAGGAAAGCAACCCCATAGGAAGACCAGCAGTCTCAACTGACCCAGACCCCTGAGATCTCTCAGACACTGAGTCACCAACGAGGCAACATACAGGAGCTGGCCTGAACCCCTGACAAAAATACAGCAGAGGACTACCTGGTCTGGACTCAGTGGGAGAAGACATGCCTAACCCTCAAGAGACTCAAGGCCCCAGGGAGTGGGGTGGTCTGGTCAGGGGTGAAGGTGAGGACATCCTCTTGGAGACAAAAAATAAATAAAAGTAAGAAAAACTAAACCAAACCAAAACAAAAACCAAAGAAACAACACAGGCCATGATACACTGATCTAACAGGGGATCCTACTATTCCTACTTCTTCTGACCAGGAAGGAAAGCAGTAGAAAATAGTAGCAAAATATAGGTTACCCACTACAATGAAACATTACAGGCAGTATTCTAAAAGTTCTACAGAATGATTTATGTCTGAAAATTTCACTTTACTAAATAAAATCTGTTAGTTGTGATATTTTCTTAATATTTATAACTTCCAATCTTAGAACATGAAAAAGAAAATGCTAAGGTAGTTTACTATACACACAGTGAGATAGAGATGATAGATAGATAGATAGATAGATAGATAGATAGATAGATAGATAGATAGATGGCAGACATATAGACACACAGAGACAGACAGGCATATCTAGAGACACAAAGAAAGAGAAAGAGGAAGAGGAAGAGGAAGAGGAAGAGGAAAAGAGAAACCAGAGAGGGAGCATTTCCTGCAGCAGTGGCACACTAACCTGATGATGCAATAACATAGCCCACCTGAAAGGAGATCATAAAATGCTGAGACCTAGAACAGTGGAAAGGCAGGACAATATTTCCTTTTAAAAATCTCTTATAAATTCTATATCCACTTATTTTACACATGAATACATTGCTGCAAAACATGGTATTAATCCCCTGAAAAGCCATAGGTAGACTGTAATGTTACTAGAGGATTTGCCTGGCAAACCCAGGTCCTAAGTTAGTTTTCTAGTTCCAAAAACAAAAACAAAAAAGCAAACAAAACAAAAAAACACACACAGCGACACACACACATACACACACACACAGTTTTTACAATTAAAGTGATTTTTTATTTTTTTTAAAAAAAATATCTGTTATTTACTATGTTCTCCCAGCTAATACCCTATAAAACAGCCCAATTAAAATAAGTAATGATTGGTATTAGCCCTAACAACATCAGGTGAAGCCAAAGAAAACACACACAGTATAAATGGCCACATAACCACAGGGAGACAGTAAGAACAGGGACACATCAGACATTTTAGGGAGAGTGGTCTGCCACACACACAAGACAATTCCGGCCTGAGGAAGAAGTTACACATGGCTTGGTAGAAGGGCAACAGCACCAAACAAAGACATAATTTCAGCAGAGAGGAAGTCTGCACAGGAGTCCTTGGTTCTCTCTGAACCAGGCAAGAACCCTGGCTAAGCTGGCTGGCATTTTAATGAAAACTCTTGGCTGCTTTCCAGCTACATTTGTAATTTTTTAAGTAATTACTTTTAATTTATTTAATTAAAAACAGTGAAAAGTATTGAGAAATTGACTATTATTATACATTCTCCAAAATGTAAGCCAATGTACTTTAGCCAATGCAGGACCACAGGATAGGAAAGCGGTCACAAACATAATGTGCCTGCTATCTTTTCTTTGAAATGATGTTTTATAAACTTTCTAGTATCTGACATGTCCAAAGTATAGATGGTCTAAAATTTGAGAAAAAATAAGGACTGAAAACTGATAGTGCTTAACTAAGAGATGCAGAGAATAAAGGACGTAACATCAAGACTGGAATGACAACCTTTTAAAATTCTGCCCATTCTTCTTCAGATCATAAGGCAGGAAGATGGCCTTCTGGCACCTCTCAATGGCCTAAGTGACTCTGCACTGCCATTATCTGTCTACCTCATGAACCCTTTCACTAAAACAAGAAGAAAATATCTAAACAATTTCACAGAGGGACCAGCTACTACCTTCAGAGATGAGATAATGATATAGATGCCCAACAGCCAGCCAGAACATGCAGGTTCATGGAGCGCCCACACATAAAAAACTTACTGAGGAATTAAGACCTTTCATGCGTGGGCCTTTTGTATTCCTTCATCACTAATATCCCATAAGCAATCCAAGGTAACATCTGCCACCAGAAAAGGTACTTTGTCTATGCTGGCCCATCTTTGGAAGGCAGCAGCATGCCTGACAGTGACATATGATGAGGTTAGAGCAGGACAATCCATCTCCATTTTCTTGACAGGATGGCACCTCAGGCCATGCTGAGGGAGAGCAGGCCGCCTACCCCACTGCTCAGGTTGCCTGCATCTACGATCAAGTGGTTGGGTGTCTGGCAGTGGACTCAGAGAAACAAAGACGACCTTATCTCCTGGAATTCAAGGAACTTCATCCCAAAACCAAAATAACTGCTGAGTGGGCACTACTCAGTGACCCATGTCTGAGTTAGGCCTTGCCCGAGGGCACAGGGTCCATCACCCACAGTCAAAGAGAAATGACATAGCCATTTTAACGGTAAGGATGCCTTCTATTTGGGCTCACATGGCTAAGAAAGATAAACCATAAAAATCCTGCAGGAGCAAGCCATAAAGGCATAGAAAGACAACAGCAAACAAAGGCTTATGGCAGGACCTCAGGAGGCAAGTGGGAGCCAAAGAGCCCAGGTTTCCAAAGAAGTGCTTGCAGCAGCTGATTAAAAATTACACAGCTAAGAAAACTGATATTAGTTAATGTTAGAACCATTTCATTCTACTGTGCATTTCCACTGCACTTAAATTACAAGTCTTGATTTTTACATAAAATAACCAATGTAGAACCCCAACAGAGGGAGTGACAGAGAATCAGTGCACAGATACAGGTTGTATTCAAACACCATCACCAGCCTCATGATTTGTTTTTCTTTTCACATTTTCACACATGTAGTAATTAAAATGAGAATTAGAAATAATACAGAATAAAACTGAGGAAGCAGGCAACAAATGATAAAATACAAAACAAAGACCAGCTATAAACCTTCCTATTAGGGAGTGAAGCAGTATTGTAAAGCACAGACATAAAATACTTTTCTGATTCCATTAACCAGTCAATCAACCAGAGACAAAATTTATTAACCATGGAGCTTTTCTTATGGAGAAGTTATTGTCTTCATCATGTTAAAGCAATAACAACTAATTACCCTTAGATCTTCACATGTGCAGAGCATGGCAAATTAGAAAAACAAGTTTATCTCTCTGCATACAAACTTGAAGACCATCGTCAATCTTCTGACCTTCATATTTCTCTGATGGAAGAAGGCAGAAAGAGAATGTGCATTTCTGAATTATAATTTGCATGGTGATGTTGAGGATAGCAGCTAACAGGATTGGAATTAATGGTACTGAAACACACTGGCTGTCCCAGCAGGCTACTGAATGGAATTTGCATCTTCAAGCTCTTTCTTTAATAAAAAGGGCCTCTTTTAATTATTATTAACCTGGTAAATGACGGTTAAATCTGAACTGGGTGTAAATTTTAGGCACTTGGCTCTCTGCAAATCTTACTCTATTTTAATAGGTGAAGAAGGGACAAACATTTCAGCTCTGATTTCAAAAGTATCTTCTAGAGGAAGTGTTAAAAACAGACTGTGTCTACAAAGGCAGTAAATACAACTGTTCATACCATGAAGTGATGCTAGGGGGAAATGAACATTTCTAAGATTTACTTAATTTCACAGAAAGCAAACTTCTTATTTTTAAATCTGTTTCTCTCCAGGCATGTACTAGACCCTAAGAGTCCTAAGAAAATCAGCTCTGTAGTGTCCTCTGAGATTCAGGACTGCTTAATCAACATGTCTTTGTGACAACTCTGATCTCACCCACAACACAGACATCTCCACCAGGGTGTAAAGTACAGACACCTTGATGATTTGACTGCTCTGACCCATCATTATCCAAAGACAAACAATATGAAGCAGATTTTCCCTTCTTAAAAAATTACATGTAAAGTTTCTCATGAGGAAAGGAAAAAAACAAACAAAAAATTCTGACCTTGTGCCACTGAGCACTGAACTTAAAACTGCTCCTGGGTCACTGGAAGCTTGTTTTCTAAGTATATTCTTGGATGGAAATCTCCTACAGGGTAGGACATCAGATGTATCTATACCAAAAATGTTACCAACATATTAAATACTTAGCAATTACAAATATTTATATATTTGATCTACAAAATACTTCACATGCATTATCTTCTCTAATTCTTACAATTCTTTGCAGAAATTAAAAAAAAAAATCCACATAATTTTCCCTCATAATAAATCTATCTTGGAAATAATCTAATGTGACTTTCCCATCCTGTAAAAGTAGAACCCAAGTCCAAACATAAGTAATGAATACCCAAGACTGTATAGCGAGTTGGTGGCAAAACTGAAGTGAATGGGTTTCAACCCAAGACTCTGCAGTGGGGATGAAGGCAGGAACAACATGAAGGCTGATGCAGTTCCCTACCTTCTAGAATGGGAATCATTCAGTTACTCTCACAAAGGAGCATACTGGATCTAGAGGAACTGAGTATGACCTACGTACTGAACTGCAGACCTAAGAATAAGAATCAAAGGACAATCGGTTTTGTCTTGTTGAATTTTAATTCTGAAGCACAGTGTAGCTGGCATATTGAGAACTGCCTGTTAGAGCAAGGGAGGCCTTTTAAACCCACATGGCAGAATGTCAAGGCATGGGCACTAAAAGCACCACCCGCCAACTTATAGAACTTGGTATTCCAGCCGCCGCATCTCTCTTTGTCCCACTCTTCACATCACATAACGTCTACACAGGGGGACTACATGCCTCTGTTCACTCCCAATCTTGCAGCAGGAAGAAGTGAGCCAGAAACTGTAGTTGTTACCTGTATCGGTTTTAGCAAATTCAACAATCATTTATCTTGCAAGTACTAAGTATCAGACACTATACTAGGTACAAAAGAGCCAGGATAGAGAGGACAAACATGATCTTTGACTTACTTAATATACAGCCTTCTATTTTCCTGAGCTCTATGAAATTTATATGGTAAAGGACACATTCCTCTAATCTGGAACTGCCCCAAATTCAGATATGTTCCTTGCTGTGCAGCTCTCTACGATGTGTCTATATATTTGATGAAACTAAGCCATAGAGCAAAAGAATGAAGCTGAGGGCTTAGTCCTTAGGCATGGGAATCAGTGACACCACAAAAGACCAGAGAACACTGAGGAGGCTCATCCTGGCCATGCTGGAAGCAGAGTCAAATCTTTTGGCATCTTGATCTTGACCTTTGATGCTCAGGAATCTTAAGAAACACACTGCTGTGGTATATATACTAGTCAGGTCTTTTGGCACCACAGCACAGTGACTAATAAATAATACTTATTAATAAGTATATCTAAGAATACATCAAAGAAGTTATTACTTGGGAATGAGGTACAAAACAAAAGAGAAACATCTGAAAGTGGCTAGTAATGATGGCAGACAAAATTGCTGCTGAACACTAAGTTGTGAAATGTGGTAGCCAAGATCATACCCCAAGGTATTATCTTAAGTCACGTGGGAACACATTTCCATGGAGGAAGGAAAATTGGAGGACTGAGATTCTGTTGCCATCCATGGATTGCAAAAGGCAGAGGAATCTGAGTCATGTGGTTGTTTTTAATATTACAGGACAGCTTATAATCAAAACAGTGAATATTGGCTCTTTCTGGAAATGTCTACATTGAGAACCTAAACAGAATTATAACAGCAAAATTTAAGGAGCCCCACTACGGTCTACAGCTAGCTAGCAGAGTAAGCTAAAGTCCAAGTCCATGAAGTAAAGAATCTGGCTTGAGCTACCTTTATAAACTTGCAATGCACAGGGACTGAACTACCATGGCTTCTTGATCCTTTGGCCTCCCCAACAAGGTTTTCCCTTTTGCTGTCCTTGCCAGAGAAGAAAAACACTGCTCTTCATTACTGTCTTTCTGGCATTTTATCCTGTGACTAGGATCTAAACTGAAGTGCTTTGGGGTAAAAAGCAAAGTAAGAAAGAATATATCTTGAAGGAAATATGTGTTCTCTTGGGAACCAGAGGAGAAAACAGGAGAAACTGGGTGTTTTTGCATTCTGCATGACTTAACATCATTTTGATTGACAACTTAATTACTGTAGGATATCTAACTGTATAGGCTTGATTTGTGGTACAAGCTAATAGTCACTTTCCTTGTTTGCTTGGCTGGCTGAGGCAGATTTGGTCCTAGCTCTGGCACAGCTGCTATTTAAGGAACTCTCATATAACTCACATAATGCAAGCATCAAAGGCTGTAGATGAAAGAGGGAACATGGACAACATACATGCTTTCTCTGTTTCTACTAGGTTCTCCAAGGTTCTCTCTCTCCACTTCATCACATTCAGAATATATTAGTTAGGTCATAAATAAGTCAAGCTCAGAGACTCTTGGGAAGAGTGACTGAAGAGAAACGAGTCAAGGGCAGCTATATACACATGTAGTGCAGAAAATCTGAAATAGGTACAGTTACAGCAATCAGCACATATTTGGGCTAAGAGCCTGCAATTAAGAAGGATCTCTCTACAAAGGATACTTGTCCCTAACATCCAGTAAAATGACCAGAAATAAGCCAGGCTCATTGAAGTTTGCCTGACTAGCTCACAGTGACTATTTCACCTGAGACAAAGAGACTTGAACACATTAATTTTAGTGAATATATATGAAGAGATGAAAACAGTTAAAACTTTACAGGAGCTCCTGGTGACTTCTTTAGGAAGTTAGAAAGAAATGTCATCTTTCCATTAAAGTGCATAAATGACAAGTAGTCTTCTGCTACGCTTTCATATCATAGGAGGTTCACTGAGAGCTTAAATTTGTTTTAATGTTGCCTTTTGAGATTAGGAAGAATCTCCATATTGACTCCCTGGCTTGCAGATTAAGGATTACTAGAGTAAGAGTGATAATGTGGAAGACTACAGGACCTTGTGCTTTTTCAATAGTAAGCCAAAGCCCAGCTTAGCCAGCCATCGAAAACCAAAATAACAAAGCAAAACAAACACACTAAGATAATTCTCAGCAATAATATTGATTTTGTTAACTTCTTCTTCAGATATTCATATGGAAAAGTTTATGGGAAATAGTGGATTACAGTAAAATGATAGTTAAGTAACATATATTTGGTTTCATTATTTGGTGTTTTGATGTTTTAAATCTTTAATAATTTAGGAAGTTGAATACACAACAAAAAATGGAAAATAAAATATAAGACATATACATAAGAAATGATCATTGTAAAGAAAACAAAACAAATAAATCATTCCCAAAGTTTAACATCTGCCATTTGACGTTGTATGAAACACACCTGGATTTTGTATCTCCAGGTTACTGCTAGGGAGTTAAATAACTATTGGTTCAGACCCAATTCACCTCCATTAGAGTTAAATAACCTTGGACTACTCTCAATGTCTTGGAATATCAAAGGTCTCTGGAACACAAATCTACGAATTTACTATCTTCTCTGAGTCTACTCCATCTGTCTCAGCAGTATCCAGTGCAGTACTTGCAGAGCTCCATGTATATTGGTGAATAATGGAAGGCTACGATTAATTCTATCAACAAATCTCGGGTAACAGTGTTGCGAATGTTGTGGCTCTTGTGTTGAGCACTAATAGAAAGCTGTGGATCCATGCTGGAGAAACTGAGTTTCTGGGAATGGTGAGAGGCTTGAGATTTGATAGCCTGGCCCTGCTTCCTATCTACCCTTCTGCTTCCTACTTCTGAGGCAATGTAACCAGAATCCTCACACTCTGGCTGCCATGCCTTCCCCTATAATGATGGACTATGTCACCTCAAACTGTAAGTCAAAATAAGCCTTTCCTCCATCTAGTTGCTTCTTGTTAGGTAACTGATGATAGCAAAATGGAAAGTAACTAATACAGAAATGCAAGATGAAATCTATACCCATCAGAAAAACCCAGAGGTCACTGTTAAAATTTAAAAGTATACAAATAATTTTCTCAGGCCTTCTTAATAACTCTACCTTACAGGTATTTGGTTTGATGGCCTGCCAGTAAGAAACACTTCAGTATCACACCTTTCAGAGGTTGACAATCTAGGCAGTGGTTACTACTTTAAGAGGACAGTGGAACTACTGGGTGATTTCTTATAAAAGCATCAAGCTGGGAAGTAGACAGCCATCAGTTATGGATCATAACTTCCAGAACAACCCAAGAAGTTTTGAAGATAATTACTGAGATGCATAAGTTAATTTTTATATTAAACAAATAGCATCTTCACATATTTATAAGTCGTAAGCTCTAGACAACGTTCAAACCATCTGAAGAAGACTTTCCAAATGACAGGATCTAGGCTTACTGCTACACCTGTTCTGAGGATGATAATTGAGGTAACACAGCATTTACCATCCAGTGAAATAAGCCCTTCATGTATTAGTTTATTTAACCCTAGCTTCATCCCTACAATATTAGGCATTATTTCCATTTTATAAATAAGATTACAAAGCACTAAATAATTTGTCAGTGTGGCCAATCTAAAAGAAAAAGAAAAAATATATCTATTCTGTCAAGCTGACTAAGATGACACTATCCTAGCAGAGTATCTCAGCTCATGCTAGTATAACCGACTCCTCTCTGAGCTCTGGATCTAAGAAAATTGCAGCACAGGCCTTAAGAGTCATTCAGTGCACACTCACATTCCATCATGTCCACATTTTCTTTCAGGACTTAGACACTTCCTCCAAGGACTCACAGACAAAAAGGAGAAACTAACTATCTCTCACATAAACCAGTGGGTGGAAGATGTAAGTGCTAATTAACTTGTCATTGGGCTGCTTTTCTACGCCTCTGTCTAACTATTTGAATTTTATGTATCAATTCTTTAAGATTTTTTTATAGACCATTGAGCATCTGAAGTAAAAAATGAAGGGGGTGGTATAGAGAAAGACATAGAATAGGATTTCTTTCTTTTTAACTGAAATAAATGTTCGTGGAAAGTTTTCTTGACAGATAAATTACTGCCAGTCAGAAATGAAATGTTAAATCCTCAATCAGTGAAGCTCAGGTACTCTTTAATATATAGAAAAGATTTTCATGACTGATACTAAGTTTATTAGTAGGGTGTCAGGCCATGTAATGGTTAGTCTCCAGGTAAATACTGATGCTAAGCTCAGGAAAACTGTCAGGACCTGTAGGGAAAAGGAGGGCCGCAGAAGGTTTGGCTGTGTTTGTCTCACACCGCACCGAGTAGACATGGCCAGGCTCATACTTAGACGAGGAACAAACTCATTCTGGTTCCACGGGGGTGTAGAGCTCTTGGATTGGGGGTCCCTTTGCCC
The DNA here is from genome assembly GCA_021653895.1 of Mastomys natalensis. NCBI lineage: Eukaryota > Metazoa > Chordata > Mammalia > Rodentia > Muridae > Mastomys > Mastomys natalensis. The sequence goes on along the minus strand of JAJTUV010001478.1, from coordinate 275,720 downwards.
GGATTTGGCTAGGGACCGACTGGTCTCAAGCCCTGGGCTCTCAAACCACTGAGAGGCCTCGGAAGGACTGAAACTGGGGGCATGTGGGCGCACGACCAGCCTACCCACAGCAGAAAGAAAAGAGGGGGAATTGGGGATCCCTTTGCCCGGATGTGGCTAGGGATCGACTGGTCTCAAGTCCTGGGCTCTGAGGCTGCGGAAGGACTGAGACTGGGGGCATGTGGGCACATGACCAGCCAACCCACAGCCGAGAGAAAAGAGGGGGTATTGGGGATCCCTTTGCCCAGATTCGGCTAGGGATCGACTGGTCTCAAGCCCTGGGCTCTGAGGCCGAGGAAGGACTGAGACTTGGGGGCATGTGGGCGCATGACCGGCCATCCCACAGCCGAGAAAAACAAGGAGGGGAGGGAAGAAAGAGGCCCTGGCAGCACCCCGAGGAAGAGATTTGGTTACAGTACTTGCTTAGCAGACTTGGCAGCCTGGTTAGCTTGCTTGAAGATGTGGGTCCTGGTGGTTGTCTGAGAGATGGCTGTTCGGCTAGCTTGTCTGTAGTTGCGTGGCTGTTCGGGGCTCCACGTTGGTCGCGTCATTATGTGGGAAAAAATGGCAGGCAGCGCAGCGGCAGGCCCTGGGCCCAGGTGGCAGCGGCCCAGGATCTGCGAGGTGGAGGCTGCCTGGAGGCTTCCAGGCAGCCTGTCTCACATACCGGAGGAAGGTTGCAGGTTTCAGTGGCTGGAGGCTTTGGCTGCGGCGGGCCTGGCAGGCCCCAATGATACGAGGAAGTCCTTAGTTCCAAAAGGGTTTATATTGTCATGGCGGATGGTAGATGGATCTGGATGTACCCCCCCAAACTCAGGGCAGACCTGGGTTAAGTAGGGAGGGAGAAAGGGGGAGGTTCTGGGGGCATGCTTAATTGGCTCCTCCCTCTGACCTTCATTAGTATGTAAATCTCTAGGGCCTGAGGCCTGTAGTTACACCCTCTACCTGTGCACTTTGGGAGGGGCTGTAATGGCCTACGTGACTAAACAATGTAGGTCTATGGAGATTGGACTGCTTTTCAGGACCCTGAGTTCTGGGGGCGTGGCCGAACTCCTGTCGTTTCTCCCTTGGAGTCTCGGGGTTCTAGGCCCATGCCCAGCCAACTCCTCCAACAAGGCCACACCTCCTAATCATTCTCAAACAGTTCCACCAAATGGAGACCAAGTATTCAACCATGAGCCTATGGGGATGATTGTCATTCAAACTACTACAAGCAGTCTCAAGTTGAATGCTGATGCTAGTTTTATTAGCAGGATAGTGAGGTCCTGCACCTTAATTAACTCTGAAGTTACTCCAATACTACATGACCTTCCTGCCAAACACTAGCTCTTGAGAACTGGAAACCTCTTTTGACATAGTTAGCAAACTAGGGTGCTCCCACCTCTTAAGAGGATGATCTTTGCACTCTTACTCTTAATGGAGAATGGGCTCTGCATTGAGGAAGTGGACTCACCTGATGATCACACAAAAAGTTGTTCATTCATCTAAATGCAAACTGCTTGAGGATCAGGTTCATCACCTGAGTTTTTGATCTTAGCTATTCTGACTGGTGTGAGGTGGAATCTCAGGGTTGTTTTGATTTGCATTTCCCTGATGACTAAGGATGTTGAACATTTCTTTAAAACCAGATACACTGAAACTAACAGAAGAGAAGGTGGGGAAGACCCCTCGAATACCTAGTCACAGGGGAAAAGTTCCTGAACAGGACACCAATGGTTTATGCTCTAAGAGCAAGAATTGACAAATGGGATCTCATAAAATTGCAAAGCTTCTGTAAGGCAAAGGACACTGTCAATAGGACAAAATGGCAACCAACAGACTGGGAAAAGATCTTTACCAATCCTACATCCAATAGAGGGCTAATATCCAATATATACAAAGAACCCAAGAAATTAGACTGCAGACAATCAAATAACCCTATTAAAAAATGGAGTACAGAGCTAAACAAAGAATTCTCAACTGAGGAAACTCGGACAGTATTTTATTTTATTTTATTTTATTTTATTTTATTTTATTTTATATTTTATTTTATTGACAAAATTGATGGACTGGGTGTTAGGTCTATTTTGTACTTTATAAATTACAAAATGGTAATAGTTGTGCTCAACTTATCTAAGATAAAAGACTCTGCATAGTGCAGGATGGTGCCGAGTTTTTCAATATTTCCTGCAACAGGTGGCAAACCAATGTGTTGGGCAAGAATCCACTAGAAATTTAAGATTATTAGCCTGAGAGTTAGAGTTTTGTTTTTTAATTGAATAGCTTGTTAGTGCTGGGAAGAGTCATGTGGACTCAAGCACGGGAACCCTGAAACAAAGAAAGGACTCTGAGGTCTCCTGTTGTGGAAAGAGACAAGATGGCTGCTCTGAGTCAGAGAGCTGTAGAATGGAAGTTGCCTACTTCTTGGGGCAGAGAATGACTGAACTGAATTATAAAATGACTGAATGAATTATAAAACAGGGATTATTTGCTTTTAGGATAGATTTATATACAAATTCTGTCTGATTCACATGGGGAATTTCACCCATGGTTCAGAACTAGAATAGGGAAAAATCAGTCACTGCCTCCAAGTAGAGAGAGCAGTAATAATTGCCTGCTATGTATAGGTATTAATTATTAATGTCTGTGGCTCCAGGTAAAGAGATCAACAGATACATTATTATAACAGGTATTAATAAAATAAATGTCTATGGCTCCAGGCAGAGAGTCAAACAGAGAGATTGTATAACAGGATGGCTGCTCTAGGCAGAGAGATTAACAAGTAAAAACTACCTGCTTCCTATAGGCAAATACTAGTGAAAGTTGGAATCAATTGCTTTAAAGATGATATAAAGATATATTGCTCTAATATGCCTTATAGAATACTCAAATTCTGTCTATTGTGGTCTCCACGGGAATCTTGGGTTATTATCTTGTAGAGAAAAATAGATGAGGCCTAAGAATAGACACATACAGTATTTTAGTTTACTTCATTTGTTTTGGATTGTTTTAATTTTCAAAATGGTTGTGATTTTGAGTTTTGTGGTTATATTATTCCTCTGGGAGAAAGGTCAATATAAAGGCTTTTCTGGTTACTAGCTCAAGGATATGCTCATTTGGGAGAAAGGTTTTGTCTTTGCATTTTTAGAAAACATGATTAGTATCTATATACCTTCCAGAGTAATATGGATCAGATTTGATAGAGAGAGATCCCCAGAGAACTAGATTCCAGAGAGTCAACCAAACAAAAAAAATTTATCTTGATAATACTAAAATTGTGTTTTGAGATCTGCATATTACAGAATATACAGCCTTGGTAAGTCTTATCATCAGACTCACTGAACTGACCTGCTTGAACTCCTGATGGCTTAGACTTTCAGCCAGATCCAGTCAGGACACAAGCATCAAAGATTAAATCAATTGTTGGTGTGGCCTTCTTAACGCCAATGAACTACCCTATTTTCCCTACCGTTTCCCCTCCTTCAAAAATATCTCAACGCCCATATTCAGCTTGAAGAAGTTATGAAGAGACATCGCCTCAGTTCCCTGGGCTTTGGGGCTGGAGGTGTTTATTATAGGTTGTCTTTCTAGGGAATATAGAAATGGTCACAATTGGAAAAGGGAGGAAATAGCTAGAATTGATTGTATATAGCCATAATCTCATTTGGTAGAAATCTTTATAATTGTTACTAAATTGAAGTCATAATTTCTTATTTTGATACAGAATCAAGGTTTGGTATAAATTCCTTCTATTGATACAAAAGTTTATAAGTACAAGGCTTGGACCCAGTCCTCCTATAAATGCCATTAAACTGATCTTGGAATTTTAAGCCTGTGAGTTAAGGGCCAAATAGCAAATTCATGGCTCTGAGTTTATTGTTAGGGTGTTTTCAAGATATTTAATTAGAAATAGATGGGAGTAGTTAATGAAGAACAGTACAGATTACTTTACATAGATGTTCAAAAATGCCAGAAATCTACAGAATGTGACAATTTAATGTTAATTATTCACTTGTTGTTGAGACATTCCATTCATGGATTCAAAGAAGCAGCTGAGCATCTTACCTACAGGTGAGGCTGTACATTGTGGCTAGGTTGCCACTGGGCCAATCTCTCCTGAAGACCTGTACTGTTCTTAAAAGGATACAATTTACAGGTTAGGACAGCTTAGTTCTGCTGAGACAGAATAGGCTAGTCCTTTATATTCCTGTTTCTCAAAGGTCTGTCAGATGATTATGGGCCAGAAGGCTGAAGACAGATGCTCCAACTTCCTGACTTTCTGTGACTTTATAAATAGGCAGCTGTCTCTACAACTTGTTTCAGTTCTGGAAGCTGTATTAGGCTTTGTATATCTTTAGATAACGTTGGTCATTCTCAGATTTCTGACGGGGTTGAAAAACTACTTAAAGTCTCATACACAACCCAGGCTATTTAACATTGAAAGAACAGATTTGAGAGGACGGTTTTCAGATGGCATACAATCTAAAGACATGACATAAGTCAGGTGTAGAATTAAGTCTTTTAAGTTAGAATAGATGACAATGTTCTATTTTATTGACAAAAATGATGGATTGGGTCTTAGGTCTATCTTGTACTTTATAAATAACAAAATGGTAATAGTTGTGCTCAAGTTATATCTGAGATAAAGGTATCTTTTAAGTGAACAGAAAGGGGGAAGTATTGTGGATGGCTCTGTGTTGCCTTCATTTTGATGTTAATTTCCACTCTCCTGGGAGGGGCTGCAGACAAGGAGTGAGTCACATACTCAGGTGATTTCTTGTGAACCAGTTCCCTAATGAATAAAGGAGCCAATCACTAGGCAAGTAGAAGGGACTTCTGGGATGGAGGGAGGGAGAGAGAGGAAGAGGAGAGAGGGTCCTTTTTGGGCTGGGACAGTGTGAGGACAAGATGTAGCTACTAGTGTCTCCCAGTTTCTACAGTGGATCCGTCAGGATCAGCCACCAGAGGATTTGGATTTAATGCAGATACCAGATTAGGATTCTAGTTGTTGTGCCCAGAGATTGAGCTACCATTGTTTCTGGCAAAGAAGAAAGAAAGAGAGAGAGAGAGAGAGAGAGAGAGAGAGAGAGAGAGAGAGAGAGAGAGAGAGAGAGAGAGGGAGGAAGAGAGAAAGAGAGAAAAAGAAAGAAAATCATAAATCAATGAGACGGCTGAAAATAGGCTTGCTCACTTGGCACACACAGTTGGGCCTTCTTTATGTGGTTCCTCTACATGAGCTGGCTATGGCTTCCTCTTATTATGGAGGCCTTGGCCTCTACAAGCAACAATAACTGAGAACAGGGATGCTGTGTCCTCTCTCCAGGTATAGGCTCACAAGTCAGAAAGGGCTGCTGATTTGATATTCTATTGATTATAGTGCAGTTTGAAACCTGCCTTGATTCAGAGGGAGAAAATGAGATACCATCTCTCACTGACATAGCTTCAAAGCTCTAGGGTAAAGTATGGTAGAAACGTTGCTGGACATACCCTGAACAATGAACCCACAACAGAACTGGCATGATACATGGCATCATTTCCCTTTAACCTGAAGAAACTACTGTACTGGCTGTGGCATGGATCTGACTACAGGTTCTTTCAATTTCTGTGTATTTCATATAACGTTATTTAACTTTTGTTTTTCAGGTATATTTTTAGAGATTCATTATTTTACTTAGCTTGACAGACAGGTTCCTTTTTTTTCTTCTAGCTCTTTGAAGATACCATTGTATAGTGTTCTGATCTGCATGTTTCTGATACTAAGTTCAAAACAACTCACATGCCTTTCCCTCCTTGACTGATTGTTTTCTTTGTTTACTTAGTAATCTAACTATGCTATTGTGTGTCTTTCTTGTGGCTTAACATGATAAATTATTTTAAGCTTCTTGAAAAAAATTGGTTAGTACCTTTCCCTAAATGTAGAAAAGTTTTCTGTCAGTCATATATTATATCTTTTACTACTTTTTGAGACACATTTTACCTACATAGACCATATTATCCTGGAGTTCACTATGGATCCCAGCTCAGGCTAAACTTGAACTTACAATGCTCCTCCTGCCTCTAGCCTTCTGAAATCTGGAATTATAAAACATTACCTTTAAAATTACTGAATACATTACATTGTGTTTTCTAAAACTCTTATACGTTTCCACATCTGTGCTATTGAGTGTGCTCAATAATACTTCATGCCTATTTCAGATTCTGTTATATGTTATATTTTACAGTTCCTTGGATGTGACTTAAGTTGTTTTTTGTTGGTTTGGTTTTTGGTTTAGGTGTTTTATTTTGTTGTTGTTATTTGCTATAAAATTGTGGGTGCTAAAGTTTCAAAGTATGTTATGTGTCCTTAAGTAGGCTGTGTCAAGACTACCCCTGAATTAGTTTTAAAAATATGTAAGAAACTCAAATACCTCTGTAACAAGAAAATAGTAAGGTTTTTTTTTTTTGTTTTGTTTTAATGGACAAAGGATCTGAATAGACATTTCTCAAAAGATGACATGAGTAATAAATGATTAATGGGTATATAAAACTGGTCAGAGATACACAAAGCCACAATGAAATATCACTGCATATATGTGGAACTAGCTATTATCAAAGGACAACAGAGGCTGGATGGAGGGCTAGCTCAGCAGTCAGACTGGATGCTCTTCCAGAGAATCCAGGTTTAATTCCCAGCATACACTAGTGACTCAAAACCATCTGTACCTCCAGTTCCAGGGGATCCAATGCCTTACTCTGGCCTCAGTGGGCACAAGCATGCACAAGGTACAAACACACACACACACACATATACACATGCAAGAAAAACATTAATATACATTTTTAATGGTAACAGATAAACACTAGAGAGAGCAAGAAGGAAATGAAACTACAGTGCAGGCAGAGTGTGCATTCCTGGACAGTAGTTATGGAGAAAATGTAGGAGTTTCTTTCAACACTAAAAATAACCACCTTATGATCTACTCCAGTGGAAATGAAATCTTTCCCAGAGCTTTTCCATGTTTATCACAGTACAGAACAGCTAAGACGTGAGTTCAAGCTCTGTCATCACTGGGTGGCCAGATAAGAATCAGTGGCTTCCATATACAGTGAACATGAAATGGTCTTTACATACAAGAAATACAAGACGGAAAATTTGGAGCCCATTATGTTAAGTGAAATAAACAAAGCAAAGAAAGAAAAATACTGTACAATTTCTCTTGAGTGTGGATCTAGAAGAGCCACATCCAAATTTGAGGAATGAAGAAGGCAAGGGACGGTAGCTAGGAGAGCAAAAACACTAGAAAAGTATAGATCAAAAGACTAAAAATTCAAGTTGGATAGCAGCAGGTTGAAGAGATTTATGGTACAACATGGTGACTATGACAATATGCTATGTTCTTGAAAAACTGCTGAGAGATCTTAAGTGTGAAAAAGGTATGGAGTAATATACAATCTATCAGTTCAATTTAGTCATTCTATAACATACACACATTCAAAACATGTTGTGATGCAAATTAATACAAGTAAGAAATACATGACGGTTTCTTTGGAGCCTGAACTGCACTAAGCGTGGTCTGATACACAAGATGCTTCCCTGGTTAGCTGTCACCTCAAGGTCTTGGAGTACATGATGGCTCCTGGATTCCTAGCCATCTCACAGACTCCAGTGGCTTCTCTTTATCTGTCAAGCATCATAGCATTCCTGCAAACGGCAAATTACTGGTGACCAAAGGCTCCAATGCTGCCCCACTGAAGATTTGCAGAGCCCCTCATCTGACTCCCCAGCTGTCTCATCAGCCCCACACGCCCCATCTGTTGGGGTTTGTATTCTTATTTTTACTAGTAATATAGTGCTGCTGTGTTGCAGTTAAACAGAATTTGCAGATGAAAATCAAGTGAAACACAGTCGCTTCTGTGCTGCTGCTCTCTCAAAGACCAGAGATTGATGCTCTGTTTTCAGTACAGGGGCTAGCTGTTTCACATAGGTACCTATTTTACAAATGTTTAGGGTAATATGTTATGATGGCTGGAAGTGGAAATCACTATAAATGCTATTCAAAAGACCATCAAAGAATACAAACTGAGCAGTTATTATAAGTGGCCAAGGGAAAGAAGCAATTGCACAGTCCTACCCAGCTTCAACACTTATGAACCACTACAATTACCAGCATGGCAAGATATGGATAAAAAGGTGCATGCTCATAGCAACCAATACCTGTGTAATTGGACTTAAGCCCCACTCAAAGGAAGGAAAATCATTCTGACACTGGAAACCTAGCCAGCTTTCTAAGGCCAGTGAGGTCAATGACATTAGAAAAGAAAATCCTGCTGTTTATTTGCTAGACCAGGATAATTCCATACTACATTCTATATCTTTTCCTTAGAACACAGACAAATGTATCTACCACTTCTCATCAAGAAACCTCTCTATACAGCAAATGGAGGCCACTGCAGAAAACCATAACTGGATATAATGATCAACAGATCATAGGGAGCACAGCCATAGAGATATACCTGTAATACTGTTCATACATCTATGGCTCAGGGAACATGGAAGAGGAGAAGCAGAAGATAGTAAGAGACAGACTATCAAGGGGTCTGCTGCGAAATTTTCTCCTAGAGATAGCTAAACAAGACCAAAACAATGTAATACCAAAAGGAATGGGGAACATCTTATGGAATCACACTCCTATACCATGAACTACAGGTCATAGTGATTGCTGGAGAATTAGTCTCTCCTAGGGATGAGCTCCCTTATTAATTGGCCAGTATAGTGGGAAGCTTTGAAACCATATAAATACAACCAACAAAAACATAAAGACAGCAGATTGTATTTACACACACACACACACACACACACACACACACACTTGTATTTATACACAATAATAATTTTAAAAGAGGCCATCAAATTGTAAATTGCAGGTGTCATGAAAGGGGTTGAATGGAAGGTAAATGGGAGGGGCTGGAGGAAGAAAAGAGAAGGGAAAAGAGATATAATTATATATAAATTAAAACATATTTTAAAAAGTCAACATAAAAATAAAGATAAAATGTGCTGCAAGATACATCTCCCATCTAGATATTTTTGGATACTATGAGGAACACTGATTCAACAGGCCTAAAAGTGTTCATTTTTTCTTTCACATCAATGACAGTGCAAGTTTTTTTAAAACAAGCATGCAAAGATGGCTCACAGACTTACGTTCGCATTCTCTGACATCCAGGTTGAACTGCTGTAATGCTCCCAAAGTGAGCTGCCGTACTTCCGCTTCTAGCAAAAGTTGCATCAAGGATGTGGCTAAATGCTTGCATGCTGACATACAGGCTGTCTGGGCCACCTTTCCCTGAAATACAAATGTGTAAACAAGAAAGTTAATGGGTTTAAAACCAAATGCCATCTAAACTATTTATTCATTTGTTTATTTTATGAATTTAAGACAGAATCACAGCCATCCTAGTATGGCTTTAGACTTGCTATATAGCCAAGAATGACCTTGAATTTCTGATCTTACAGTCTCAACTTCCAAAATGTTGATGTTGTAGGTGGGCAACCCCATGCCTACGTTGGTGCTGGTGTCAACCTGAGGTCTTTGTGTACTGTAAGCAAGCACTGTATCAACTGTGGACATCCCTAAATATAAGAGTTTAAATAACTTATTCTATTCATCAATTAGGAATTTCTTTAAAGTTCTCTATCATAATACTTGCACATCTTATAGCCTTGGAAGTATACATATGTTAACAGCAATTACTTAAGACACTGGCTCCATCCTACCAGTCATGGTAAGTAAAACAGTAAGCTATATTCACAAAACCCAAATATGGGCTAAGAAGCATATTATTTTAAAATTAACAGTAGAGATGCAATATTCCAAAATCATAAGTAAATTGAGAAAGAATATTAAGAGGAAATAAATATGAAAAAGTCTTTTTCAAAAAATTCTTTATACATTTTAGCAACAGTCTCTAGATACAAAACAGTACTTACTGCTCTATGACTTGTCAGTAAACTCAAAGCAAAAAAGACCTCTGAGCCGGGCGGTGGTGGTACACGCCTTTAATCCCAGCACTTGGGAGGCAGAGTCAGGCGGATTTCTGAGTTCGAGGCCAGCCTGGTCTACAGAGTGAGTTCCAGGACAGCCAGGGCTACACAGAGAAACCTTGTCTCGAAAAACCAAAAAAAAAAAAAAAAGACCTCTGATATGTCATTAAAAGGGTGAATTTTGTTTTCATACAAAACATTATTGAGATTTACAGATAAATTCTAAGATAATTATTTTAAAATTAACAGGAGAGATAAATTAATAATTAACTATCTTTATAAAAGCATTCAAAGCACTTACATATTCACTAATATTAAAATCATAGTTTATGCTCCTGAATGACATCATTAGTTACCATCCTACTTTGTATCAAAAGTGACCATTATTAGTATTAGTTTCTCTTTTGTACACTGTAAATTCTGTTCTGAGGGGCTAGGGCTAGGGCTGAGTGAGAGACCACTTGCCTAATGGTGTTTGAGGCCTTGAGATCCATGTCCAGCACCACAATGAGGAAAAAGGAAAAGGAAAAAGAAATGCTATTATGACAAGTACAGGATCAGAAACAATGGGCTTCCTCTGTGTGCCAACCTTTAGCCATCCCTAAACCATACTTCCCTAATTATGGATGCAGACAAAGGCTGTCATGGAATGGGATTCTATTGGACTATACTTTTAAGCTCTCTCCTTAAACAGGAAGTTATTACCTATTCTTCTCCCCAGTATATGAATATAAAGGCTGGAATCATTTCTGATATAAAGGTCAAGGCTTAACTTAGGCCCTAACTTGCTACTACTCTTTTGGTGTCTTTACTGAAGGTTGTGAGGAAAGCTAAGTCTGAACGTCTTGCCTCTTTGTGAATCCTGGTGATTGTTTACCTTCTGTACATTGGCAGGTTTGTGTCTATTTATATTATTTTGCTTGCCTTATCTCATACATTCCACTTCACATGTGAAAAAAATTAGGCATAACTTCCCAGGAATCCCTGTGCTCACTTCTCACTCTATTGCTCAAGATGGCTTCTTCAACATTAAACTACTTTCGTGAACACAGCAGCCACTTTGTTCTAAATTGTAGCCCCGGTCTTCCTAGGCCAATAGCAATGTAATCCTTCCAGGTTCTCCAGCAGGAGATTGTGGGGGCTCTGATTACCTAATTTCTCTGGAATTACCACCCTGCACTCCTGGATGTCCAACAGAAAGCATCCAGTCCAGAACACAAAGTCAAGGCTGGTAGTAGTTGCATTATCATGGCTAACAATTGGCAGCTTTTTTTCTGTATGATAGGTATGCTAAGTATATATTGATAACTATATAGGGATAATCTTATTTTTATTCTAAAATTTCTAAAGTTTCAGCTATTGTCCTCCAGCCCTATCACATCTATAAGAATTCTACTATTATTCTTACTACTCCTTCAATGTGCCTTTGCTCATTGCCAGGTTTTAAAATACAAGGTTTCATGTAGACAAGGTTGACCTCAAACTAGCTATGAAGCTGAGGAGTGGTTTGAACTCCTGATCTTCATATCTCTACTGTCCAAATATTGGGATTAAAGGCACTTTAGGCAGTGCTGGGAATGAACTCAGGGCTTGGTGCATATTAGGTAACCATTCGACCATCTGAGCTACATCCGAACTCCATTAAGATTTCTTTTCTCCACATTTAAAATCAGCAACCTCACTATTATTTACCTACAAAAATGGGTCTTTCAATGTACTATACATATCTCAATGAGCTTGCAGAATCATTTTGACTATAGAGATACTTTGAGTAGCACTTCCTTGAGTGATACTTCTGAACTGCCATCTCTCTTTCCTTTCCTAGAACACTGACAGTACACAGGTCCATGCAGACTCAGTTCCATGTTGGGTTTTTCATTTGATGCACTCAATAAAAACCATAGTTGAAGTCTTGATCTTCCTGAGGGATTGTGATGTGTGACATGGTCCTCTTATGATGCTGGACAGCAGTGACAATGGCTATGCAGAGACAGAGGATATAAAGAGCAAACAGGATGCTATGCTGAACTGGTGTTCAATATGTTACAATGAATTGTAAACTCCTGTTGTTCATTTAAGAAAGGTTTGTTAGAATGTATTCTTATCAGGTAAATAAATTACATTTTAAACCTTTCAACTATAATCCACAAATTTCCCTTTTATCTCTTTGAGCTTGGGGATGGGAGGGAGGAGATCCTTTCTGTTTCTTTGTCTTCCTACTTCTTTCTGATTTGAACAAAACCTTGTGATATAGTCAAGGCTAGCTCAAATTTGAATTCCCACTTCTGCCTACAAAGTAGCACTACCACACTCAGCTAATCTGGGGACTTCCTACAAATTTGATCTTGGGTTTACTCATACTGAACTCAGCTTTGAGTCCATTGTTTAATGTAGTTAATGTACCTTTCAAAACTCATATAAGAAAACCAGTTGCAGTAGTGTATATCTGGAATTGTAACACTCAAATGGTAAAAGTCCAGGGCTTGAAACCAGCCTGGTGTAAAACACTTCTTTCCTCATGCTCAGTCCATATGAGTCTTTAATTGTAGATTTTACTATTTTAGAATAAACAATAAATAATAATCCTGCTCAAATAGTCCATCTTTTTTTCTATTTTTTTCCATTTTCCCTACCACAAAGGGTTGTTGTTGTTGTTTTTGTTTGTTTCATGTTCTTTGTTAATATCAATATGAATCATCTCAGGATCTGTGCCTATTAACTATGTGAGCTTTTCTGTAAGTCAGTTTTTCCTTCTTATTAGCATTTTAGAAAGTCTTATTTAGTGCATGTGCCCTGCAAGTGAGATGTTATACAGTCTCTAGATTAACTTCTCAGCCTCAACAGAGTTTGGAAATTTGTTCTAGCAAGCAGCTAGATGGGTAGATTGTCTTGGCTATTTAGACTGGTTTTTAAACTTTATTACTGTGGATCTATGCTCATTCTGCCTTTACTCTCAGGGTCTTGTTGTTTGTTCCTGTACATAGCCCTACTGGCATTTCAGCTAAACAGCATAGTGCTCACTAGCTCTCTCCAGGGACACAATCCTCTATGTATCTGTCTGTCAACTTCTGGAATATCTGTTGTTCTCAGTCTTCAGCAGCAGTTGTCTTCCAAGTTCCCATACTGTCTATCTGCCTGTGAAGCTTAACAACTAGCCAAAAACCAAGAGTAACTAAATAAAGTTTTTTTTGGACAGTTCTTTCTCTTTTCTCACTTCTTTGGTATTCTGCTTCTTTAATTATAGTCCTATTGATAACACAAATGTTTGCCTGAAGTACCTTCCTCATTAGCCAATGCTATGATTTCATATTTTCTCAAAAATTTTACAGTGGTTTGTGACTAGATGATAAATCCAACATCAGTGCTACACAGCCAGTACATTAAAGGAATCATTGTTTTCCTTTTAAAATTTGTCAGTCTTTTTGTTTTTGTTTGTTTGTTTGTTTGTTTTTTAAAGACAAATTTTTACTCAGTAGCTCAAACTGGCCTCAACCTTACACCAATGTTTCTGCCTGAGCCTTCTGAGCACCAGGATCCCAGGGGTGCAGCATTACATAGGGTCTAACTGGACAGTATTGTCTCACTCTTCAGCCCAGACTGGCCTCTAACTAGTCAGCCTCCTGCTTCAGTCTCCTGCTTGTTGGTATTACAGCATGTGACACCACACTTAGCTCAGAATCTTTTAAATTTATCAGTTTATATCAACCAGGGGTAGGAGACAGCCCTGTAGGAGTCATTTAAAGAAAGTCTTTCTAGGTACTAGTTTCCTGTTTTGAGTACTAAGCACTCAGTACTTTCCATCACCCCTAGGCAAACATTTATGCTTCAAAAAAATTCTATGTGTCTTTTGAACTAAAATTGACAATAAAAGATGAAGAATGAACCACTTATGAGTGCACATATATAAACATGCCCTAGAACACTGGTTTTAGCCATCCTCCATTTACCATCTGCAAACTAAGAATATTTTAATAGTTGGGTTAAAAAAAAACGATGCTGCTTCCAGCACAGTTTCTCACTTGCACTAAGTACTCAGCAAGTACAATATTTATAATTATTATTCCTGTGGTGTTAAATATAGCACTGGGTATATGTGCTTAAAATGTTTTATGGATTCAAAATAATTTATTGCTCATGTCTTCTACAGACTCACATGAATTTCTACTTTTAAACCAAGTACTTCTGTCTGTGGGGGTAAAAGTGAGAGTGCACTTCCTTCTGAAGCAAATCAAGGGAAGCAAGCAATTAAATGCTAAATTGAGCAGCGTAAACGCTAAGCCCTATCTGATTTTAGAAGAAAGGGTTACAAGGCCAAAATAGTTACAAAAGCTTCACAGGAGTGGTAGGGATTTCTGGGTCAGCCTAATCACATTCCCACCACAGCCACTGGATATTGTCTTAACTGACTCACAAGTCAAAATGAAAGTCCCACAAAGTATTCTACAAAGAACAACTGCACTCGGGGCTCCCACAGAATCAGTCCTTCCAGCAAAACACAAAACTTCCTTTCTCTCTCCATAACTCCTGTTCAGGTTACAGGTCAATTTCATTCAGCCTGCCCATTAACACAGAAATGTTTTTGAAAGTATTCAGTCTCTGTTGTGCTGGCCATTTCACAAGACAGCAACCTAGATGTCAACAAATCAGACTCAAATATTAATGAGCAAAAGGTCATGATGAGGTAATCTCCAAGGTTCTACTGGTTCCTGTTCTCTGACCCTATCCCATTCCCCCTGCCCTTGTTCCCTGCCTTTTTTCTACATACATTTACAATCATGAGCTCATTCTCAAGACATACCCTCTGGACTATAATTTCACTTAAAATGTGTTTTAAGTGGAGGACTCCTAGATGCCAGATAGCAACACAAGGGTGACTAGCAGACACAAGGGTTCCCAATAAAGGGAAACCCTCCAAAGCCCAAATCTGATTCTGGGATTTGATTTTTAAGTACTAGAACATGGGAAAAAGGAGGAAAAAGGAAACCCCTCTTTCAAACTTTCCAATAAGCTATTTAATAAAGTGACAAAGCAGAGCATATTAAAATATTAACCAAAGCTTCCAGGAAAACCTGTATAATCCCAATTGTTTATTCAAGACCTTTACAAACCTCATAAAAAATTAAGTGGGTTTGGAAAAAACACACCACAGCCATAGGAGAAAGTTTACAAAATACAATGGTGCTGACGCCTGCCTGTCTGCCAGCCAGTCCCTTTAACTCCAATGTAGACTTATTACTCAGTTCCTAACTGTCATTCCCTAAGTAAGAGTACTGTCCCTCCCAAACACCTCATTAGCTGCCTTGCCTTCTTCCTTTCTTCAACTAATGCATCCTGTAGGTGCTCTGCTTCTTTATTCTCTGCCAATAACAAATGCTTCATTTCAGAATCCTTAAAACCTTGAGATGACTCTTACAGGAAACTCATTAAAAGATCCTTATGTGAATTTAACCAGACTTTTAATTAATTTCACTGTGGGAGAAAAGTACATGAGCAGCATGTCCATTTATAATAACCGATAGTAAAATAAGACAGGCCTGAAGAGAAGCAAGACTCTGGTTCACATCAACCTTGGATCAAATCTTGGCCTTTCACACATGTAACCTTAACAGCATTAGTTAATCTTGGTTGGACACAGCTTCCTCACAAGTAAACAGGGATAACAATGCTAGTCTTGACTGTGTGTATGAATGCAAATAGAATTCAGAGCTGTTTAGCCTGCAACAGGAGGATCGGGTAGCTAATTTGTTACAAGACATTCTTACAACTTAAATAATGATCATCCATGGTTAAGGAAAATTTAAAGTTAAATTGTTTGAGTTTCACAGGCAGGAATAAATACTCCACATCTAATTTAAAAGTAGGTATAGAAAAATAAACAAAAAATGTTAACAGAAGTAGGCTCAACAATAATCTTCTAGCACCAAGAAATTCACTCTCTTTTTTTTTTTCCATAAGTTACATATATTTTTTTATTGGAAATTTTATTTACATTTCAGTTGTTCTTCCCTTACCCCCTTTCACCTCCTCCCTCCCAGGAACTCCCTATCCCATCCCCCCTCCTCCTGCTTCTATGAGGGAGAAATTCACTCTTGAATTCATTGGATGATAGGAAACAGAAATGCAAAAATCACTGTTTAGGAAGAAAAATATTCATAAGTCATTGATATTTCAAATAAACGTGCATATTCTCTCTACTCCTCTCATTTTTCCTTCTGAATAGCTTGAGAAGGGAGGGGACTCCTTTGGGCCTGGTACAAAGGCTTCAGAACATGTCAACACTTAGAGAGTAGAAAACCTGAAAGACTGCCTTGTTCACTAGGAATCTGATATCACACAACTTGGTAAAGTGTAATGAAGCCAATAGCTAGTGAAATAAACACTAATAAGCAATCTATCTGGCTAACAGCCGCTTCAGTGCACCTTTCCTCCAGTACTGCCAAAAGCAGAGACCCAGAAAAAGACACAAAAGCTTCAAAATGTTTAAATGAAGACCAATGAACCCAGAGACAAAGACAGAAGTTCAGAGGAAGAAAATATGCCCAGAATTCTGAATATGGAACAGGAGACATGCTTCAAAAAACCCTCTACTATTCAAACACAGTTCTGGGTGATCCTGATAAACAGACGCATGACAGGTCTATACTTTGCTGTTTCTCTTTTTTCATCATAGGACTCTTTCAGTTATTCCCATCTACTAGGCTTCTTTCTTATCTAAACAGGTGGAGTTGAAAGGTGAAGGGTAAATCAAGTTAAGCATCACTGCCAAGATATTCTTCTAGAATAAAGTCAATATAGATCTTACATGTCTGTGGTCAGAGAAAGAGGTGTACTGGATGGCCTTGACCACCAACATGATAAAATGCAGAAATGCCCAGGAGGTTAACAGTGCAACTCTAGGTCTACCACTGCATTTCCGGAGAAGGGTAACTAAAGGGTGACTTCCCCAGAATTTGCGTGGCACATCCTATACAGATACAGGCATACACAGCCAAACAGTAGATGGAGCTTGGGAATTCATATGGAAGAATAGGAGGAGGATTATGGGTCCAGAAAACGATAGGAACTGCACAGGAAGACCAACAGAGTCAACAAACCTAGACTTTTGAGGCTCTCAGAGACTGAACCAACAACCAAAGAACAAACACAGGTGGACCTAGGCCTCCCCACACATATGTAGCATGTATGTAGCTTGACTTTCATGTGGGTCCTGAACAATTGGAGCTGGGGCTATCCCAAAGCTGTTGGCTGAATATGGCATATATTCTACTAGCTGGGCTGCCTTGTCTGGCCTCAGTAGGAGAGGAATCGTGGCAGTTGAGGGTACATAGGGGATACCCAGAGGAGAAGGGGAGAAGAGGAGAAGGGGGGGAGGATTGTGGGAGAGGGTGATCAAGAAAGGGATAGTGAGCAGGATGCAAAGTGGATAAATTAAAAAAATTAAATTAAAAAAAAAAAAGAGGAATAGAAGGGAGCAAGCTAGGAAGCAGAGCACTCTCTGTCTTTGGTGCCTGGCTGACATGATCCAAGTTTCCCTGACAGGATAGACTGAAACATACAGTATCATATACAGAGGTAAATCTGTTCTTGTATAGGTTGTGCTGTTTAGGACTTTGCCATAGCTGTGAAAAACTAACACAGAAGGGGTACACAGGGCTCAGGAAAATACTGCCAAAAGCAAGAACAGGCTCTCTCATTGTCAGATCTTTAGACCCAACACAGAGGTACAAGTCAGTTTTCTGGGCCACCAGCTTGCCAATTTTCAAGCACCATCATTTCTTTGTGAAAGTCACTGCAACACAGCATGGAACCTAATTAAACCCAAGGTAAGTTTAATGACTGCCTAAAACAAATGTAGAAGCTAGTAGCTATTGAAGAAAACACATAAGCTAAGAAAATAATGATTGAATATCAGTGTTCTTATTCTAAAATACCAGAACAACACAGGTAAAGTAAATGTGAACAGAAATGTGAAATATTTTCATTAAAACAAATAATACTTTTGATACTTAGATAAAATTTTAAAAATCCTAGGCTTAAATGTTTGGGGGGAAATTAAGGTTTATGCTTTTCAAAGTTCTAAGTTTAAGCAAATTTGACCTATGTAGCACACACAGAGAAATTTAAAGAGATATAGTGTGAAACCAGACAACAGAGATGAAACTAAGAAGCTAATTGTATATTACTTAAATAACCTTGACCAAAGACAAAGGCAAATAATAAAACTACGTAATAAAACTAGCACATAAAATCCTGGGTAATCATATAAAAAAAGAAGGAGAATTGTCATATATTAATGAGAAATACCTTCACACCTAACACAAGAGTATCGCTTCCTATAAGCATTCTAAAATATAAAACTCCCAGCTGCCAAGACCTTCAAATGACACAAAACAGACCACGAAATCATGTTAGAAAACAGTTGTGTGGATACAAAAACACAAAAAGACATAGACAACCACAGACCATTAGAGAATGTACTAAGATTGATACATCAAGCAAATGGTCTGGGGTGGAATACTACTGCAATGATGTGAATACACAGATATTCCCCAGATGTTGCATGATGGTTAGTAAGGATAAACATCCTAGGAATGGCAAATGGCAATGCTCTGAAGCCCAAAGGACTCTCTAACATTAGTGTTTCTCTCTTTTGATTAATTATGCAATAGGTTTCATTATAACATCTTCATACTTCTGTTTCATCGTACTTGAATATATGTGTCCCCATCCTCAATATAAGCAAGTGAGCAAGAAGATATCCATAGAACTAAACATGAACCTAAAAATTTTGACATACCAAATAAAACAAGGTTTTTATGTAATCATTGATCTGAAAACAAACTTAGAATTTTAAATTTACAAACATTATAGAAAAAAACTTTACCTGTTGCAAAAGTAAGGAAATATTTCTTTATATCATACATACCCTAATGATTAAATTCAAAATTGATATACTGAACCCAATAGAAAACCTTCTGTTAATAATGACCTGGCTGAGAAAAATTAAAATAGGTATAAAGAAGCTATTTAGATTAAAATACTACTGGTAAGAATATACCATTAATCTTATAATTCAGCAACAATGACAAAAAAAAAAAAAAACCAAAAATAAAACAAAACAAAGACCAAATACCAAAAAGCCAATACACTTTAAAGTGAGAGGAAACTCTAATGGGCAAATGAAGAAAACTATAAACAACCAAGGAGAACTCAGTAATGTTCATCATAATCAAGATTAAAACACTCAGGAAAATACCAATGCATATTACTGAAATATGCCTTAGACTAAATTAGACAGACAGACAGACAGACAGACAGACAGACAGACAGAATAAATGCTGGCTAGAACTATCTAGAGTTGCTTCTCTTATACACTGCTTTTGGGGAATATTTAACAATACAGTACCTTTCAGAAAATCTGTCAATTTCTGTAAAAGTTGAACACATTTATTTTTGACACAGAATAAAAATGAAAATAAATGGAACCTAGATGCTAGTTTTAAGATCACATAGAAAACTATATACCATGAGTGCCAACACACCCCCACCCCGAATTTAATGGAATAATGAATATAGAACAAGTAATAAGGTAGGTTCCCATAATCCCAGCACTTGGGTTTATACTACTGTTTGAATCAGTAGTATCACAAGTTCTAGTGGAGCCTCGTCTACACAGAGTTCCAGGCCAACATGGGATATGTATGACTCTGCCTCAAAATTACCTAACTAACTAAAGATAGCAAGTGAGAAAAACATTTTAAAATGTACTAATATACCTAAAAAAGTATTTTGTCAATGATACACATCTATATGGACATATAGATAAAGGACCAAAACCAAAGAAACACAACAGGATAGCTGTGTGTGGCATACCTGTAATCCCAGAACTGGGGAGGTCTAGGCAAGAGGATCAGGAATTCAAGTTAAGTTTCAGCCACCCAGTAAGATACAGGGCAGCCTGGATTACATGGAACTCAAAAAACCAAACAATAAGTAAGTCAACAGGGGCGGATGAGGTGGCCCATGCTCTCTATGAGGCTATTTACAAGCAACATTTCCAGAAGTCACTCTTCTGAATTCCAGCAGTCATGGGACAAATACAGTCAATAAGCCAGACAGTTTCTACAGGCAATGCATTATTAATAAAGAAATGTTTATAAAAAACTGAAACTGCACCTGTTTTCCATGTGTCCAGGAACTTTACACTGAACACAATTTCACAAGCTGTGGCAACAGTGTGTATGGCACTGAACTATGTTAAAAAAATTCTACTCCAGCCTTTTAAAGTACACAGCAGCTATGCAAGGCTATATGCAAATAGGAAACCACTTATGTTCAGGTGCTTAAGCATCCATCCACAGTCTCATGGCTAGTAGCTAAAGAGGAGCTGAACCAGTCTCCCATGAATATCTAAGGTTGGTGATATATATCATGGAACATAAAGTCTCAATTTCACTTTCAGAGACAAGTCACAAGATTCTTGATGGGACATTTCTAAAATAATGTTTTCCTTTTTTGTAATCACCTAAGATCATAAAATAAGGCTGTCTACCTTACTGTAACACTTATATGATATCAGTAGTTCATCTTGCCATTGTGTTTACAGTTAAGCCTGGTATAAAGTCAGGAACATTTGAGTACAAGGAAGCTATCACATATAGAGAGATTTCTGTGTAACTGTAATGAAGTTAAAATCAATTTAGGGTACCACACAGTACAAAGACAGTCCTCACAGGAAGCTACATATAAAGAAAATCACACCACCATCATGAAATTTAGTATAAGATCCATGCTAGATACAGCAATTTAGTTAGCAAAACAATCATACTGAAACTATTTAGCCAATGTTGTTTACTTCAATTTTATTGGCTATAAATATTTAAATTTGTTAGTTTTATATTATATGAGTATATTTACTATGTACATACTTTATATTATTATATAAAATATATGTTTTTATAAGGTATTTATGCCTACTTCATATTTATACATATATGGGTAATACCACTAAAAATAAAAGTTTAATTGAAATTTTATCCTGGGACATTTGGCACACCAGGCTGATCTAAAACAAGAAATTATGTATTAGATATATTATTTTAAATACATACATCCACACACAAACATAATAAAAGCATGCTCAAAGAAAGGCATTGGTTGCTAGAAATGAGCAAGCAAATAAAAGCCAGAGAAGTAGAGCCTAAGTTGGCTTGTATCAGATCTAGAAGGGCACGCTGTCAGAACTTGTCTAACAGCTATATTTCAAATTTCAATGCTAATACAGTTCTGGGCCTAGAACAAGGCTGAGTTTTCACTGAAAGGTGATAAGGACACAGATGACATGGAGCTTTGTCTCCTATGTACAGCTGGTGTAGTGGAAGTTGGCTTACTAAGAGGAAATTAATTGCAAGTATGGGTTTGATGTTGGAATTCATGATGGCCACACAGTACAGGAATCCTTAAGCTACACTCTGAATACAGACTGGTCCTCGATTCGTGAGACACTCGAGACAGAACCAACACTGAGTGTAAAGTGAGTGAGGATGCTTTGACTATCTGAGAATCACAAGTTTCCATTGGGTGTGAGGTTGTTCTCATTACAGATCAGCAAAAAAAAATCAAAAATTAAATTTAGTTAAATAAACAACTGGTCAGAAAGAAAAACTAATCTCTGTAAAGAAAATAAGTATAGAAACCTGGGATTAAAAAAGAAACCTTTTTAAAGGGACAATAAACATGAGTTTATATGGTAACTCAAAAGGTACATACATCATAGTGAAATAATAAACCACTGCAAAGAAGACAAAGTTCCAGGAAGATATTGTAGCTGATATCGAAAATCAATTGCGACAGCACTGGCATACTGGTTCATGCTACCCTAAGGCTGAGGCAAGAAGGCCAATACAGGTTTGAGAAAAGTCTCGGCTACAAAGTAAGCTCCTAGCTAGCCTGGGCTACAGAGTGAACACTTACATTAAAAACAAAACAAGAACTCAAGAAATTAGACTCTAGACAACCAAATAACCCTATTAAAAAATGGGGTACCGAGCTAAACAAAGAATTCTCAACTGAGGAAATGCGAATGGCTGAGAAGCACCTAAAGAAATGTTCAGCATCCTTGGTCATCAGGGAAATGCAAATCAAAACAACCCTGAGATTCCACCTCACACCAGTCAGAATGGCTAAGATCAAAAACTCAGGTGATAGCAGATGCTGGCGAGGATGTGGAGAAAGAGGAACACTCCTCCATTGTTGGTGGGATTGCAAGATGGTGCAACCACTATGGAAATCAGTCTGGCGGTTCCTCAGAAAATTGGACATATCACTATCTGAGGACCAGCGATACCACTCCTGGGTATATATCCAGAAGATGCTCTAACACTTAAAAGCAAAACAAAGCAAGCAAGCAAACAAACAAAAAACAAAATAATAAAAGAAAATAAGACATTCCAATGGGTCAGATACAATACAGCGAACTAAGAGGAGAGGAGGCTGGGGAATTATTCAGAATATGAGTAAGAAATATAAAAGTAACAAGAAAAACATTGCCTACAGAAGTGTCAAACTAACAGGAAACATAAAATGGCTGGAGAAAATAAAATAGCATCCTAAAGAAACTAAAGGAAACTGAGTAAGAGTTCAGAACTCTTTCTGCTAGTAAAACATGAGATAGATATAACAAACATTTGCAGACAAAGAGGGATCACACAGCTCTGGGAAGTGTTCTAGGTAACAAGCGTGCTTGACATAAATTCTGAATGTACTCTGGCTGTTGGTAGCCCTTGGGTAGCAGCCTTGGAATCCCATGGCATGAGTGACCTCAGCACTTTCCCAAAGAGGAGAGCCACAGCTTGACACAGACACCTGTAAGGAATGACAGGGAATCACTGCACAAAATCTTCCTGTCACATAAGAGCTAAGACAGCTTTCAAGCAAAAGACAGCAATTATAGGGTTAGACCATAAGATTTTCTTGTTTTCCTTCTATAATAAAAATAAGCAAAAATTTTTTCCAAATAACATAGAATTCATTTTATGGACAATTTCTTCCAAATAGTCTCATTGATTTAGTTTCTAGTAACTTCCACATCACAGAATTTCCTTTGTAATTCTTCTGTGCTTCACTTCACACTGCTCAATAGGAGCAAACACATGAGAAGCTCTAACCAGCTCAGAAGAAGACCATTCTAGATCAGCAATGAACTCCTGTTCCTCCTACTTCCACTTCCTAAGTGCTGGGCTTACAAGCATGTGCCACCAGCTCTTATATCAAAATATAGCAAGTCCTATGCACCAAAGCCAGGGCTTCTGATTTTGGAAGCCCCATCAGTGTTCCAGAGGCTGCACTTAGAAAGCTATTAGATAATATAATTTTTATTTACCTTGATCTAAGATGCCTTTTGCTTCCTAAAAGACTTTATGTCTTGATAAACTGGAACTTAGTCAACTTAAGTTCTCCAGTCATTTTATTAATATAGGAACTACTGATTTTAATTATCTACTCAACATTTTCATTTCTTCTCTTCTGAACACATTGTGATCAACAAAAATGCTGTAAGTAGTAAATAATTAATCAAACAGTCATATGTGAAATGGAATATATTATTCTTCATATTTTAGGTTCAATTCATAAGATAAAGGGAGTTCCAATCCTCCACTAGCCCTTTTATAAGTCAAGTCAGCCACTTCCTGATATCCATTGAAATCACTGCCCTGACACTAAGAGAACGCAAAGGCTCTGCATGGAGTATTCTACAAATTATTTTCTAAAATCCCTTAACAGTACAAAGCTAAGGAGAAAAAAACAAAGCAGTGAATGAATCAGCTACATGATGCTTTCCAAAAACACACTTGACAAATAACCAGTGGCTCTTCTCATGTGTATGAATACTTTGTATAATTGTCCAATTAATGAGATTTGGAAAAAAAGATTTAAAATATTTATCCACAACCAGACAGGAATTAGTATCAAGTCTGAGTGTTTGACTCCAGCTAAAGAGACAAGACAACAAAGATCCCTGTCATCTCTACAGAGTGTGGACAGAGGCACTTTATATAAATATATTAATATGCTGAGGAAGTAGTCTTTCAGAAGATAGACACACACAGTTTCAATCAACAAAACATTAGAAATCAATGGCCCTTGAAAGCTTTGCCCAGTCGTGTGTGGTTGTGTGTGTGTGTGTGTGTGTGTGTGTGTGTGTGTGGCGTGTGTGTGTGTGTGAACTTCTTAGGGAGCAAAGTGCAGTTCAAGTCAGCTTGACAGAACACCAAGCATACAGCCTACAACTGTGCTCACACTCATCCAAGTTCACAGTGCTTTGAGAGCAGAGCATCAGGGCAAGACAACGACTAGATTGCAGTGTAACCCACATGACATTTCCTTTCTGCTCTCTTAACTGACTTAAAAGAATGTGCATTACCATAGCTATATATTCTTCTGTTACAGACAGGATAAAAATATGTGTGAGTAAAGATATGAGCACACTGTGTTTTAATATATCAGTCTTTTTTTAAAATTTATGTTATAACAATTGCAAGAAATCCTTAAAACTCTGGAACTAATCTGAAATTTCAAATCAGAAAAAAATAACAAGACTTGAAAATCTACATTGAATGAAACAAACAAATAAACAAACAAACAAAAAAGAGTCAATTCTACCAAATGTAACATGAGTTCTGAAATTAAAGGACAGACTTTCACAAAGGAAATGTGCTGAGTTTATAGTCTAAAAAATGTGCCAATTATAAGTTAGATACTAGTAGCTAGAGAAAAAGGGTGAAAAAGACAGAGAAAAGTCTTTTTAGTTTGAAACAAAAATAAAACCCAAACACTTGAGCTTGAACATCATCATGAAACTTAAAAAATTCATCAGCATAGTAATATGAAATATCTGGAAGCTATTGTATGGACTGTTTGTCTGCAATCAATCAGAAATATGCACCACAACTGTGTCCAGAAACTGAGAAGCAGAATAAGACCCAAACTCCTAAATTTAACTTTGTCAGTGCAAATGCCAGTAGACTAGGACATTGGCAAAGCACTGTATTTTTTCACTAATACAGAGTAATAGCAAAAATGGAAACTTTAAATTGACTTCAACTTTGTAACAAAGCAATTAAGATTCTAGTGTGTATTGCCAATATGGTATCTATGCAACAGTGTCAAATCACAGTGCTCTTGCTTTGCATTTTCCATTAGTGAGGCCCAGATACTGAAGATACTCTGGAAACTCATCTTTGTAGATTATAAACTTTGCAAAATTTAAGCTGTGTTGATTCAGCAGGCACACTGAGTGACAAACAGTCCCAAGCCTGTGTGACAGAGGACAAAACACTTGCTTCATATATTACACACTGGCTACCACTCATGTTTGAAGGAAGAATGTGATATGGAGCATGATGCCTTCATAGCAGAGAAAAGACAGAAAGGAAAGAGCAGTGCAATGCTGTCAGGGTTCTGTGGGCCCCTCTGATATTGTGTCCTACTGTTGGGGTTCTGATGGCCCCTCCCCTTACTAAGCTTTTAATCGGCTCTCAGGATTCTGATACCCTCTTTTCTGGGCTCTTGCCCTTACCAAATTCTGTTCTTCCCTTCACATACCCTGACAAGCTTCTGAGTTCTTCTGGACTCCTGTTGACTATTTGCTCTGCAGCTCTCTGGGTTCACCCAATTCCATAAGGTAAACCAGTGCTCAAAGACATTTGTCTGAGCTCTCTCCCTTTTCTGGATCACTTAACTTACCAAACACTCCACCCCAGTGGGCACCAATCAGTCTTGCCATCCAAGGACCCTCAGATGGTCTTGTTCTCCATGTATGTGATGTTTTCATGATGTCTCTGACATGCCAGGTAAGGCAATCACAGCTAGCCTGGCAAAAAACTCCATGCTTTTTCTAACAATAAAAATATTGCTATTTGTATATTGTTCATGTCTCTTTGATTTACAAGGGCTACAAAATCAGAGTGAGACCATGCCAAAGACTACCACCCAATTGGTAGGCTGCTTTAAAACTAGATTTCAAGGCCTTCATAGTAAAATGGGTCAAATCAAGTAGATTCTTAGAAGTGATTCTATTTATCTCTGGATCTTGTATATTCAAATGCTGTCTTAATTTTGTCTCCACTTATTTACAGTTGACCATACTGTATATTGTACTGATAGACTGTCCTGTGACAATAACTTCCTCAATCTGTGTTCCCTTGATCATCCTCTAATTCCTGAAAGTTGCCAAGTAAGGGCGCTATGAATCTTCTATACCCCTTTTGTAGGCTGGAAGCAGCTAGACTGATTCAAAGTCCATCTCCTAAGTGACTTTTGGATCTCAGTTCCTAAGGAAGGAATATTATATAGCTATACACATGTTAGCAAGCTTAGAGGCTATTGAAGAAGGACCCTCCTTTATAGCATTTTGCTCCTTCAAAATTTCTGATACCAGAGACTGTCCAAAGTCTCCTATGAGGATACAACTCTTGCTAGGTAGTTAATAGTTATGAGGATAACAACTATGCCCCCACTTTATTCCTATCTAATAAAAATAAAAGTCAAGAATGTTAGTCATTTTGGAAATCTCTGCTATTTTGGTTGAACTGTGGAGACCGTTCCCATAAACATTGTAATTCAGTTTACAAAACTAAAGTATCTTGTTGGTGTGCATTCTTGCTTCCCCTACACCATGGACCACCATACAGGTTGAGTAGGAGAGATGCTTACCCATCATTGAACATTTGTTTTCCTTTTTAAGGCAGGGTCTCACTATATCGCTTTGGCTGGCCTGAATTCTCTGTATCAATTAGTCTGCTCTTGGGCTCATAGAGATCTCTCTGCTTCTGCCTCTTAGTGCTGGGATTAAACTGGTAAACCAGTATGCCCTAATAACCTTTAACTGACTACTCCTGCTTAACTCTAGCAACAGGCAACTACAGACAAAAAAAGGAAACCTTTGAATCTTCTTTCTGCCTTATAATTTCCCAGCTTCTAAATGAACAGATAGTGTGTTTATGTAAACCTTCTTTGTACATATTCTCCCAAACAGAGGTCTAGGCACTTGACAAGCTGCTCATAATGTGTTTGTCTTTCCATTTCACTAACTTTTCAATAACATAATTAGTTCTTTAGCAGGAAAAAAGAATGTACACTCCCTACTCCCAAAGGGAGATAACCCTAAATTCTTATGCAAATTTTATGGCAGTAGATTTATAAAGTACAGGTCTTAATTAATTTGATTTCATAGTTTTGTTTATAAACTGTATATAAATGTTCTGTCTACATTTATGTATGTGTACCATGTGTTTGGATATGTGCCTGGTACAATGGTGGATAGAAGAAGGTGTTAGGTCCCTTAGAACTAGAGTTACAGGTGGTTTCAAGCAGCCATGTAGGTGCTGGGAACTGAATCTGAGTCCTTTGCAAGAACAAATGTTTATCACTGTGCCATCTCTCTATCCCCAAGTATAGGCCATTTGAAATAGAGATGTGGCCTCTTTCATTCCAGAGGAACATGAACTGCCTACTAATTATCCAACATACTATTACAGAGCTGGAACAACAGAACTAGAATAATTTCCAAATTTGAAAGGAATGAAAACAACAAACAGAAGTGACTTATGTCTTAGAATTTTGAAACTTTGCTGTGCAGAAGCTGCAATGCAGGGATATTCCTTAACTGCTTCTCAAACCCTTCCTAGTTCACTATTTTCGGAGGCTGTTGGTTCTATCCCTTATGAAGGTCTTAATCTTCTTTGAATCTAATAAAAAAGAATTATGGGACATATGGTCCCTTCATCCTCCTTTCCACTCTGCCTACGTTTTCCCCCTTTCCACCCCTCTCTTATTTCTCTTCTTTCAGAAGGCTGAGGTCTTTCTCAGGCTGCTTACTGTTCTCAGAAGGTTGAAATAACCATACTGTGTAGCTATCTGGCAGTACATCTCTCATGGTGTTTCCCTACATTTTATTTATTTGATTGTAACCATTTGTTATTCTAATAGCTTTATTCATGAAGCCTTGAGATACATGATTTACTTTGTTTTTAGAGTGAGTTCCTGGGCTTAGGAAGCTTCACCCTCAGTTTACCTTTTTCTCTCTTCCTGAAGCATTTCAAACAAATGAAAGAATTTACTGGGTATGAACTTCAATTGATTCTAAAATTTTAAATAAAGTCTGTTGGCTTTAGCTCTAATGCCATTTTGATAGATGGCTGATATACAATGGACTTTTGTACATTCAAATAAATTTTCAATTATGTGTCTATCCAGTTGAAAGTGACAACTGCATATTTTAACCCTTCATGTCTTAAAATTCCTAAGATATCCCAAAGGGGAATGGCATTTATATCCTGGTTGAACTAAGCAAATTCTTTTTCTAGGCTCATTTCTGTTTTATCGTACCTAATCAAATGAAAAAATTAATACTACTAATAAGTTATGTTCCAAATTCTTTGCCTGAAATCACATACCCTTTGACCTGAATTCTAATTAACCCAGATGGCAATATCATGGGAAGATTTATCTTAGGAACCACTTGCTTGTGGCTAAGCCACAAAGTCAATTTCATGTATCTTAGTTATCTTGTGTGTATGTTTATTAAAATAGTGTACAACATTCTGAAATGGTACTTTATTGCAACTACAATAATGAACAACTCAAAAATCACCATGGACTAAAAGGCAAATATAAACCCTGATCAGATTCTATTGGCCTGGGCTCAGGTACTATACTTATGTCGGGTGCTACAGACAGTACAACATGAGCCACGACAAGATCCACCTCTTTTTCCTCTCTGTGGCTGAATAGAAAAAACAATCACAATTTGTTTTTTACCATTCAGGCTCCTAAAGCTATTTTCTTGTTAAGTATAACTTCTATGACTCTCTGAATTTTCTCAATTACTTTACAAATCCTACAAGGTTCTTAAAAGTGGGAATGTACAATGTACACATCAGCACTTTGAAATCCAACTTTAATTTGGTTCAGCAATTACCAACATGATGAATAGGCTAGTACTACACCTACCCTTGAGTCTCATTTACGGCTGAAGGGCTGTTCTGAGCTCTTCATATCTTTTTCAAAGACTGTTTCAGGAATGTGATCAACTCAGTCTGCCATTGTTTCTAGAGTGTCAAATTTTAATTTTTATATAAATTTCAGATGCTTTCAAACAAAATAAATAAAAATCAATCAAAGAGTATCCAATAATAAACCTTATAAATTTGTGATACTAGTATTTAAATTTTATGATGAATTAAGAGTGTTTTAATGTAATATATTGACATAATTGCTTTGAGGCATTGGCAAACAAGTTATCTTTACCATCTTTTTTGGTTCTTCATAAGATGGCAAATTTCAAATAAATTTTCTAAAACTTACTTATGGAAATCACATATTCTAATGTTTGCATTTGATGGTTAGAAAGATTCTGTGCATTTTCTATGAAATGGGCATAAATAATTTTGCACAGATTATCCCTGTCCTTATGCAAATGGTAAAAACAGATAAAGGTCATAGATAAGAGATGACTAAAACCTTTTTATTACATCCATGTGTAGAAGAGTTCACATACCACAGCACACATATGTAGGTTAGAAAACAACTGTGTGGGGAGTGTTCTCTCCTTTGACCTTTCCATGGGTTCTGGGTAGCAAACTAACATTTCATGGATTGCAAGGTAAGTGCTTTTGTCCACTTAGTCATCTTTCTGGCCTCAAAAATATTTTTAGTTGAAAATTATTTTAAAATTATTAGGTCAGTTTTAATAAAAAGCAAGTCATATTATTAAATATAAATAAAGTAAGAGACATATAATGTTTCATATAGAAGTATGCCATTTGTCTCAGTTACCTTTCTATGGCTATGACAAAACACTATAATGAAGGCAACTTATAAAAGAAAACAATTAATTTGGTTTATGCTTTCAGTGGGTTAGAGTCCACGACAGCAGAGCAAAAACATGGCAACCAGAAGAGCTGACATTTTTGGATTAGCAAGCAGAAGACAGGACAGAGAGAAAGCTGGGAATGACTAGTGTCTTTTGAAACCTCAAAGGTTTCCTTCTTCCTACAAGGCCACACCTTCTAATCCTTCCCAAACAGTTCTATCAACTGCACATCAAGTATATAATCATATCTGCCTAAGGGAACCATTCTCATTAAAACCACCACAAAATGATCTGATATTTTCAAAGTAAGTATATTTAAATAGAGATAGTCATTAGCAGAAAAAAGCTCATCTTTCTGTGTACACTCTCAGTAACCTCAGTCTCTCATGACTACTGCTTAAAGGGATTTCAGTGCTACCAGTTGTTCTGTATTTGATGTCTTAAATTATACATATACAGGAAAGAAAGAATTATAACTGGCACTTTTTTCTCAATAAGATATATGCATACCTGGACAGATTTTATTCTCTGTTGAGAAGAGGCTGGGATGCACCTGAACACCAGTGATCATAGTCACATGACTTTAATAATGTTATTTGCTTTTTAAGTACAGGAATTAAAGAGTGAGAGGGGTCACTTCCCAACTCAGAAAAATAGAGTAAAGATGCGCCATAAGATAACAGAAGTCATAAACTACTCAAAGATGCCTTGGCTTATATTTGGAACAGTGGTGACTTGCAACTAAATAAAAAATCGAGAACTATAAGCACTAATAAGAGAGACTCGTAGGATTAGACAAGAAAACACAGTTCGTCCTGATTTTCTGGTTGGCATCGGCAGTCCAAGTGTATGTACTAGGTCCAGCAATTTTCCTGCAACAGAACAGAGTAAGACTTCTCATACACTGGCAGGAAAGGGAGGCCTTCATCCAACAAAAGGACAAAAGTCTATGTGCTAAGTACTGCTATTAAATCATGATGTGTATGGCCAATAGACTTACACCCTGTCCCATATCTGGGAGCCAGGTTTTACTAAAAAGTAAATGAGAAGACTATGAGCAACATGGAGAAAGATCCTCAAAGACCATTCACTGTTAAAGGAAAGAGGAACCCTAAAAAGAACAAAAAAAAAGCATAATGAAATGACACCCAGGAGCTGATGCTTCCTCTACAGTGTGTAATATATTGTAATAACAGTTCCTTTAAATTTCAAATTTCATGTAACTGGTGTCTTAAATGTTTGATAAAAGACTCTGAGATATGTATGACTGTACTTTATAGTGCTAGGGATCAAGTCCAGAGCCTCAAATATGCTTGATAGGCACTTTACCACTGAGTTACACTAACAGGTCAAATCTTCATTTTAATGTTATCTATTATTGTCTTAGTTAGGGTTTTACTGCTGTGAACAGACACCATAACCAATGCAACTCTCATAAGGACAATATTTAATTGGGGTGGCTTATAGGTTCAGAAATTCTGTCCATTGTTATCAAGGCAGAAACATGGCAGCATCCAGGCAGGTATGGTGGAGGAGGAGCTGAGAGTTCTACATCTTCATCTAAAGGCCAATAGGAGAAGACTGGCTTCCAGGAAGCTAGGAAGAGGGTTTTAAAGCCAAAACTCACAATGACACACTTCCTCAAAAAAAGATCACATCTCCTAATAGTGCTACTCTTGGACCAAACATATTCAAACCACCACAATTATGCTATTTAATGTTATGTATGACAGGTAATGCCAAATCCCTACTAGATGATAGGAAGCATTATCACTTGGCTCACTGTCTTAAAATTCATGACCCATTGTTCTATAATTATTATTCCCTCCCCCTCTCTTCTCTCTCTCTCTCTCTCTCTCTCACACACACACACAACACACACACACACACACACACACACTAACACAAACACACACACACGCAGACACACAGACACACATAGCCTACTGAGTTAAATTACTGTTGGCCTGATTGCTAAAAGTTTTTAAGATACTGTTATATGGAGTTACATTACAGGAAGAGTTTTTCTAAACAAGAGCTTGGACCTTGTGCAGAGAAAAGGCTGAAGTGCAAGGAGCCTTCACCTGCTGATTCCTCAGGGGAAAGTACACATTGTGCTGATTTCTAATGATGTATCTAATGTTTGGAGACATTAGCTTACTTAGTAAATCACATTAAGACTAGCTAGGAGAGAATATGTATAGTATTGGGTAGTGGATGGCACTACAAATACCTAGTTTGCTTATAGTATTCTTCAGTGTATCTTTTAAAGGTAAATTAACATGCAATTTTCCATACCAAAAAAGTGTAAGAAACATTTTCTCACAGAATTTGTAACTTTGGTAATTAAAAGGGGAAATGTTTTTTTTTCCAGTACTGAAAAACAAAGATATTATATTGTTTCGAGTGAAGAAAACATTAAACCCTGAAGTATAGATTATAAGGAAGAGAGGAAGGAGTCAGGAAACACATAGAAAACACGGCCTTGAATTCTATTTAAAAACAGGAAAGTTTTAAGAGGATATGAGATGTCATCCTAGGGAGAAGTAGGACCCCCACACCTCAAATGAACAGAATTCTTGCAAGCAGGGAACAGATATCCTCTGCTGAAATCCTGCTTTCAGCATGGTTGTGAAAGACCCATCTAGGACATTTGGGAGTTACAGTGAAAGGATGACAATGGTTAAGACTTTTACAAGGCATCTTCCATACAGGCGCAACCTCAGCTGTCAGCTACTGCCCCTGACCAGCTATAGATAAGGTTTCTAAGCCCCTCCCCTAAAACTCTCCTAGGAGACCTCAACCCCACATCACTACAGAGGCTCCAAACATCTTCTTTCAGGCCTTTAAATTTTAGTGAAAAGCCTACCATATACAAAAGATAGTGGACTTTGCATCCACAGGAACCAGAAGATTTGTTTTGAATTCCATTTCCATATACAACGCTTTTAATTACCTTAAGCAATGTTTTATCCATCTATACCTAAAAGCCTGTTGTATCAAAATCAACTTACTTTATAGATGGTGATAAATGAGAGACTGACACTTGGCAGAACTGAAAAATAGCTATTTTCCCATTACTCAAATAATAGATGAACAAAAAATATGAAAGAAGAAAGACTTTAAAAATCTATTAATTTTTTAAAATGTAAATATGTAAACATTTAAATGCCAAGAATAAAAACTCTAAGTCAGGTTTTGTGGTACATTCCAGCAGAGGGAGGTGGGTATCTTCAAGTTGAAGACAACCAGGATGACATGGTAAAACTTTGTCTCAAAACAAAACTCTGTGTGTGTGTGTGTGTGTACGTATATGTATACAGTTGTGAAGAAAAATAAGAAATCATACTACCATCACAATTGTTTGCCTTTTTTAAACTTTATGTTATAGAGATTTCCCAACTATAATACACTTTGAGGGATTTTACTCACATATAATCTGTTTATAAAATCTTGTTCTGCCTTTTTGATATCATATTAGAAATATTTCTGAGGATTTAATGCCAAAGGCATAAAAATAGCTTCACACATATATAATATTTTGACTAATAGTGTTACAGTTTATGGACCATGTGCATATTACTACATATTTAAGGATTTTAATTACTTTACTTTTATAAGTAATGTTAATATGACTGCTCTGTCCTCAAATAACACCCAGAGTCCTAGAAGCGCAGCACAGTGAGGAACAACCCAGTGTCTCCAGTCAGCAGTGATATGAAGTGACAGAGCTCAACAGCACCTAAGGTATTCTCCCGACACTGCCTTATCTCATCACCAAAGTCAGGATTATAGTATACTTTCTATTTCATATCAGAATTTTTTATGAATTATAAGACAAGAATATTATTCAAAACTCAGTATCATTAAAGAGGCGAAAAACTACTGGCTGCATACTGCCAGAAACAGCAAAAACTACTGCTGGTAACAGGCATTTTCTTGGGAGAAAAATGCTAAGTAATAGCCCAATACACATAAGCCTCTGTGAAGAAACACAAAACCTCTAAAGGACTTAGGTGATTAAACTTGTAAGCCCAGTGTCACACTAACAAGGAGCTAATCTGTTGATCAATGTACTTGAGGTAGTTCAAATAACCTAAAGGTTAAAAGTGCAGAAATGAAACACAGATCAATTTCCTCATAGGCATAGATATCATGAGCAAATCTGTTATATATCTCCTTCAAAAAAAGAAAATTCTTTTGACATTTGTTCTACCCATGTAATTGATTTGAAGAAAAAAATGTTATTGTATATTGAAGGCTCTGAGGTCTGCTCGTCTCACGAGGACCCTGGAACTTTCCCTATTTTGTTCCAGAGAAAGCCACAGGGAATGGATCCACATAGACAATCATTACCAGATGAGAGACTTTCCAGATAATGTGTCAAATAAGAGTTACAGCAGTTAGAAATGAGTACCTCACTAACAAGTACCTCACATACATATTATTAATATACACATTATATTATACATATGTATTTATACATACACATACACACATCATATATAAATTTATATATACATATATGTGTGTGTGTGTGTGTGTGTGTGTGTATAATATATATACACATACAAACACAAACACACACACCAAAATATTCTCCTGTCCCATTGCCTGATTGAGTTCCTACTTTATAGTGGCATTATTATAATTTATTTGGAAGTTTTCTTCTATAATTTGGTTGAAGATATTTATTTTCTCGGCTGGAAAATATTTGGATCATAATGACTAAAATTTTATATACTAATACTGAAGATAAATGATGGCTCTGATCAATACAGCCTAGTGTTCTACATAGATGGCTGTGAATTAGTACAAAAAGAGATAGGTGTGGTGAGGTCCTTTATGGAAGACTTGATATCTGGAATATTCTCAAATGGAAGGTAGTCAATATTATGTAAGATAGAAGACTACTGGTTAGTTCCTGAACCTGGGCAAGATCACTTTAGCCTTTAGTATCTCAATCTGACAAACTGAGAAAATACTCATTGTCTATATATCAAACAGGCTGTTTTAAGAAGCCATATAAGATAATGTAAGGTACATGGAGCATAAATATTAAAAAGTAATATCTGGATAAAAGGCATTTTACCAACAAATAGTCTATCATTTGAAAATAACATTTTTTGTTTGTGGAAACATGGGAAAATGACAAGAACTTTAAGTCTCTGAAGAAAGTAATTGAAGAAGATACTAAAAGATGGAAAGATCTCCAATGCTCATAGATCAGTAAGATTAACATAGTAAAAATGGCTGTCTTACCAAAAGCAATATAAAGATTCAATGGAATTCCCATCAAAATTCAACACAATTCTTTAAAGACCTTGAAAGTATAATTTTAAACTTCATATGTAAAAACAAAAATTCAGGATAGATAAAACAATCCTGAACAATAAAAGAATTTCTGGAGGTATCACCATCACTGATTTCAAGCTATATTATAGAGGAATAGTAATTTAAAAAAAAAATACTGCATGGTGTTGGTATAGAATCAGACAGGTTTATCAAAGGAATTGAGTCAAAGACCCAGAAATAAATCTACACACCTATGGATACTTGATTTTTGACAAAGAAGCCAAAAAGATACAATGAAAAAAAAGAAATCATATTCAATATATCTTGCTGGTTTAACTGGATATCTGCAGAGAGAAAAATGGAAATAGATCCATATTTATCATCCTGCACAAAACTCAAGCCTAAGTGGATCAAAGACCTAACATGAAACTAGATAAACTACATCTAAAGGAAGTGAAAGTGTGGAATGGCCTTCAATGCATTGGTACAGGTGACAACTTCTGAACAGAACACCAGTGGTCAGGCACTAAGATCAACAATTAATAAATGGGACTTGATGCAACTGAAAAGCTTCTATAAGGGATAGGTCACTGTCAATAGGACAAAATGGCAGCCTGCAACTGGGAAAGGCCATTAACAACAATACATCTGACAGAGGCCTAATATCAAAAACATATGAAGAACTCAAGAAGTTAGACAGCAACAAACCAAATAACCCAATTAAAAATGGGGTACAGAGCTAAACAAGAGAATTCTAAACAGAGGAATATCTAATAGGCCAGAAACACATAAAGAAATGTTCAACATCCTTAGTCATAAGGGAAATGCAAATCAAAATGACTCTGAGATTCCACCTTACACCCATCAGAATGGCTAAGATCAAAAACTCAAGAGACAGCATATGCTGGCGAAGATGTGGAGCAAGGGGAACACTCCTCCATTGGTACAAAGAATGGGGTCTTGCCCTCAGGTTACTGAGCCCTTTGGACTTAGCTCAATTTACAATTCGCATTGCTCCTTTCTCTTCAAAATGTACATTTTATATTTCTCTTTCTTCAGCTTGCTGCTTTAGATTATAGATCTGTGTGAGATTAATTACTAATAACTATACAACACAGTCAACACTATGCTGTCTTGCAATCTCCTGTGCCAAACTCATTAATCCAAAATACTTCAATTTAGTCTTTGGTGGCAGTGGCATCATCATTTGAAATAGGGCAAAATGCAGCCATACTCTTTGTCAAAATATCACAAGAATGGTTCTAAAGCACTTACTAATATTTTTCCCCTCTTAACCCTTTGGAGCCAGGCTATCATAAGCTGCACTATCCTCAGTATATGTCTTCCATGTTCCTACGAATATGCCCCATTAAGCTCCTGTTAAAAGGCTCAACTGGTTCCCTAATCCAAAATACCAAAGTCCACATTCTTCTAATAAACAGAATAGCCAGGTCTGTCACAGCCATATCCTGCTCATTGATATCAATTTCTGTCTAAGTCACTGTTATATTACTATGAAGAGACATCACGACCACAGTAACTCTTATGTAACAAAACATTTAATTGAGGACTTGCTCACAGTTTCAAGGTTAGGGCATTATCATCATGGTAGGGAGAATGGTGGCAGGCAGGCAGGGTGATGGAGCAGTAGATGAGAACTATATCCTAACTTGCAGGCCAAGAAAAAAAGAAAATCTACACTTGGCATGGGCTTTTGAAAACTCAAAGCCCACCCCTAGTGATGCACTTCCTCCAATAAAGCCATATTTCCTAATCCTACCCTGTTCAAATATTGTAACCCCTGTGACTAAGCATTCAAATATATGAGCCTATGGGGGCCATTTTTATTCAAATAATCACAATATTGGCATAGAAAAATACATATATGTTTGCAGTAACAATAAAAAAGCGATAAGTTTGAAAAAGAATAGGAAGAATGTATGGAAGAGTTTGAGGGGAAGAAAGGAAAGGGAGAAGCATTGTAGCTAAATTACATTCTTGTGGAGGTTTGAACATGCTTGACCCAGGGAGTGGCACTATTAGGAGGTGTGACCTTGTTGGAGGAAGTGTGTCATTTGGGCAATAGGTTTTGACAGAGCTTCCTCCTAGCTGCCTGAGGATGCCAGTCTTCTCATCTTTTGATCTAGATGTAGAACTCTCAGCAACTTTCTTCACTATGCATGTCTGGATGCTGCCATGCTCCCACCTTGATAATGGACTCAAGCTCTGAACCTGTAAGCCAGTCCCAATTAAATACTGTCCCTTATAAGAGTTGCCTGGGTCATGGTGTTTCTTCACATCAATGAAACCCTAACAAAGATAGAAGTTGGTACCAGGGACTGAAGTATTGCTGTGATAGGCCTGACCATTTTTTGCTTGGAGAAAAATGGACTTTGGAAAGCAGTGGAATGCCTTAAGTGGGTTTAATGGGCCATCCTAGTAGGAATATGGAAGACAGTGGTGCTGAGGGTGAATTGAACTCTGTAAGCCTGCTCAAAGGTTTTAGAGGAGAAGAATTTTATTATGTGGTCTAGAGACTGTTCTTGTAATATTTTGATAAAGAATATGGCTTCTTTTTGCCCTTGTCTAAAGAATATCCCTGTGACAAAGGTAAAGAGACTTCAATTAATTGCAAAGACAAAGGAAGTCTCAGAAAAAGCCCAGCATTTACTTTGTACTCTGGTTTACTCTCATGAAGAGGATTTTGATGATGCCAGTCTTCTCCTGGCTGCCTTCTGACTAAGATGTTGAACTCTCAGCTCCTCCAGCACCATACCTGCCTGGATGCTGCCCTTTTCCCACCTTGATGATAATGGACTGAACCTCTGAACCTGTAAGCCAACCCCAATTAAATATTGTTCTTTATAAGAATTTCCTTGGCCATAGTGTCTCTTCACAGCAATGAAATCATAACTAACACAAATCTAAAAAAAATAAATATAAAACAAAGCACTCTACTGCTAAGAATGCAAAATGCATAAATATGCATGCAACAGTGAATTAATGATGGGTGAGTTAAATGCTTATGTACTTGTGTCATCTGTCAGGTCAAAGGACATGATAATAGTTAACAGTCAGCCTGGAAAACACTATGATGGTCATTCAGGATACTTCATGAAACCAGCAAGGCACCTCGGTCACCAAGACTTCAAGAAAAAAACCAGTAATAAAAACATTCCAAAAATTTCATTATATCATAATGAGTATAATTAGTTACCTGTGTTACCCAACTACACATCGCGCGCGCGCGCACACACACACACACACACACACACACACACACACACACGGAACTCCCAAGGACATCATCTTATAATGCTGCCAGTATAAAAATGTCACACTGAAGCTTAGTATATAAGTTAATATATGCAAATTAGAAAGCAAATTTTATTTATTTGTTTATTTATTTTTAGACAAGACAGATATATGATATTTATGGTCACAATGCTGAGGACTTAGGATTTTTTTAAATTCTCTCCTACCTTGATTCTGGACAGTACATGGTGAAATGAAGCAGTAACCTGAAATTTACAGTCAGTTCAACACACAATCTTTACAAAAAATTATCTTAGAATTAACAAAAGGGGGGGAAACCTTTATAGAAAATCATGACTAAGTGCTAAAATAATGCATTCTGAGTTAAACAAATGTCCTGGAAGTTACAATAAACCAAGTGAAGCATGGTGAGCAACTATGGGAGCCAGTGTGAGGGTACAGCTTACTGTGCCACTCAGTGCCTAGAGAATTGCTTTTCAGATGCAAGAGAATAAGTGTGAGCAGCACTTATACAGCAGAGCCATCCTTGAGCATCTTCAAAGACCTTTCACTCTGCACCTCTTCCTTATGGAAACTCCACTGTACAATCCACTCACACCCATCACCACACAAAGCCAAAAAACCACAAGAGCCAAAATATTGTTCCTCATTTTCTCCAAAATATAGAATACATCTAAAAAATCAATTTTTAATAAACTGTTGGTTTAAACAGACATATGTATATGTACACACATATATGTGTGTTTGTGTGTGTATGTATATATGTGTGTAGTATGTATATATGATATATGTATATCTTAAAGACAGAAAATTCTGGAGATAAATGTATTTCTAAGTATTACCTACCAACTGTACCAGCATTAAAAGGACATCAAATGATTCACATAGAAAAAAAAATAAAAACCAGAAAAAACACAAATAAAAATCCAAAAGCTATACATAGAAAGATATAATTAAACCTACATTATACAATCCTACACAGAACATAGTTATTAATGTGTGTAATGTGCACTAAAATTTAGCTCGAACAATATCAGTCTTTTATATTTTCTAAGTTTCAAGTGTGACCTGGGAAAGCCTCTCCATCAGCTCTGTATTTGATTGTAGGACAGGTTCTATTGGAAGCACACACTGCAATTACTATCACCATGAGCATGCATTCCATTTCCTGACTTCCTGTTGAACAGTTAGCATACGAATTATGTTTCTTTTTTTGGTGACTTAGGCCTGTTCATCTTTAGAACGAAGACATATTTTCAGATTATAAAAAATTTACCAGTATCTTGTTTTCTCAATATTTCCTTAGGAAAAAAACTAAATATTTACTCAGTCTAGAATTCACTGTCATACAGAAAGCAAAGTCTTAATATTATCTTCATCTAAACTGGCAGAATGTAAAGACAATTATATTAAAAATTATTTTTATGGAGAAAAAAATTGTTTCGCAGATCTTGAAATACTTATAGGTGTTTGCACACAACTCCTTTAACATTATTCTATCCTAGTTCAAAAAGCTATTGCTTATTTTGCTTTATAGAATTTGTATCTAATAGGTAAAGACCACACTTAATGTTTTACATTTTTAGTAAATAGTGTCTAATTTTGCTTTAGTATCAATTTAAGAATTAGTAATACATTTTCTTATGAAATTCACCTGTTGCTCATACTAATTTGATTAGTCTTGAAAAGGTTCTCTGCACCACAAAATATTCCCATCCTGGTATGCTTGTATGTTACTCTATGACAGATTCATCAAATTATCCCCACTAATTATTTGATAAATATACACAGAAAGAATGTCTGATGCTCATAAGATACTCGGATATGTTACAGCAGTATAAACATACTGAGGAAACATGTCTGATTACTAAAATTATAATTTGGTCTTAGGAAATTTTATCTATTAAATAAGACTTCTTAAATAAATAAATGGTGATAATAAGCTGATGTTAATATAAATTCAAGTGTTTAGAATAACCCTGTTAAATTTATATTAACTGCTAAATTTCAAATAAGTACTTTTAATCCTATTATTAAAACATTATTTTACTTAAATTTTAGTGAATTTTGTTTTTAAATCAAGAATGGAGAGTTTATGTTACATAATGCAAGGTAGTTTCTCTCACTTACACAGTTATTGAGAAAGTCAAATATTAAGAGATTTTTAAAATCTGGAACCATTCTTGCATTTCTATAATAAATCCTAGAGAGCAGTCACTAAATTTCTTTCTTACAACAGTTACAATTGACATTCAATTGTAATTATTTTTTCCCACAATTATGAGCTTACTTTGTATTTTTTAACGATTTACTTATTTTTATGCTTTGTTTACAAGTGTTTTGCCTGCATGCATGTAAGTGCATTGTGTGTGTTCCTAGGGCACCGAAGCCAGAAGCTAGCACAGATGGTTGTAAACCAACATGTGGGTAGTGGGAACCAAAGCCAGGTACTCTGCAAGGACAGCGCTGAGTCACCTAGTCATCTCTCCAGTTCCAGTGTACTTTTTCATGTGTGTGTTACTGTGGGAGATTTGCCTTGTCTTCTTACTAGAGCAAAGTAAGATAAAACAAGATGATTTTCTGCAACTCAATCCTCCTACTAAGCACAACTTGGAGAAGTAAGAAACACACTTTTTTTCTTCAAAGATATCAGAAGACTATGAACAAATGAGACTAAAAAGAGAAAAATTATAGAAAAAGGAGAACCTTTTAAAAGTCATCTGAGGGTCACCAGCTGTCCTTGGCAGCACTGGCCAAACCCCAGCATAGGCAATAAACAGAGAACCAGAATCAGGTCTCAGGGTCCCAGGAAGAGAATAGTTATTACAGAGCTATTTTTCTTTATTTCAAAGGGCCAGAGTGTTAGAATTAGAGATCTGAGAAACAAGCTTTCCATTATAGCATTTGTTAAATTCTAAACCTTAACAGCTCAGGAAAATAAAGATTTATGCCAAAATCTTTGAAAGACAGAGTAAGATTTTCCAAAGTCTCACAGTGGCTCAGACATAGGGACTCAGCAGAGGACAAATGTGTAAGGATCTCTGGTAGGCTGTTTTTAAATCCATTTGAGTCACAGTATCAAAACACCACAGACCAGGTAGTCATAAACAGCGAGAATGGCATTATCAGGTGGCTCATAAACACCAGAATGTTATTTCTACCAGTACTGGAACCTGGGAAATACAAGACGCAGCTGATAACAGATTTGGTGTCAGGTGAGGGCTCATTTGCAACTTCAAGATAGATTATTTCTGATGCATTCTATTATGATAGAAGAAACAGAAAGATCTCTAGATTTACTCATGAAACCCCTGGCCATTCATTTACTCGTGAAACTCATGGCCATCACCTCCAGGGTCCATTTCCTGCCATCAAAGGGGTAATTAGGCCCAACATAAGAATTTGAGGTGTACACACTCAGAAGATAGGACAAGTTAAAAGGCTGGGGAGTGTTCAACAGACAACTAAAGCTTACAAGTTGACTTTTTGAATTTTGTTATTATAGTTTTTAAGTATTTTTAACTTATATCACTATACTGCTAACACTGTTTCTCAGTTATCTATCTGAAGAAGGCAGAAGACTAAAAGGCAGAAATTTCTACAGTTATCTTTGGTGCTGAAGACAATGATAGGCATACTCTAACCAATGTCCTATAGTACTTTAACTAGCAACAGGGATGATTAAAGGTACTTAACACCCACAACCTAAGTGCCTGTGACTAAGGATTAGACCAAATACAACCCATCACCCCACATACTTACTCAGTAAGGGAAAGGACAAACAACTAGAAAGAAGGATTTCCCTTAGACAGCAGAATCTATGCAGTTTAAATACAATGTCTAACAAACAAAAAGTACTAGGAAGAAACAGGAACATTTAGCTAAAAAATCAAATCCATCAATTGGCACATAAATAATAAGTTAAACAAACATAACTTGAAATGATTGTGACTAATATAATCAAGAAAACAACTACAAACTAGATAAAAAGATAGAGAGGATCATCAAAAACTTTCAACCCATAAAAAAAAAATCAAAAGATGTTCTAAAACTAAAAGAAACAGACTTTAAATGTTAACTGGCAAGTCTCTCTATACTCTTTACAAGGTATCTGTCATGTCCAATACTAATGACTTTGAACTTTGAAGGAAGACCTGGGAGTATAGACAAACTGCAGAAACCTTTG
Source organism: Mastomys natalensis (assembly GCA_021653895.1). NCBI lineage: Eukaryota > Metazoa > Chordata > Mammalia > Rodentia > Muridae > Mastomys > Mastomys natalensis. The sequence continues at coordinate 233,048 of JAJTUV010001478.1, read as the reverse complement.
AAATTGATATGGGAGGCCTCAAAATCCATGTAGGGATTTAAACAGCCACTAGGTGCTCTTAGACATTAAAGAGGATGCTGGCAACTTAAATCAGAAATGAGAACTTTAGTAAAGCTATCATTTAGGGCATGGTTTTCCTACTTTGAAGGAAAAATAGAAGAACTATCACTTACAGGAAGATGTGTGAACACAGCAAAGGTGCTCCGAAGGAAGGCAATGAGGTCTACTAGATAATCACTAGCTTTGGTGTCTAGGTCTCCTGTCATCCAGTCGTAGTCAGCCAGCTGCAGAAACTGGTCAATCTTCTGATTTAAGTTTGTATATATCTCTTCTTCAGCTGCATGTCTAGCATCCTGTGAAATAATATTTACATTTTACACACTGATATGGCTGGGATGGAAAAGGCAAACATGTATGTCATGGAGCCACCACATGTCTATGTCCGCTTAGCAACACAGCTCTGAGTGTTGAGTCACATCAGCTTCCAGGAGCACTTCTCTTTCACAAAGCACAAAGGAACCTTTCCTAATCAATTTTTTCACTATCTCCCTCCTTCTCCTGAAGGAAAGGTTGAATGATCTGTAAGAAAAGCTATTCTTTTTCTTCAGTAAATAAGGAAAATCTATTCATATACAACCTACAGTCTATTTCTTTTTATTTTCTCATTTCTATTAAAAAGTAAATTTACTCTAAGAATTTGATTCCCTTTTGACTCTCTGTGTGACACAAAAAGGTTCCTTTCTATATTCCCAAGCTTCCTACATCCACCAGTGCTTTTGTCTGCTTATAAATATGCCTAGGTTGTAACTTAATTGCTCTCATTGGTGACTGTCAAGAGCTCTATGCTTTCTTCATTATATTGCTTGTTCAAATATATTTGTGCCATAAGATATGTTCTATACAGCACAATCCTAAAAAAGATGCCCAAATAGCACTAAATAGGTCCTAGATCACATGTTTGTGTTGTACTGTGTAAGAGATTCATTTACACACTACCTTACTCAGTAAAATTGTTGAACTACTTTTTCTAGGAAAATAAAAATGCATTATGGACAAAACAATCAAGATACTAATACTTAAAAAAATGTCATAAATAACATGTTACCACATCTGATACTCATCTTTCAGTCTGAGCTGGTTTGATTGCTACTGAACACTCTACCTTAATAATCTCCCTCTTGCAACCTTCACTGTATGACTCAGCCATGGCTTGTAGTCACTCTAGCCTCAAATCTTCTCAGTTTCTCTGAGTAATTTAATTATTTTCTATGGTTTCTGAGTCTGTCTTCAACACAGAACTACTCAAAATACATTCTACTTCATGGTCCATGAATCTAATTGCTTCATGAATACCTCTGACCCTCAGTTTATGTTGAAAGCATAAGGCTGAGATGTGGACTTGGAATTTTCAATACTACTCATCTGTTCTTTTCACACCAAGGCAGAAATCTAAAAGCCATAGCTGGAATCTTTCCTTCGGGGTCAAAGTTCTATAACTTCCAACTGTTAAATCTGTCTTTAACTTATTATCCATTTCTATATTTTCTCTTACTTAAATTATACATGATTTTGAGTTTATAGTAGAGCCAAAGACAGTATTGATTTATATGAAGAATGCTTTCAAATTTATTAAATGACAAAATCATACATATTTGTCATCTTCAACATGGTGTGCTGAATGTGTAGAGGTCATAGTGAATGCAGTAACATAATGAGCAAAGGACGTACCCAAATCAAGCTCAGAATGGCATGCATTACCTTAAATATTTGTTATTACTGTGGTAAAAACTTTTAAAACAGATCCTTCCAGAAGTTTTCATGATATAATACACTTATTAATTATAGCTACCTGCTGTATAATGAGCTCTTGAACTGCTTAAAAATTGTGTGTGCTCTGACCAAAATGGCTTAAACAATACCAAAGTTTTCAGTGGCCATGTTCTGCTTTACTTATGTGAATTCAATATTTTTAGATTCAATATGGAATTAAAGATCATGCAATATTTGTTTTTCTGTGTTTATTTTATTTAAAACAGTATCTTACAGGATTATCCAAAATGCTACGAATCATAAAAATGCCTTCTTTCATAAGGTAATATACACTATTCAACTGTGTTTCTACACATTTCCCTTTCCCTGATTGATGATGCATCCACTGATTGATCATGGGTTGACTCCATATCTTGGCTATGGAGATCAAAGATGCAAAGAACATGCACTACAGTTACTAAATTATACAGAGTTTTGACTTTTAATTTTTTTTTTTTTCAGAGCTGAGGACTGAACCCAGGGCCTTGTACTTGGTAGGCAAGCGCTCTACCACTGAACTAAATCCCCAACCCCTCGACTTTTAATTTTTAAGGATCTTCCACATTGCTTTTCCCTAATAGCTAATCTGTACCTTTGTATGTATTCTCATCATTTGTATTACTTATAACATGTACTCGACCAGGTAAAAGGTGATATCTCACTGTATTTGATTGGCTTTTCTCTTATGATAGCGAGGTTCACCATTTTGTCTTCCATCTGTTAGCCATCTGTATGTCTTAATGAAATTCCTTAGCTCATTTTTAAATTGGTCCATTAGTTTTATTACTATGTAGAGTTTTGAATGTATTACAAGATTTGAAAATTGATGCCATTATGATTAGTAGCACAGGGCACAGAACTAAGTTCTCTCAATACTTTGGACAGTCTCTTACCTCTGGAGACGTTTCTGTATTGCTAGGAGGAAGACTGTCTTTAGTTTGGTGCACCCTCTTTTGCTTATTTTCAAGTTTCTTGCCTGTACTTCTATGGTCACTTCTAAAACCTCTGCACGAGAAAGGGCTACTTTGATTTCTTCTAATTGTTTTATAGTTTCAGGCATGTTATTTATATCTTTAAATCTTGTTGAAAATTTGAACCAGAGCTCACTGATTCATAGGCTGTCTAGCCAGTGAATTCTAGAGATCTGCTTGTCTGTGGTGCTTTTGCAGTAAAGTTAAAAGTGTGTATCATCACTCTCTGCTTTGATGAAGGTGCTGGGTTTCTGAACTCAGATCACAGTTGTGCTGCAGGCATCATGCCCTGTTACACCTTTTTTATAATATCAACTAACTGGAAATATACAGTATGCAGCCCTTTTAGATTTGCTTCTCTCATTTTATACAGCTTTTTTGTGTATTAAGATTGCTTTCCTTTTCAACGCTGAATACTGCTTTATTAGCTAAGACTATCAGTTTGCATAGTGACATGATTGCTTGGTTGCATCTAAGTTTTGGCAATCATGATAAAGACTGTAACAGCCATTAAGTTTTTGCATATTGTTGCCACAATAGTTTCAATATACTCAAGTAACATTAAGCAGGTACTAAAGCTGAAGCTCACATCAAGAATGTTTAGCTTTGTAAATTGAAAAAAAAAAAAAGTCTTCCAAAATGATCACATAGGTTGGCATATCAGAATTTGATGATGCTAGGTGTGTAAGGTATTTCATAGTATTTAAATTTATAATTTCCTAATGGCATAATGCAGAATATCTTCTCAAATTATATTGGCATCTAGAGATTTTCTTTGGTGATGAATTTGTTTATGATACTTGTTCATTTCATGTGTTTTTAAAAGACTTATTTATTTTGTATATCTACCTGTCTATCTACAGGTACATATATTCAACTTGGATGAGCTGGTACTGTGGAACCCAGAAGAGGTGTCAGTCCCTGGAATCCTAAGTGAACCAAACCCAGGTTCACTCCAAGAAGAGCAAGTGTCCTTAACTGCTGAGCCATTTCTCCAGCACACTTAATAGATGCCTTTGTTTTTACTTGCCTATGTTTCATTATTTCTATACTTTAGATACAAGTTTTTTTATTAAGGAACATGTTTCACAAACATTTTCTTCCAGTCTGTGTGTTATCTTTTTATTTCTCTAAACAGTGTCTTTCTCAGAGCATAAACTTAGTAGTTTTATGTTTGTCTTATTTTGAGATGGCAAGAACATATAAGTAGTCTCACACTAGCTATGGAACCCAAGATGGACTAAAGCTCACAACCATTCTCTTACATTGGCTTCTGGAATGCTGGGATTATGCACATGCACTTGTAAATCTAGTTTAAAAGTTTTCATTATTAGTGAAATCTAATTTATCTTTTATTGTACTTAGATAGTCTCTGGCCTATGAGGATACCTGCATTCACATGTATATACACAGACAGACAGACAACACACACAACACACACAACACACCATTAAAGACAAAATTAACTTTTCTCTCCTTTGATTGTTGTAATTTGTTGTTGTTCTTGTATTTTGATACCTGTTCTCATGAAGCCCACTTTAGCCTCAAACTCAGCATGTCACTAAGGGTGCCCTGAGATCTACAGATCTTCACCTTTCTTGTTTCTACCCCTTGGTGCTGGGACTACAGATGTATGTATACCAAGTTGTTACACCTTTCCTCTCGTAAGATGATTATAACAGGTGTTTTGTGGTGATAATGAAAAGCTGGCTGTGATGGTTTGTATATGCTCAGCCCAGGGAGTAGCACGATTAGAAGGTATGGCCTTGCTTAAGTAGATGTGTTGCTGTGGGCATGGGCTTTAAGACCTAGCTGCCTAAAAGTCAGTCTTCCACTAGGAGCCTTCAGATAAAGACGTAGAACTCTCAGTTCTGCCTGCACTATGCCTGCCTGGATGCTGCCATGTTCTTGCCTTGATGATAATGGACCGAACTTCTGAATCTATAAGCCAGCCCCAATTAAATGTTGTCTTTTATAAGACTTGCTTTGATCATGGTACCTGTTCACAGTAGTAAAACCCTAACTATGACACTGGCTAAAACAGTTTTCCCTCAGAAAGTAATCAATATTTGTGTCAATTTTCAAAAGAATTCTTTATAATATTCTTTATTGTCTTATGAAAATGGGTAAGATCAGTAGTATCATTAGCAATTTGTGTTTTGTTCCTACTTATCTCTTGGTTAGCCTGATTCAAATTTAATTATTTTATTTCATTTTTGGCAAAGGGTCAACTTTTGATTTCACTGATTTCCAAACTGGTTTTCATCCTTATTTGCTTCTGATCTGATTCTTATGATCTACTTGTTTAGCTAGTAGTAGAAGAAGTTCTTCTTTTTCTAATACATTCTTAATATTCCAACTGTCCTAACAAGCCATACTTTCTCTGTAGGTTCTGGTGTCTTACATGTTTACTTTACCTTCAACTACAATATTTTAGAACTCCTTTCGGGAATTTTTCTGTAACCCCTTTTCTTGGAATATGTTCTTTGATTTTTGAATATTTATGAGCTTCCCACTATACTTCACTAATTGTTAATTGGTTTGATTCTATGTTATAAGAGTGAGTTTAGTTTTGATTTCTATGTCACTGGTTTTTACTAACTTGTGTTTGAGGGTATTGGTCATAGCTCTGTGTGAGCTTAGGAGTAATTAGTGCTCTGGTCCTGCTAGACAACATTCCCTATAAATACTAGTTATTCAGCTGGTTGTTCTGTTTCCTGAACTTCTTACAAATATAAATTTACTGTAAACTGATATCCACACAGAAAATATTCATTCATAATCTCTCCAAGTACTTACATCTCTCTCATAAGCTGTCTGAAACCAAGAGATAATTTTAAGTAATTTTCTAGCACTAATCAAGTATGCATTTTAACCTTATCATTCTCTATTCTATTCAAATCTCTATTCTCTTCTCTGTAGGAACAAAAGATGTTCTCTGATGTTTCATAGTACCAGAGGGTGACATGGAAGTGGCTAAGGGAGGAAAACAATCAGTACCTACCCAGCAATGACACCGATGAACCAAAGCAATATTCAACATGGCAAGGTCTCTGTAAAGATGCAATACTGCCTGTAACTAACAACTGTCTAATTGGATTTAAGGCCTACTAAACAGGAGTGAAATCACACCTGGTACTGTGAACATGACCAACTATACATGGCTAGTATGATCATAAATCTTGGATGAGAACCTACAACTACTACCATTTCATTAAACCACTATTAATCCCTAACTGTATTCTAATTACATATCCCTATCCCTACAGTAAGTGTAGCTCACATTCCTCATCAAAATGCTGATTGTTTGCAATAGGAGACCATTACAGAAATCCACAACCAGTCAAAATGCAGAGAGCTGACCATAGAGTCCCCAAACCCAAGTCCTGCTAAAACTCAAGGAGAGGGAGAGGGATGAGACAGACAGATTCTAAGAACCAGAAGACAAAGGCAAAGAACTCTACTGTGACTTATGTGTCTTCCTCTTATGGCAGGGAAGGTATATCCATGACATCTCAACAAAATGGCTGCCTAAAGAAGACCTGAATAATTCTAACAATAGTTGACATCCCACTGCATATTCGGGAAATTTCATGGGCCCAACCCAACCACTAACTCTAAGACAAATAAGCAACTAGTAATTGCTAAGAGAGAATTAGTCTTCCCTAGGAATAAGTCTTCTAGTGGTTATCAAAATCCAACTGGTCAGCCCTAGAAACATATACCTGTAGGCAACACTGAACAGAATCAGCATGTAGTGTGTGTGTGTGTGTGTTGTGTGTGTATGGTTAGCGCCGCACATGCACGCATGCGCGCACATAATAGCTACAGGAGAGGAGGCCATGAATTTGAGAGCGGGGTGCACATGAAAGAGACAGGAGGAAGGAAAGTGAAGAGGAAATTATATAATTATATTTTCATTAAAATTTTAAAATGGCATTCCCTTTCTCAGTGACCATTACTACAATTCAATAGTTCACTCAGTTCAAATATCTTAGAATTACCATTGGTTACTTTCTTTCTTTTAAAAACCTGCCATTTCTGTCTTCAAACCATTTCTCTACTTCTAAGTCTACTAATCCTCATGAACATTATTGGTCACCTGGTCTACTTCAATGGCCTCCAACCTAACTACCACCTTCCAAACTTACTAATTTACAATGACATAACAACCATTATTACATTCAAAGATGAGTCAGAGCACGACACCACAGCCCCAAATTAGAAACTTCATATCTAACTTCAGAATAAGAACTACAGTATTTATTATGTCCTACAGGGGCAGACATTGACTGGCCTCTTACCACAGGAACTCTTCATACTTCTACCAGTCATTGATATAACACTGCTAAGTAGACCCATTACCATGCCTATATGCCTGAATCCATTATCTTACTTTTCCCTTTAGTGGGAATCCATATCTGCAGAAATTGAAATGATTCTGGGTTTGAATATGATTTCAGGTCATCACCCCGGCACCACAACCCAGTTCATGGCTCTAGCAAATCTTCTTAACAGTTATCAGTTCATTAGTGTAAAAGCTCCACAAAACCAAGAGAAACTTACTTTGTTCAGTCTTTTAAGACTATAAGATACACACCTGCTTTATTAAAACTTGCTAGCTAGACAATGGATTAAAGTCATCTAGGGCACTACAGCTCTTTACAGAAGCTAGCCTCTGTGTCCTGGGCCTCAAAGAATATTTAAGTTAACAGACTTTTTTTCTCTTGGACATATCATATTGTCAAACAGTAGATATAAAAACAGTACTTATGATGAAGTGAATTAGTAAATAGCTTTGGTCTCTATTTTAAAAAAAGACAAAGGAACATTATGAGTAGGGAAAGCCAAACATGCCAGCTGGATTATGTCACTCATGGCAGAAGAAACAAGAGGCAACTCTGTCAGAAAACATCTTGAAGACCTTCAGAATATGTCTGCCTCTTTTCCAGCATAAAGGTTTCCATCTGCAAGGAAAAGGTTTCAGGAAACACACAACATGAAGCTTTCCTAGTTGCCCTGTTTACACTGAATTCTGGGTTGGCTCACCCTGGTAAAAATAAGATTTCAGTATGCTTTGAGGAATCAATGTTCCCTGTCAAAAGTAAATATGACCTTTACTGTCCCCTGCATTACTCTTCTGCTCAGAATCTAACAGACTGGCTACTCAGCACCCAGGCTTTCTACCTGCTCTCCATTCCCCTCAGTATCTGAAGTGTTAGAGCAAGCTGGACATGGAAGCTCATATATGTACTCACAATATTCAGAACGTAGAGGTGGTAAAATTACCTATAGTCTGAGGCCAACCTGGAGTACACAGTGAGTTTTAGGAAAACCTGAGTTAGCATGTGACACACTATCTCAAAAACTAATCAAAACTTCCTTTCCAAAACCCAGAACAACATAGTAACACAAATCCTTATTTTAAAAAAAACAAACTTAAAAACATACTGAGAAAAAGTCATGGAAATTTTACAAATAAGACAGGTTGAGGACAGAGTATTAGTAGATCCAAGATATTCTCCATCTGGAAGACAGTCTACTGAATCTCATAATGTAATTTAGCAATACCATATTCTCTGCCTAACACTGAAAGATAGCTACTCATGTATATGCTTTGGAATAAATTTTAGTTTTTACAGTAGAGCAGAAAACCATTGTCCAATGAAGCCACTATCCACATTTAAGAATACTGTCATGTAAGAACAACTTTGATTCCTACCCTACTACAATGCCTAGGTCACTCTGAATCTCTGAAAGCTCTTATGACATTTCCATATACTTCTGGAGGCCTCTTTATTAGCTGAATCTTCACTAAAAATGCATCAGTATTAATCTCATCAGTGTTCTGTGTCTCTAGGTTCCTTATGTCTGAATTCAACCAAAAGCAGTTTAAAACTATCCAAAATAAAAAACAAGACTCCTTTGCCTTACAGTAACTTTGTAATTTTATGAAGTCCCATTTGTCAATTCTTGATCTTAGAGCATAAGCCATTGGTGTTCTGTTCAGGAACTTTTCCCCTGTGCATAGGTATTCGAGGGTCTTCCCCACCTTCTCTTCTATTAGTTTCAGTGTGTCTGGTTTTATGTGAAGGTCCTTTATCCACTTGGACTTGAGCTTGTACAAGGAGATAAGAATGGATCGATTTGCATTCTTCTGCATGTTGTCCTCCAGTTGAACCAGCACCATTTGTTGAAAATGCTGTCCTTGTTCCACTGGATGGTTTTAGCTCCTTTGTCAAAGATCAAATGACCATAGGTGTGTGGGTTCATTTCTGGGTTTTCAACTCTATTCCACTGATCTTCCTGCCTATCTCTGTACCAATACCAGGCTGTTTTATCACTATTGCTCTGTAGTACAGCTTGAGGTCAGGGATGGCAATTCCTCCAGAAGTTCTTTTATTGTTGAGAATAGTTTTCGCTATCCTGGGTTTTTTGTTATTCCAAATAAATTTGAGAATTTCTCTTTCTAACTCTGTAAAGAATAGGACAAAACGGCAACCAACAGATTGGGAAAAGATCTTTACCAATCCCACATCTGATAGAGGACTAATATCCAATATATACAAAGAACTCAAGAAATTAGACAACCAAATAACCCTATTAAAAAATGGGTACCGAGCTAAACAAAGAGTTCTCAACTGAGGAAATACGAATGGCCGAGAAGCACCTAAAGAAATGTTCAGCATCCTTAGTCATCAGGGAAATGCAAATCAAAACAACCCTGAGATTCTACCTCACACCAGTCAGAATGGCTAAGATCAAAAACTCAGGTGATAGTAGATGCTGGCGAGGATGTGGAGAAAGAGGAACACTCCTCCATTGTTGGTGGGATTGCAAGATGGTGCAACCACTATGGAAAACAGTCTGGCGGTTCCTCAGAAAACTGGACATATCACTACCTGATGACCCAGCTATACCACTCCTGGGTATATATCCAGAAGATCCTCTAACACATAACAAGGACATATGCTCCACTATGTTCATAGCAGCTTTATTTATAATAGCCAGAAACTGGAAAGAACCTAATTAAAGCTGTTATAACAACAATAATCAAGCCCACTACCTTCTTGCTTCTGCTTAAAGCCTGACTCACTTCTTCCAGTACTTGAAAGCTTTTCCAGAATACCAAGATTCTGTGATACTCAGGGCAATAAAACAAAAGCTGGTTGATAGACTTCCATAACACACATGCCGTGTTTCAACACACTAACACAATTAGAAAGTGTACAATTAATGCAACTTACACTAAATACTGTAGAAGAAACAAAAGTAATTTAACATGACAATAAAAGAGCCTTGACACATGTACTAACACTTGTTTAAAATCCAGATCCTGCCGGGCGGTGTGGCGCACGCCTTTAATCCCAGCACTTGGGAGGCAGAGGCAGGCGGATTTCTGAGTTCGAGGCCAGCCTGGTCTACCAAGTGAGTTCCAGGACAGCCAGGCTACACAGAGAAACCCTGTCCTCGAAAAACCAAAAAAAAAAAAGAAGTAAAGGTTATAAATCCAGATCTGTCCCAACTTTATCTCTTGCTGACATAACATCATAGAGAACTGCAGGTAATTTCCAAATATGTCTCTGAAAATGTCCAAACCAGCCTCCCAAATGAAGACTGTTATTTCCAATATTGGTTTGATTTCTAGACCAGTCTATTGCACATATTTCTTAAAATAGCAAACAGTTCAAGTTCTTCTTAAAAAGTCCTCTCTAACACACTTTAATCACCAAATGGATCAAATCTGATTTCTTCTTTGGGTATTTTTGAGTGATAGCACCAACAAACAGAAAGGATAAAGGGTAAGGATACACCAGGGGACATAAGTCATGGTTGAAACTGTAACCATGTGTCTAAATGTTAGCATTTGGGATTTATGAATGTCATAGAACATGTTTTAAAGCTACAACAATCACATAACAACAAAACTCAAACCATGCCTGGTATGGGGTACTGTCCTTTAACCCCAGCTACTCAAAAGGAAGAGGCAAGCAGAATGTCTGTGAGTTTGAAGCCAGCCTAGTCTACACAGAATTCCAGACAAGTCAAAGCTACAAATCCAGCCTGTCTCCACTCAGGTTCATTTATGTAACAAATTCACTCTTTTTTGTTTAAAACTGCAACATTTTTCTGATTAATAACCATGAAAATTTTCATGTAATTAATATAGATTTTATTAATAATAAAAAAATTAAAATGTATGACATAAAAAGTTTCTTTTCCAAAATACTGGATGAAACAAAGTTAAATATACTTGTATCCAATAGAAAACAAAAAAGACTCATGGGATTCTTCTAAGAGTAGATATTTATGCTCCAGAAACTCATTTACTACTAATCTTTCCTCTGCTCTACAAGGATGTCATTTTCTCTGACACAGAGAAATAGTGCTGTGGGCTTATAATTAGAAAATAGCTAACTATTGGGGGTAAGGATTTGTTACTAAAACAAGATTTAAAAAGCTAGACATGGAAGAAGAGTTACCAAATAAATATTACAGTTAATATTCATGTCAGCTATAATCACACTATCCTGATAATGTTGTTGAAATCTTGTAGTTGTTTTGAACACACACTCTTGTGTTTAAATTTGTTTTCTAGAAAAATGGAGACCAAACTAAACCCTTCCGTACTCTCAAAAGCATGTCATAAATCACTCTGTGGAAAAAAAGCCACTGGTGAAACGGCCCCAGACTATGTCCATGCACTGTCAATGGGTATCCCCTCTATGCTGTCATGTTCTCACCTTGAAAGTTGTGGTACCATAAAGCTTGGTGGTATGAACCGTCTCTGGAAGCACATTAGTGATATTGGTGATGAATTCCTCCAGATATTTACAGGACTTCTCCAAGTGTGTTGTATTGATGATAATCTGGACAAGCTACAAAACAGTAAGCACATGCAATGCTCATTCAGGTATTCACCAATAGAATGAGGCTCAGAAGGTACCTGAGCTGACAGCAGGTTGCTCCATAGGCTACCTTACAAGAAGCCTCCCCCGCCCCCGGAAAACACCCAAACTCCAGAAACATCTAGTTTCCCCTTAAAGTGACACTTGTAAATATATTCATTTATTTTAAAAAAGGCTAAACTCAAGTGGTGTGGCACACACCTTTGAGCAGCACTACTTAAAGTGACACTTGTAAATATATTCATTTATTTTAAAAAAGGCTAAACTCAAGTGGTGGTGGCACACACCTTTGAGCCAGCACTGGGAGGCAGAGGCCCATGGATCTGTGAGTTGGAAGCCAGCCTGGTATAAAGAGACAGTGCCAGGATAATCCAGAGCTACACAGACAAACCCTATCTAAAAAACAAAACAAAACAAAAATAACCAAAGCTACTAGTCTTAATCATAAGCCCTACAAAAGAAACAAAATTGCCAAATGAATCAAATTAGTCAACATTCACTAAAGCAAAAAGCATAGTTGAAAAAGCAGGAGATATTTTAGAATTAGGCCTGAGGAACACAAACATGTCATCCTTGATGGTGAAACACCAACAAACTCCCTTAGTTCCTAAGAGAAAGAACTTGAACACAGAAGGCAGAGAAAACAAAATCCTTGATCTTGACAAAAGTTTTCCCAATGTTATCAGTCTGTTTGCTCAGATGCAAAATGTACATAATAACTTCTAAGCCAGAAAGTCAGCACAAACATTAGACACTTTGTTATTATTAGAGTTTATCTCTTCTTATACAAAAGATCCTTAAAGAGTCATTCTGGAGCTACAAGTTTGGCTGGGGTATATGCTTAGAATCCTGTTTCTCTTTTAAAGGACAAAAATAACACTAACATAAAAATCATCTAAATCAAATCTTTCTTCTAAAATTTTTATTAAATTGTTTGAATTTCACACAATTACATAGCATATCTTAGGAATTTTCACCCCTTCAATCCCTCATCCCCTTCTTTAACTTCCTTCCTAGAAGCTCCTGCCCACTTGCACATCTTTTGTCTGTGACCCACTGAGTTTAATTAGTATTTCTTGCCAGGTTAGGTAGGAGGTAATTTACTGGAGCAAGGGCAACTTATATCACTTGATATTTACATCACTAAAGAAAATGGCACCCCCTCCTCTGAAATATATAATCTTCCAACTGTCCTTCAGGAAGGATGAAAGGGCCAAAACAGATGGATGGTGGCAAGGTTGTCTTGATGTAAAAGTCAGAAATGGAAGGGAGTTAAATTGGAGAACTAGAGACTTCCATTTTAAAATCAGCATTACCTATAAGGAACACATTCTGTCTATCAAAAGAAATTCTAATGATAAGAGGAATCATGTCATGCTATAGAAATTTTTTAAAAAACTGATGGCACTCAAAAAGAAAATTGTTCTGTTTTGCAGGATTTTGGCAGTTAAAAAAAAAAAAATGAAGGCGGCTATGCTGGGCACAGTAGTAATTTATCATGACTTTTAAAAGATCTGTCAACACAAGAGATCACCATGAATTGCATGAGTGGCTGTCAGTCACTCCTCAAGTGTTTCACTGCCAAGCACAGAATAGACTATTAAAAAATTCCAGGATTATAACACATGCCATGTCATTTTCAGAGGAAATACTGCCTGTTAACGAGGCCTGATGAGCTCGACTCCTGAACCACAGCATCAAAAACCCTTATAAGGGAGAGGCTCTGGAGGCTAACTTTGAACTGAAGGATGAAAGGAAGCAGTCTGAGATACAGACTATCATCAGAGCTTGACCTCTTTCTATGGTATCATTAAACCCAAAGCAAATTCCAAACTATCCTAGACACTGTTTCAAGGACAGGGAATTAACAATAGGCTACATATTCATTATTTCTGATATGAAGTCTTGTGCGAGCAATCTAGCAAAGAAAAAAATTATGGTGTAAACAGCAACTCTTAAAACAAAATGACAGAAGTCACTGTACTAATAATCAATCAGGAGCTGAAGTATGAAACTTGAGAATTTGAGTCTAGCCTAGTCTACATAGCAAGGCCCTGTCTCCAAAAACAAACAGACAACACCACCACTACCCCCACCACCAACAACGAAACTTTACTCAAAGAAAATAAATAAACAAATCAAATCCCACTAGGAGCAAGAAGTTTTTCCATTTATCCATGCTGGTATGAGAATAAGTGTGAGAGAGTGCCCTGTGGGGACCACAGTCATACAGTCAGAGAGCTGAACACAGAGTGTCCTGTGGGGATCACTGCCCCAGAACTTCCTACACATTCCCAAGGGACACCAGGTACTATTGCAGATGCTCTATTCTGTACAAGTTCAGAAATGAAATGTGGCTATCATCTTAAATAGCATCAGCCCTACAGTCTAACAGGTTTTAGTTCGTAACTATAAATTACCTATATGCATCTATTTCTCTTAAATCTGCTTTTGTCTTGTTTCCAGAAGCAGAGAATTTACCACTCTGAAATTTCTTGGGTTGACCCAAAGCTATAAGGTGAGAAGTCACATAGTTTGATGACTCTCAGCTGTAAGATCTGTAATGCAATAAAAACCAAAAAGCAACAGCAACACCAGTCTCATTCATACGAATGAATTAACCTAAGACTATAAGGGATTTTATCTCTCTCATCCCAGCAAGCTCAAAAAGCTTTATCCACTATTTAGTTTATGCATTTCCAAGACCAAAACAAATTAAAATACCAGAACAAATGGACTACTAGTTCCAATTTCCAAAGTGTCATTCAAATTTTTGACTTGAATATAAAGTATTTTATCACAACTAATGTGATCACTATGCCTGTTGTTGGGGTGGGAGATGTATGCTGTGTGAGACATAACAGGACACAGCTACCTAGTTTTACTACTAAATAACCAAAAAACAAAAGCAGCAGCTGTTGCTTCGGGTCTGCTAGGTGTTGCTATAACCAGAGCTTCAAGTCTGTATGTTAGCTCTGACCTACCTATAAGCAGGCCTCTGGGTCTACTACCTTACATGTTCATCATGTCTGCCAGGACAGTTACAGTATTTTAAATTAATTAATTGTGAAAATGTACCCATCCTGTAAGGAGGAAAGATATTCTAAAGGGAGACACTTATATCTTCTTTTGGCTATCAGACTATTCAGATAATGGACCTCAAAGAACTAGAATTTCTCCCCAGTAACCACATGCTAGAGAAGAAAAGGGCTGGTGCCAGATAGAGGAGTAAATTCTCTCCTAGAAAGAAATTTCATGAAATCTGACAACTTCAGACTTCCTGCAGGAGAGCCTGGAGTTCAGAAAATATTGGCTCAGTGATGAGTAGGACCACACCTCAACTGGCGCTGCTTAGCTATGCATACACTTCATACCAGGGCCCTGAAGATGAACGAGGAAATCACTGGATCTATTTGCTTCTCTTCCCAGTGTGGCTACACTGAATCATTCTCTTTCTCTGTCCCTTTGACCCAATGAGGATGGGTAGAAGCCTCCTTGTCAAGGCTGCCAGGCCAACCTTTGATTCTAATTGTTCCAGTAACAAAAGGAGGAAGGAACAAAGTTTATCTCAGTTTTCATTTAGAAGAAATCCCTTTTCAAATTTTATCCCAAAACTTATGCTGAACTAATTACTGATGTGAAGCTTAAAATTACTCATGTTCACTGTCTTTTAGCTCAAAACAGAGATACTAACATCAATATGGATACAAAATACTATACATTCCAAATAATAAATAGTAAAGCATCCTGTACAGTATGTGCTCAATAACTGAGAAAAAAAATCTTGATATCAATACATTAGATATGTCATAGTAGGACATCTTGTTCAAATCTTTTGGTTTCTTCTAATTAAGACAGACAAACAACCTACTAGACCTGACAAGCACTGTTTGCATACCCAGATTCATTAGTAACAACAAACAATATGTACTCTATGGCCCAAACACTATGCTCACTGATTCCTGTAATAATCCAATGAAATATGTGATGCCATTGTCCCCATTTAAACATAAAGCTCAGTCATTTTCTAAGAACACACTATTGAGCAGAGGAGCAGCACTAGAAGCCAGGAAGTCTGGGTAAAGGCAAACAAGCAGTCATCGGTTGCTTTTTCTACAGACCTGGAAGCAGCAGCTCAGGCATCTGTTGAGTCAATTAGGTATTACCCATGCTTTGAGACAGCAAGGGCTAGCAGGAGCTACAACTAAAAGGTAGTATGCAACAAGTGGAAGCAAAGAAGCCATGAAAGCAGCAAGAAGGCCAGAGAGAAAAAAGGACAGGAACAGAGCATAAAGAAAGAGAGATGAGCAGTATCATGTAGCCCCAAAGCAAGATAAGGCAGACTGGTGGTATAGTTTATATGGAGTTTTAAACTCTGAATGACTGGCATGCTGAAGGAGGATGCTGGGTTGTATACTTTCAATATGTTCCTGCCATTTGAGTGCTCTATAACATCAAACTAGTTCTAACCAGAACTATAAAATGTCTACCTCTGTTTGAACACAATGATTAAATTAATTTATTCTGGGAAAAGAACTGACAAAGAGTTGACAAAGTATAAATTTTCTCTTCTGATTGAAATTCAGAAGAAAATGATACAATCTAATGACAGTGGAAGAGTTTATGACCCCTACTTCCACCTTTCCTTGTTTGTAATCTATCTGGTTAAGGAAAAAAGTCAGGCCATTTTCAGATGAAGAAAGTCAATCCATGAGAATTCTATTCTGAGCAATAGAAAGCAGACACAGAAGAATAAGGAAAGAACCCTAAAGCTACATGGACAAGCATAATTTCATACCCAATGTCATACTTCATGGTGTTCTTTATCTCAATGCAGAGAAAGAAACACTCCATGCCAATGTTCATGTGGCTTACAGTCGTCTTTGGTATGGGTTGGTATCATTAAGCATGGCTGAATTTCACCATCATCTTTGGCTTTATGCAGTTACAAATGTTCTTTATTCCTAGAAGAACTAATACTGAATCTACACTAGCTCTACAAGGAACTCAGCTTTCAGTCTTCCTCCTGAAGAAAAATTTTCCTAACCTAAACTCACTTCGGGCACAATACCTTCAGTGAATGCAAGGTGAGATGTGACCATAAAAACCTTAATTCCAAAGAAAAGGTAATCTCATAACTTCCCGAATTTTAGAACCGTGTATCAGTAAGTCAAACCTTCAGTTTATACTATGCCACAACTGAGTGGAAGGAGATTTCTCCCTTTACTAGGAGAGGCAGTAAGCCATTACCTTCCTCTCTCCAGCCTCAAACATGAATCACTAGGCTTTTGCTAACCAAGTAACACAATGATAGAGCAATTTACCAATCAGAAGACAATGAAACCAATAAAAGCCAAGGAAGTCTAACTTGGGACAAGGGATATAAGTGTTAAGACTCCTGGCATCAATAATAGAGGTAGGCAAAGTGCACGCACAGGACATCTGGCATGGCCACCATCACTAAGAGCTACTTTACCTCAGTAAGGCCAATGTTCTTCCTCTTAATGACATTCTGCAGAGAGTTGCTCAGAGTCCTGGTCAGCAACAGGTTTGTAGACTTACGGATCATGTCATCAACTTCAGTGGAGCTGAAAGGTAAATGATGAACCCAGTTACAGCCTGGGTAGCTAGAGTTGGTAAATAAGCAGGCAGCAATCTAGCAGTAGTAACAGCTGTAGCAGGATTAGCAGCAGCAGAGGTGGTGATGAAGGTAGCAGTACCGCCTAATGTGTACTGCATGCTAGCAAGTATTTCAAGGACTTTAGCACCTTAAGACTGTTCTGTTAAAAGTTTATGGTGTTTTCATTTTTTTTTTTTTTTTAAAAATCTATCTATAGAATGCTGCCTAGATAAGTTGTTCACATTTAAATAATTTAAGAAGTGCAGGCAAACTTGTACTGTTTCAGAAAAGGAGCCATTCTGAAACTGTGGAATGTCACATTAGATTTTATACTTTCAGTATCAATTATATTTTTATGGGCTTATCCAAATACACACACACACACACACACACACACACCACACACACACCCTATAACAGAGTTAAAACTAAAAGGGAAATTAGTTTATATCCTCTTTAGCTGTGTTTTTTTTCATCGTCACCATCATCTAAACCTACTTCGTCTCCCTTCTACATGTTATACTATACATGTGTATTTGTTTGCAAATATGAATGTAATGTTATAGGCTATAATCTACATATAAGAGAGAACATAAAGAGTTTTTTTTTTTCTGATACTGAGTGATCTTGCTTAAAATTAAGTATTTGAAATAGATCCATTTTTCTGCAATTTAGAGATTTTATTTTTCTTTAGAGCTTAATAGTATTCTATTTCATATGTAGTAGGTTTTTATTTACAATTTATTTGTTGACTGACATTTAGTCTGGTTCCATTGTCTTACAATAGTGAACAGAACAACACTGAACATGGATGTATAAATATCTCTGTGATAACCTTATCATAGAATAAGTTCTCTGATATAAATAAGGAGTAGAATATTTGAGTCACATGGTGGCTTTATTTTTAATTTTTTGAGGCACCCTCAAACTGATGTTCATAATGGCTATATTAATTTATACCCCACCAGCAATCCTCTCTAACATTTACTGTTGGATTTCTGGATGATAGCCATGTAGACTGAGATAAAGTTATTTCAAAGTAACTTTAACGTTCTCTTAAGATACTTTTTCTCTCTTTTCTATGTTGCCTAACAGATATTCAGCAATTGAAGTCGCCCAGACACATAGCCTCCAAACTCTTTCTTTCTTTCTTTTTTTTTTAAGTTTAGAAAGCAAAAATAACCCAAAATTTTTTACAAAGATTTACTTTTCACAATGTGCAGAAAAATAAAATCTGTGTGTTCACTGAACTTTTAATTAAATGTCAGAGTATCATTTTATTATAGGAGATCCTGCTATTGATAAAAACTTTCAAAATAGCTAAATGTCTTTCAACGTTGTCTGATGAGAGAGAAACTATTCATTCAGAAAAAAACAATTATTTTTAAAGCTTCATAAGAAATCTCCAACTAACATTTCCCTGTGTGACACTTTGTTTGAGGGAACTACTGTTATATACATTACCCACTTGACAACCTAAGTCTACTAAGTCTATTCTTAGACAGCTCTAATAGAAGAAGTGATCTCTGACTCCAAGTTACAAGATAAATATATTCTGAGGAGGAAGGCAATGTCAACCCAGTAATAAAAGGCACATGAAAAATTCCCTCAAGTTGAGGAAATATTTCATTTAAACTGTCAATATAAAACCCACCAAAGGAAGTTTGGGATCAAAAATCTTAATAAACACAGATCAACTCTCAAAACAAAAACAGAGAGAGAGAGAGAGAGAGAGAGGAGAGAGGAGAGGAGAGAGAGAGAGAACACTCTAACATTAAGTAAGAAAAAAGTTTCATTTAAAACCTTAGGATTCAAATAAAAAGAAAAGTATCTAAATAAATTACCCACATTATTCCAATATTACCTCCCCACCAAAATAAATGAGTAGAAGCCATTTTGCAATTGGCTTGAAATAATTTCCTGCCAGTAACAAACATAATAAGACCTTACAGACGTGAGGTTATCCGATCACTATTGTGTATGTAGTGGGTAGGTTGTGAGCCTTCAAACGAGAGGAAGTTATGAAGAAAAAAAATGGCTTGTGTTCACCTTTCAAAAGTCATCTCATTTCAAGAGTACTTTTCTATAAAATTAATCTTGGTTTTAGATGGGAAAATTAATTGTACAATCCAAGTTTCATAATTTAACAAGAAAAACGAGAATTAGCAGTGTTTGCCACTACAGAGGAGGCCAATGCAAGAAGAAAGAAACTTCAAGGCCTATGTAGGCTGCAGATGAGACTCAAAGCTATGCTGAGCAACTCTGTAAGGTCTTGTCTCAGCATCTGAAAGTAGCAAGGTCTGGGGACCAGCTCAGTGAGAGAGCACTTGCCTAGTATACTGGAAGACCCATGTTCAACCTAAAGTAGGAGAATGGTTAATAAAGAAGTGACTCAACCCCACTCTTAACTGTACTTTCAGAAAGGCCTGACACATGATACATTCTGTTTATTGATTCTTTTTGTAAATTTATCAAGTGCAGATTCAGTGCAGGTTGAGCCTTTTCGGGCACTGTTACTCTGAGCAGTGTGGCTGCTGTGCATATCCTGAATTTCTTCAGCACTTACCATAAGCTGTCTGGGTCCTCAGGAAGATAAAGACCTTCCTTTTAGCTTCTTACTGTCTTTACTACTAAGGAGCACCTAACTACATATTTGCTAAAATATTTGCAGACTAAACCAATAAATGGGCACACAAACAAAGAAGCCTGTGGTTAAGGCAGACACAGAGCAGAGCAACAATACCAATTCCAAAGACTGTTTCTGCCCCATTCTCACTAAACCTTTATCAAGTAGACTGGAATGGTACAGTGAGTAGGGTAAACCACAATTTCCAGTAATTTTTTTGCTGATACTGTTTAAAATGTAATCTATACTTACATCATTTAAAATCTTTTCCCTTTCACCATAACAGAGAAATCCTATCCCAAGGTTCAAACTCATAGTAAACATTTTACAAAGTATTTATTTAGAGAGTAACAATCTCAGCACTGGACTGTCTCATGTTATACCTTAGATGAAGATCTTCTGAAAACTTCAGGCAGGCGTAGATAAATTCTTTAATCTGGTTGTAAACTTTTGGCACAAATTCAGAGAAAGGAAACTTTTTAGGAAATGGCTGCTGTAAATGCAAGAAATTAATGAAAGCAAGTCACTAAATGCATTATAGACATTTAAAATTATTTAAAATGAAAAAAAGAAAAATCTTTTGTCCTACTCTGTAAAGTATTGACTTAACAGTATCAACTGTAAAAAACTGTCTCCAAGAGATTTCTGATACTAAAAAGAGTAAGACAAGTGTGCTGACTACTTTTTGTGTCAACTCAACACAAGCTATGGTTATATGAGAAAGAGGAATCTTAATCAAGAAAACACCTATATAGGACTAGGCTATAGGAAGTCTGTAGAGCTCTTTTTCCCCCCCTCAATATTTTCTTCTTTTGGTTTTTTGAAACAGTGTTACTCTGTGTAGCCCTGTATGTCCTGGAACGAACTCTGCAGACCAGGGCTGGCCTCAAACTCAGAGCTCCACCTTCCTCTTACAACTCTCAGGAGTTCTAAGCCTCCAGAATGCTGGGATTAGAGGCGTGTTCCACCACATGCAGCTGGGCATTTTCCTTTCAAATTATTTTTATTTATTTAGTATTTTAATTTATGCAAATATTTTTTGCCTGCATTTATGCATATACACCATGTTCAGTGTCCGAAGAAGCTAGAAGAGAACGTCAGACACCTGGAACTGGAGTTACAAGTGGTTGTGAGCTGCCACATGTGGACTTGGAATTGAACCTAGGTCCTCATCAAGAGGCCAGTGCCGAGCCAGCTTTCCAGCCCTAAGGCACTTCGTGGTTCATGATTGTTGTGGACAGGCTAAGCAAGGCTAAGCAAGCTATAAGCAAGCCAGCCAGTAAGAGGCAGTCCTCCATGGCTTCTGGTTCAGTACCAGCCTCTATATTCTCGCCTTGAGTTCCCTCCCTGACTTCTCTAGAAGATGCATTGTGACCTGAGAGTTGTAAGAATAAATCTTTTTTCCTCCAAATTGCTTTTGGTCAGGGTGTTTCATCATTGCAATAGAAACCCTGAGACAAAAACTAGTACCAGGTAGTGGTGTACGACTGTGGCAGACCTGACCACGTGATACTTGGAGAACTCTGGAAGGACTCGGAAACTTTGAACTAGAAAAGTCATTGAGTGTTTAATGGCTTAATGGGCTATCATCAGAATTTAGTAGTTAAGAACATTGAAAGCATTGCAGAAGATGGAGTCCTAGCTTTTGAAGTTTCAAAGGAAAGTTTGAGAGTTCACTAAAAAGCAATTTGATATCTTGAGCTTTAAGAATTTGTGATTCTTGTCAGCTGGGACTGAAGAATTGGCTGTAATTAGGAAGAAATGAAAACTACTTAAGTAAAATTTAACTAGGACAATTGATGCTGGTTAGGTAAGGTCTAGAAATTGATGATGATTGAGAAGAGACCAGCATGACTGACGGCAGAAATCCCAGAGAATTTTCTCAGGGTCAATACACAAAAGTTGTGGTCCAGGGAGTAGCCTAGGCAGCATCTCATGCTGGCATCCGAACTTGCTAATGTGTTAAGAGTCCTCCAGATGGGACTTGTACTTAAGGCACAAAGGGTCACGATGAGAACAGTTTGGCATCATGAGAGAAAATGCATCAATAAAATTGGCCTACAGGCAAGTATGTAGAGCAATTTCTAGACTGATGACTGATGTGGGAGAGCCTAGCGCAGTGTCAGTGGTGCCATCCCCGAAAAGGTAGTGCCGGAAAATGTAAAAACATGCTGAGCAAATCAGGAATGAGTAAGCGAGTAAGCTGCACTATGTCAGCTCCTACATCTAGGTTCCTACTCTGACTACTGACTACCCTCAGTTATGACTGTGTCCTGGAATTATATGATTCCAAGTGTCTGTGACTCTGTAAATGGCAAAAGACAACAGCTCAAGTCTAGATTTTCACATTTGACAGATGCAGCATGGCACTTGGGTAGAAAGGGCCTGCTTGAGGAAAATAGTCTGCATTATACCTGTGGTGGGGAGAAACCACTCAGTGCACAGACAAAACAATAGAACTATATAACCAAAACAGTATATTTAAATGTCTGGTTTTAAAAGAAACTATTTGAACAGTACAACAAAATTAGGAATTTAAAATTTTAATCAAATTGTATTATCCCAGTGATACTACTACTCAAAAGATGTGCTAGGATGTCAAAGTCTTTTACAGATTCCCAATGAGCAATTCTGTACCTCTAAGACCCAGAAGGAATTCTCTGAAGGTCTTCTAAAATCTATTGAACTTTAATTTCTCAGTTTCAGAGAAATTAATCTAATGAAAGAGAGAAAGAGAACTTTAAAGTATCCCTTACCTTTTCCAGTTCTATATCTTGAAATGGGAATTGTCCTACGACTTTTTTATATGTCTCTTCACTTGTTACTGGTATGGGACTGTAGTTGTCAGAATCAAGTATGTTCCTATAAAAATGAAGAGAAAGGGAGGAGAACGGAGGTTGATAAACACAGATGTTTTCTGAGGCAGTCTGATGATTATGTTCACCACCACCTCCCATGAACACCGCCCAGTCCTTACTACACCCCTTCTACAATGCAGATATTTGGTTTAGGCATTTTTAAGAGAAATCAGAGATAAACTAAGCTCTGAAAAAAGAAGAAAAACTATAAACATGACCTGCTAGTGTCTGTGATTTACAAACAGGCAGAAAATTAAAGGGAAGTGGGAAGAAAATGAGAAAAGAATACTGGAGCTGATCATTGTATTAAGATATATTGGATCATAATCACAACCTTAACTGTATGCTAGATAGTGTATTCTAACTTAGAAACTGTCAGAGATGAAAAATAACTTCTAACAATAATCCAAGCTTTGTTCTTTCTCTTCTGTCTTCTCCTTTGTACCAATCACAAATGTTTTCCAGGAATAAATTTTCTCTTTGAGTACATTAAGAGTTCTCCAAAAGCAAAACTCCTATGAAAATCCAAACAGAAACTCACAGAAAGCACAGAATGCTGTGGCTAGTCCATGCTACTTCTACTCTCTGCAGAGACAACCCTCCTATAAAAGCAATTATCCGCATCAAATACAACTGGATTCTGGAAGTCTATGTATTTATATTAATAAATTGTGAGTTGAACTAAATAGTGGCATGCTTGTGGATTGTGAAAAGTAAGATTAAAAGGCAAAGATTTAAAAGTAAAACAATGTAAAAAAAAAAAAAAAAAAACAAAAACAAAAACAAAAAAGATTATCTGACAAGGAGACACAAGCAACGGGCAAGAACTCTTAAAGTTAAGTACAGACTGGGATTCCAAAGTAGGCTGCATTGAACCTCTGTTACTTTGGGCAATGGAGTCATTTTCACAATATTAGCCACACTGACCCAAATAGATTGGAGGTCCTCTATCCTCTATGGTCTTCTTCAGCTTCTTCAGTGTCCTTCTTTCCATTATGGAAGTCTTTGTCCTCCTTGACTAGGTTTATTCCTAGGTTTCTGTTTTGAGTATTTATTGTCCTTATTTGAGGATACAGTGAAAAGTATATGGGATTGTGTCTCTGAGTTTTTCTCAGCAACCTTGTCTCAGAATATAGAAAAGCAGCTGGTTCTATAAGTTGACTTATGTCCTGCATCTTTGTTGAGAGTTAATAGTTCTATGAGTTTCCCGGTGGAGCCCAGAGGTCTCAAAAGTATAGACTCATATCTACTACAAAGAGGGACAATAGTATAACTCTGTTCCCATTTGTATTCCCTTTGTTTCTTTCTCTTGCTACACTGTTGTAGCTAAGATGTTAAGCACTAAATTGATTAAGAGTAAAGCAAGAAGACAATTTTATCTCACTTCCTGAAGAGGGCAGGTTTAGAACTAAGATGACAAGCAATGTATACAGAGGAATCAGTCCCAAGAGACGTGTTCTGGGAGGAGGTGTTCCAGAATAACTTGCCATTATTGTATGCATGTTGCAACAACTATTGAAATGACACACTTCAAATATGGACTGCAATAAGTCATTTCTCTGCTTAGAAGAATAATGGTGAACTATAACATGAGTTATCAAAAAAGAGAATGGCTTAAAAAAGTGAGCCAGGCCCAGTAGGACATACCAATAATTCCAGCACTTAAAAGATGGAGGAATGAAAATCAGAAGTTCAAGGTCAGTCTGGGACACAAGAGGCATTTTCAATAAAATAAAACATTATCCTACAGTTCTACTATTCATGGTGGCTTAACTACCACTACTAAAGTATGATCTTCAAGGAAAACCAAAAACTATAATAAAATAAGAAGACACAAGATAATCTGGATGGTATGTATCAATAAATCTGCCATTTATCCAAGGAAACAAACATACCAAACAGGCTGTGGGGCTTTCTTTTATTTTTTTTTAATGTATTTTTTAATTGGCTAGTCTACTTATTTACATTTCAGATATTATCCCCTTTCCCCATCCCCCTCCCCAGGAACTCCCTATTCTGTCCCCACTCCTGCTGCTTCTAAGAGGGTGTGCCCCCACCCATCTACCCACTCCCCATAGGTTGACATAGGAAAATTTGGAAGATCATTTTGGAAATCATTTTCATTCATGAGAATTCTGAATTATAAATTGGAGCATTTAAAAGAAATATAAGCTGTGTGTTCTTGGTGTTCATTATATCTGTAAAATCCACAAAGAAGCATATGCATTAGGGCAGGGGAACACGGACACAACTGCAGCTCCTTACCTGAACACCCCAGCCCACTTCTTCAATAGAGTCTCGCTATACTGGTCTCTGATTTCTAACAACATATCAAAAAGTTGATTCACAGGAAAACCATACACCTGAAAGAAAATAGATTTGTTTTCAAAAGAGACTTTTCAAATAAATAGAAGTAAGATTATAAGCTAAAAGATATTTCATTATTTAAACAACAATGAATAAATGAAGCAGAATTGCTCATTTCTAAGTAATATCAAGTGTTTACTCTCTCAAAATTCAAAGACATATCAAAATTTCTAGGTAGGTCACAAAAGAAAATGATAAAAATGAAAAATAACATAATAATGTTAGGTGAGTTCTCCCCATGGTAACTTACCGCCCACAGCAAATCTCCAAGAACAGAGAGAAAGTATAGCTGCTACCACATCACCAATACCTCATGCTTCTCTAACATGGTCCAAACCAACCACCAGGATAAGGATGGCAGTGGAACACACTGCAAGGCACATGGGTGCCGGGGTAGAATTACAATCACTTAAAAGTCTAATTCTACAAATGCTTCAAGACATTGTTCTCCAAAAGAAAAAAAACGATAGGACCTCTTACATATGAAAGCATAAAGGGTCAAGATAAAGTATGGAATGTGCTATAAAGAAGTAAACAGATCTAGCTCTAGAAAAAAGAATAAATGGTAAAAACTCAATAGATAAGCTAGTAGCCTTGGGAGAGAACACACTGATTCAAAACTGATGGAATCTACTCAGAAAGGCAGGTGTTAACAATGCACATACCTGAAGTGTGTCAGCAAAGAGTACAATGAGGTTCTTCAAATCTAACACGAGGTTTGGATCAGAACAGTACGACTAAAGGAAATGGGGGATAGGAGAAATATCGAATGAATAAAATCACATATTTTACTTATTAAATTGTCTCATGCACCAGCTAGCAAAGGCATTTCTAAAAAGGAGTCTAACCATTTCCTAACACAAGGTAGCAAAGGCTCAATCAGAGAAGAACTAAGGAGCCAAGGCTCAGTAGGACAATCTACATATCCTTAACATGTGGAAACACATTGTGAAATTCTTTGGTTAAAGAAGAAAACATAAATAGGGCCAGCAAAATAGCTCAGCAATCAAAGGTGTGTGTTGCCCAACAGCGCAAACCAGAAGACTTGAGTTTAATCCCCTGAACACACGAGAACTGATTACAAAGTTGTCCTCTGACCTCCCCACATGCACACATGCATGCTCCCATCATAGGCAGACACAATAATAACAAATAAACTAAAATAGAAAAAATTTAAAAAACGAAATGGATAATTATTTTAAAATGAAGAATAATGAAATACTTTTTACCAAAATTTACGATATGTGCCTAAAGCCATTTTCAAAACAACTGTATATATTTCTTTATGTGCAAAAATCAGAAAATACAAAAGACTGAAAATAACCTGACCAAACACTGCACTAATGACACTATGAGAAATGACATCAAATAACCATATTCATGTAATAAATGAAATGAAGAGACTTAAAACTGACAAACTGGTGATGGAAAAAGACATGACGATTTGATCATTTAAAAGAGATAAAGATGGAATCAGTGAAATGGGCATCTTAGGTAAATCTGATTTTTTATTATTTTTTTTATTATTTTTTTTTAAATCTTATTTTATAATAAAGAAAAATATCATTAAACAATATAAGGGATATAAAATAAGCATAAATAAGCAGGAAACAAAAATTTCAAATAAGCACCATAGATGACCTCGCCTACAAACAGACATGGTCATTGAATTCCTTTGCAGTGGATACTAAAGCCAGTTACTTGAGACAATCTCAAGTGTCCATTAAATACTTTCCGAATGTATCTCACCTTTCACAGGACTAATTAATGTGTGACATGATGAAGAGTCCGTCTATCTATCTGTCTGTCAGGACTTGCTGTCAGTTCCCTTGCTGTCACTGGTGACTCCTTTCCACTTTCCTACTCTATCACTATAGGCCCCTTGAGGGACACTGCATCTTCTCAATCTCAATCAGTTATATTCCAAAGTCTCCATTATTATCCATGATTCTTAACTATTCCTCTCATATTTTTATCTCTTTGAGACTGTAAGATAAACTTCTGACTTAGACTTTATCTTCTCAATCATGAAATAGCATGCAGTCTTCATCTTTGGATTAAATTTCTCTATCTGGTGCACATAAATTTCCAAGGAACCATTTTTATCTTGGATTTAGCTTTCTTTAGGTGTCTTTCCATTATTTTCTTGTTCTATATTCTTCCATGCTATGAATAGAGCATATGCAAATCAGGTAATGGCTGTAACTGCATTCATACCATTCCCTGGGAGTACTAGCTGCCTGCAAGAACTTCTTGGACATGCTCACCAGAACCTCCTCACTGCCACTCAGGAAAAACATGATGACTTCAATGACAATCATTTATTTCTTTCCTTGTTTTTCACTTGTAGGTTTCAGTTGATAGACTTTCTCTTTAGAGCTTCCACACTCTTACTTGCTGTTTTTGAAAATATTGTACATTCAATTTTAAGATAACTGCCCTGCCAGTAACAAACTCCTCAGACATGTTATTGGCACTAAACTAAACTTATAGAATAAAGAAATCTTATGTTATGGAAATATCAATGAAGTAGTGTTCCTGGAATAAGGGACAGAACAATGAAAGACTATCACGGACAAGAAATGACAGCAGCCAACAACATGACAATTTCACATCTTAAAAGTTTTAGCAAATGTATCTACTATCTTGCCTCTAATGCCTCTTATGAGCTAAACTTAGCAGGCAGTTGGCCAGCAAAAGCTTAGACATCTCAGTGTAGGTAAGCAGAGAGGAAGGGCTGGTTGTAGAACTGGAAGCAAGGAGCATAACATTCATTACAGCAATCCTTTAGCTATATGTGTAAATGTACAGCACATGAGGTATTTTCTGAATGAATAAATATGAAACACATAAAAATATATCAGTGATAATACATGACTTTGTAAAGTTAGACCTAAATATGAAATACACAGAACACTGCTGGACACAATGAGAATCATGGACACATGTGAGTGAGTGTTTCTTATTACAGATACAATCAACAAGGCAAGCTCAGTGTTATGGAGAAACCTAAATGAGCCTCTTCCACAATCTCCAAATGAGGGTTTCTAAAAACATATATGTCAACTTGAATTCAATGCAACACCAGACAGTATGCAGATAGTCAGCTGTAAGTAAGCACTTGGGGTGTCCCACATACCGAGTGTGTGCGCAATGCTGCGATGGTCTTTGAAAGTGCCATTTCCCACAATTCATCAATGTAGGCTCTATTCACTAAGCCCTGGGTTGTATGTAAGATGTGATCTTCAACCACAAAAAAGCTGAGATTGAAAAGAAAAGAGAGATGTCAGAGATCACAGTTGCTATTGTGACCACTAAGCTTTGGCATTAAGTTAGCTGCCATCTAACTCAAAAGGAGTATTACCTTTTTTTGTGAGGAAATAAATGAAATTACTTTCAAGATTGAGAACATGCCTAGAATTATATTAATATCTTCTTAAGCACATCACCAAGACTGAAGTTCCATTTCTAATATTGTCAACCATATAACCCAACAATTTAAAAGAAATTGTATAAAACTAATAGAGTCTATTTCCCACGTATTTTTAAAATACAACACATTTCAAGAAACTAACAAATTTGATGCAGATAATAAACACTGAGATTTATAGATTTTTAAGAATTCAACATGTCAAAATAATTCACCTTATCAGGCCTATAACTCCAGTAACTCAGGAGGCTGAATCAAGCCCTGCCTAAGCTACAGAATGTCTTAAACAGAAACCTTGAGACTTGCCTCAAAATACAAACTGTGGTTGGGATTGCTGTAGAGTGTTATGCATTTAAAACATATCTTCAGTTATGCTGTTTGAATGCTCACTCAAATCAAAAGAAACCTTTATTATGGAATTTTTAAATTATCAAAAAAAAATAAATAAAACATACCAAAGACTCATGTCTCATGTAGCTCAGGCTGACCATAACCTGCCTATGTAGCCTAAGGTAACCTTAACCAATTGCTCCTCCAGTCCTCAGGTTCCCAGTGCTGGGATTCTATGTGTACTACCATACCTGGTTTTATGGAGTGCTGAGCATCAAACCCATGCATGCTAGGCAAGCATTCTAGCAGTAGCTCAATCCTTCAACACTCAATGATATGCACCATGGAAGTTATTTTTTATACTAAAGCAATATAAATCTGATGAAAGAAAGCAAGGGAGGAAAGAGAAAGGAACCTAGAGAGGAAGTGAGGGAAGTAGGAGACGAGAAGGTGGGCAGGCAAGGTGTATTGAACAAGCAAATTCTATCCCTTGGTTTTTTTTAATCACGGTTGCCATCTTATAGGTGGACCAAGCTGCGTGCAGATGAAGGTCTTTAGTAAGTGACCTAACTCCACACTCCTATGGCCACTCTCAATGCGAACAGCCATGGCATGCTGTGGAGTCAGCCTGTCAGCGACATGGTTAATGAAGGTTGTTTAATAGAACATAGTTTTCCTCAGAGATCTCTGAATCATACACCTGCCTGCACTGTCACAAAGCCAAATAGTTTTAACAAAGTTCCCATATTATGATTGGCCTACAATATTTTACTATCTGTAAAAATTCTGTCAGTGTGACTAATTATCTCCCTCTCTGATGGAACAAAGAATAGAAAAACAAAACAGCAAGTATAATAATATTACAAGTCCATTCAACTCTTCAGTACAAAAGTATCCTCCAAGAATATAATGCTGAAACTAGTAGCATGTCCCTTTCATCCTTTGTTTATTTGAGATACCATTTCTCTGTGTAGCCTAGGATGGTCTTCCTGTGTTACCCTCCCCAAGCACTGGCTTACAGGAATGAGCTACCATGCCTAGGAAGATGTTCCTGCTAAGTTATAAGAAGATAAAAACTAAGTATGTTCTTTCAAATTTAGCAAAAGGGAGAGAGAAAGTTTTCCAAGGAAAGATTTATCTTTTATAAGTCTTACAAATCAAGAGTAGAATCTTAAATATGTACCTACCCTACAATTTGATTGAAATACTTCCTGTAGCCATCTAAAGTTTCATGCTGCAACAAAGCAAAGCAAAATTACTGTTTCCATGTTATTACTTTAAGATGTGAAAATCAGTTATTTATTCTCAGGAAGGTTAATCCTACAGACTATGAGGTAAACATAATGATGTTGCCACTGACCCCACATGTTAACAACGGGAATTAACTGACCTGATACATACCTAGTATTTAGAAGAATAGATGGCACACAACAGTTAAGAAATTCTTACTTCAAGGCACATCCACCCAAAGTTGTGTCAGAATGACAGCAAGCACATGCAGCCAGGTATACATGCATATACATACACAGACACAGACAGACATACAGACAGACAGGAATGCACCCAGTTACACATACATTCACTCAGCTACCAGGAAGAAAAAGGGAAAGTAGAGAATGTGCAGATAGCAAACCAACCATATTAGATGGAGGCTGAAGTACCAAACGAGCTTGTTTTCGCCTCTGTTTTCGGTAGTAATTCTCAAATGTTTCACGGGCGCCCTGTAAAATAAGCAAGAGGAAATAATGTAATTGAACCAATTATCCTTGAAATTGAAAAGATTGGAATAGACTCCAGGTGTGGAATTTGAAGAACTTCATGTATGTCAAAGCCTACTATAGTAATCATGATGATAATCAGAGAAAATAAAATAACTATGACCATTTACTTAACCCAATCACAAAACTCTAAAGGGTAGACAGAAGTGACCTTTACTACATGGTCAGAACTCAAGATTCAGCACACCAAGCCTGGTTTCTGAATCAAAAATGAAGACAAAACAAACAACCTTAAAATGTTATAGTAAGCAAGAAAATGTCTCTTCAAAAACAAATAGAACATTCCAGAAGAAAAAAATGCCCAGATGAAAGCCAACTTTCAAAGCACTCATGATCAGAGGGTCAACAGAAAGTGGGAAAGGCAAGAGATGAAGTTGGCAAATCCTTTTCTCAGAAAATTACCAAGGGACAGAACAAAAGCAAAAGAGACAATCCCTCAATATTCTTGCACTCAATTTCCAGTTTTCTGACACCCAGGAGTTTCCAACCTTTTGGTACTGTGACACTACCAGTGTGTTTGGCCCCATTCACAGCTCTCCTGGGAGACACACTGGGTAGGCATTCTGAATACATGAGTGGTGCTCAGAACAATACCTGGCTCAGGAGCTCTACATTCACGAATTATGTTCTGGCTTGAACAGTGTCTCCCCAAGCCCACACCTTTCCCAGAATCTCTGGAAAAAGTTTTAGATGTAACTAGCAATAATTCTGATGTGATTAATCCAATCGTGTGATCATACCTGCTGGAGGATGAGCTTTAGTTTACTATGGCTGATATCCCTAAAAGAGAAGATTCAGAAAGATACAGACAGGCATGTGCTGACAGAGGCACAGGTAGGTCAATGGAGACGCAAGCACAGAGCACCAAGAACTGTTGGGACCCACAGATGCCAGCAAGAAATGAACAAAATTCTTTTTTTTTTTTAAATTATATATTTTTAATTGGTCAAAATCATAGGTTTTCATGTGTTTTTTTTTTTATTTGTCTTTTTTTTATTGGAAATTTTTTATTGGAAAATTTTTTTTTACATTTCAGATGTTCTCTCCTTACCCCATTTCCCCCCCTTCCTCCCAGAAACTCACTATCCCTTCCCCCCTCCTCCTGCCTCCATGTTGGTGTACCCCCTTCCACCCTCCCCTGTACCTCACCTCCCCACCCTCGAGTATCCCCCCCCACGACGTCCAGCCTTCATGGGACCAAGGATCTCTTCTCCCACTTATATATAGCTCCCTTGCATATATAGCTGGAGCCATGGGTCCCTCCCTAAGCGCTCCCAGGCTGGTGGTTTAGACCCTGGGGGCTCTGGTTGGTTGGGATTGTTGCTTTCCTCATGGTGTCGCGAATCCTCTCAACTCCTTCAGCCTTCACTCTATCTTCTCCATTGGGAACCCCATGATCAGTTTAATGGTTAGCTGTGAGCATCTGCCTCTGAGTATGTCGGACTCTTGCAGACCTCTAAGGAGACAGCTATATCAGGCTCCTGTCAGCGTGTACATCCTGACATCACATCAACCTCTACCTTTGGTGACTGCACATAGGATGGATATCCAGGTGGAATAGTCTGTAGACGGTCCCTCCTTCAGTTTCGGTCCTGCACTGTGTCTCCATATTTGCACCCTTGAGTATTTTGTTACTCCTTCTAAGAAGGACTGAAGGCTCCCCTGTTTGGTCATCATTCTTCATGAGCTTTATGTGGTCTGTGAGTTGAATCTTGGGTATTTCAGGCTTCTGGGCTAAAATCCAATAATCAGTGAGTGAATACCATGTATGTTCTTTTGTGATTGGGTTACTTCACTCAGGATGATATTTTCTAGTTCCATCCATTTATATAAGAATTTATCAAATTCATTGTTTTTAATAGCTGAGTAATATGCTCCACTATGTTCATAGCAGCATTATTTATAATAGCCAGAAACTGGAAAGAACCCAGATGCCCTTCAACAGAGGAATGGATACAAAAAATGTGGTATATTTATACAATGGAATATTACTCAGCTATTAAGAACAAAATTCTTTGTGTAGTCCTAAAGGGAGTGTGGTCTCTGAGATGCTTCAAATTTATAATTCAAGCTTCCAAAACCAGGATAGGACAAATTTATGTTGTTATAAGCCATATAGTTTGCGGTATTTGATTACAGCAGCTCTAGAAAAATAATACAAATTGAAACTGTTTTGTAATACCATGTCCCATTATGACAAAATATTCTTCTTAACCCAAGACTTTTCTTAATAAGTAAAGCAAGCACAAAGATCCCAGAGAGATCAAGAGCACTGAGTTTAGACCGAGGTGGCTACATTCAAACAGTAGCTTCCCCTTTCCTACCAAAGTGACTGCTCTGTCTCCCTGCTGCTGTATGTGAGGTCTATCACTCAACTGTCACTTGTGCTTGTACAGCGTCTTTCTTGTTTGCAGACATATCAATCTTGTGCAGTTACTACATGAACTTACAAGCTATAACACTCTTAAGACAGTGCCTCATCAATAAGCATTTATATAAGTGCTTACTTTTAAAAAATAAACAACATAAACTAGGCAATAAAGGGAAAGCACTGTCCACCTCTCCTGGTCTCTATTTGGGCAATTGTCTAAGACAATTTCTTCCAGTTACTAAAAAGCTGAAGAAGTTTCTTCGATAGGATTTCTTTGTTTTTTATTGTCTATACTGAACCTGAACTGGGAAAATTAACAAAAGTCACAACTACACAAACACAACGTAGCTTAGGGTGGGCAAACACCTTCTGTAAAGAGGAGGACAATTGTTCCTTCAGGCTGATCTGGAGCTGAAAATCCCATTCCACTGCAATGCGAAAGGAGCTGTAGACAATCCATAAAGAAATGTGGCACTTACCCAAAACCTTCCTTGGATAAACTGAGATAATAATATAAATTTCACCTGTCCTGAAATACTACTTTTTTATGTTTAAAAAGTTAAACTCAGTTTCAGTTCACAGGCTATATAGATAACAGCAAGGTGAAATTTGCCCTTGGGGTATGCCTGTTAAATACTGTGTCCTTAAAAAAAATTTTTTTCAACTGCTCAAGTGATTATCACTCTCTACAAGTATTTCTTATCTATAAAATGAATTAAATATTAGCATGGCAATTTCAGCACTTTTTCCATTCACTAGTGAATGAGGAAAAAAATTATTTAAGTTATTAAATAACAAGTGGAGACTGCCATTTGACTTGCTAAAGTTATTCCCTACTTGTCACCAACTCACAGGACAGTGGTACTGTTAAATGTCAATTACATGCTGTACCCACTGAAGGGTTTTTCATTTTAAGGTTAACAGCCTTGAAAGACCTTTATTACAATAGTGTGACATTACGTAGTCAACATGCATAAGAGCCAAGATACACTTAACTGTAAATTTAAGGAAAGCCTCCATTCTAATTAGACCATCAGGCACTAATTTGATTTCTTTGTTGTAAATGATAGAGAATAAATATAATGAACTTCTGTATAAAAACCATATCCATTTCCTTTCTAAATTTCTTTAACAGAAAAGGGGTCAATTAAACTTATAAGTCTGGCTTCCCAGCTTACAAAAATAAGTTGGATTTCCCTAGTAGCTATTAATTAACTCACCTTTAATAATTTTATTCCTTCTGCCAATTTTGTCAACTTGGTGACAAAAGGCAGAATTCAAGAAGTAGGTATTTGACCATTCTAGTCTGGGTAACTGGTGAAGTACCTCCTTGCTCAGAAACAGACCACTAGGTGAACCATAAGGGCTTCATTTCAACTCTGAACTCAGAACCGCTAACAGAGTCTACAGGTTTGAGGGAGGGAAAGGAGGGAGGCTAGTTTATTGCTAGAAAACATCAGAGGGAGTACCTAACCATTGTACTAATTGAAAACCTAGTGAGAAAAGGAAGAGCCCAGTAAAGAGAAAAAATTATTCCTAGAGGTAACACTGAGACTCAAAGAAAACAGCCCATCACACACTCCAAGAATCTAAAGTTCTTCTCCATGATGAGGTATAGGGATAGCTAGAGACGAAGATGCAGCAATTGGTGAATTTATTTATTTACAAATAAAGTTATTTGGCAAGAGCTGTAATGACAGTAAGAACTCTCTACACTTTGGATATCCAAGTATAGAGACTAGAATGAAGAAAGGAAAAATGAGATTCCAAGAGTGAGTCAGAACACAGCACAGAGGCACATGCCTGCTGTCTGAACCCTGGAAAGTCTCACAGGCAGGACGATCATGAGCTCAAGGCCAAGCTGGCTACATGCAAGATCCTGTCTCTCCTACAAGGGGTGGGGTGGGGAAATATCCTGAGATGCATCTAGAAGACACGTGAACAAGTGGGCAGTGGAAATGTTGATAAAAACAGGAGGAGCTCACACAGTATTTCTAACCTGGGTCAATAGTTTGAGGGCATCTCATTTACAGACAGGGACACAAGGGAAAGAATATAGTCCATGTTCATTATGCAAGAAACTCTGTACTTGCAAATTCACCACTTGTTAAAAGTTAGCTGAACTCCAAAATCAATACTCATAGCTCGTTCATAGACATTCACAGCTATGTTTAGAATTTCTAAAACTTGAAATTGTCCAATACACATGTTCCTAGTTAAGGTCAAACAAGGCAAAATGCAGCCTTTTGTTTCAGTTTCACACTGTAAACAAGTATCACTTTCATAGCCTATCCAATGCCACATTCTCTGAATTTTTGTACTTTTTATTCATGATTCTGCTCTTTAAAATGGCCCTTACCTATAGCATTAAAATGTTGTCTAGTATTCCTCAGCTCATGAAGGCTCGTGATGTAACTTAAAGAGAAAGCCTGTGTTTTAGAAAAGCTTCATGCAAACATTATTATAATGTTGTTGGCTAATAAACCAAGCATATCTTAATTAAGATATCTCTTCGTTTTTGAGCAGTGGATGAGGAAGAGAGGGTGTTGTTTTGACAAAAGCTCTCCTGTAGTCTAACCTGGCCTAGAACTCACTATGTAGCTGAGGATGGACCTGAACTGATTGTTCTGCCCCTACTTCCCAGGATACAACAGAGCTAAATAAAATATCATTTCAAAGTAAATAAAATCACTTAGAAATGATGTAACCAAGTGATAACAATGTGACAGCAGCCAGCCCCTATCCCCCGGAAACTACAGGTCATTTCCCTAAGACCAAGGTCTCATTGATTCCCTGCCCACATTGCCTTTCAAAGTCTCAAACTATTAAGCTCCTCACGTCTCTTGGTATTCTACTTTCTAAAGTCAAATTTCACTTAAATATTTAGCATTACATTATACCCTGAGACAAGTTTGAGGTAAATGGCAATGACTGTCCTCTAAACCAAATCATAAACCTTAACATTAGATTTTGCTAGGAAGTAATTCACTTTGACACTTTTTGCAGGTGATCTTTTTAAAAAAATATTTTGCTACTTGTGTTTTACACAGTATGTATCTTCTTTTAAATTGTTATTAATTACAAAAGTAAAACATGACTTTTAGGAAAATTAGGAAATACAAAATATACAATGTGAACACAAAAGCAACCCACAGTTACAACACTTGGTAATGGGTAGATACTATGCACTGGTTGGTATACTCCCCACTAAATTTATCGTCTTAGAAGCCTGTATCACACACACACACACACACACACACACACACACACACACACACTTAAACAAAGAAGCAGCAGTGTACTGTATATGCTTCTTTTATTGAACTTTCATGGAAAATAGCCTTCAGCACCTTTTCCACAAAACTATTCCTACTTGGTTCCCTCAAACACATATTCTCCAATCACACAAATATCAGAATCACTGAATAAATGTTTGAAAACTAAAATAAAAATACAACTAGAAAGCTTGAATTCTTCTTTGGGTGTTCAACTACTTGCCTAGAGAGAAGTGAAACACAAACACTGCCATCCAATATGGACAAATGAGTGAGGCTCTGTGTTTACATATGCAAACCAGATTCTAACCAAGTTCAAAGACACATTATACAGATACAGGTTACAAATATGTACCATCAAACAGTTGGGATCATGTGAGCCTACAATTGAAAGAAAGAAAGATTAAATAAAAACCTTTCTATGGTTGTCCTTCCTCATGTAGTTAAAATGCATACCATAGCTAACTAGCCATCCATATATGTGGGTTCTGCATCTGTAGTTTCAATCAACTATGGGTTATAAATATTCCAAAATGGAAAAGAGGCTGATAAGATGGATCAGCAGGTAACTATTCAATCCTGATGACCCAAGTTCAATCTTCAGAGCCCCACATAGTGAAAGAAAAGAACTGATTCCCAAACTATCCTGAGACCAGCACACATCACTGTGTCATGTATGCATACACTTAGGGGAAAAAAAGGAAAGATACTTTCTTTAAATATTAATAAACTCACAGTCTATTTTCCTGGTCACTATTCCCTAAACAGTAAGTGTAGTAATGCCTAATGCAGACTTGCATTGTGTTAGATATCACGACTAATCGGGAGGTGATATATAGTGTCTGAAGGTTATTCACAGGTGACAGCCAGAGCTACAGACACTGTTTTTGACAGAGGGGCAGGGACAAGCCTCCATGGACCTTAAGGAACAACCATGTACAGACACCTATTTCATGTAGTTACTGGTCCTCATGTCTTAAACTATAGGAGAATCTTTGTGTAGTGTTACAGAAGAGAGAAGAATGACATAGGGAAGCCTCCACACATGGTCAATGTGTCTACACAGTATAAAAAGGAGGACAGACCCTGTGTCTTCTTCATGATGTACTGACTCCAGACGTCCTAACACAACAGTTCTTTCTGTGGTAATGTAGTCTATGAAAGAGACTTTTTTTACTAATCACTGTAACAGAAAATAACCCTCAGATTCAGAAACAGAGACACCCAGATGAAGAACAAAGGAATTGAATGGAAGACAGGAAATGCACACCGTTGTTCTCCCCAGCTTGTCTATAGGAAGCAATATTTCCATTTGGGCAAAGCCTGTAATTTCACCACCTTGCCTGCAGCTGGAACACTCTTTTAACTGTTAGAGCAACCAAGTGTAGACAGGTTTATTCAGAGTTTTTTTTTTTTTTTTTTTTTTTAAAGAAAAAAAAAACCTTAAAGGGAGATTTTAATTTGTGTCCATATGTAAAGGGGAGCACTCTTCCTAGGGCCCATAATGATGTTCAGCGGGATATTACACTTCACCAGATGGCTAATTTGCACAGCAGGTCCAAAGCAGGGTTTCTTTCATTAGAACTGCCCTAAAGATCAGACTACAGGAACATGTGTAAAGAACAACCCCAAGATGCCCCCTATTGCTTAAATCTAGAAACATTCCTTTCCCAGATGTAAAAATTCATTCAGAGTGTTCCCCCAGCAAGGTCACTCAGGAGTCAGGACAGTATGTGTCACACAATTCTGGGAACCTACTTTAGGGGTCAGAAAAATGCCTGCATTTCAAAAGCCACAACAATGTCAAAACATCTCAGAAAATAAGCTATGAAGAAAGGGTAATTGCTCTGGTAGACAATTTATCATTAAAAAATCACTATTTTCAAAGGCCTCCATTTTTTATTTTATTCAAAATATTCAAAAGCATACAAAAAAGAATCTACATAAACTTCTGACCCTTCTAGAAAAGAGCAGAAGCAGTCTGACAATTCTGGCAGAGTCCTGTTTATTTTTCAGATGCCCATATAACCTATGTTTGCTTTGGCATTTCCTCCTGCAGCAATACCCAGGCAGGAGGTACAGAAGAGCATCCCCTCTGGGGTTTAAACACAGAAAAGAAAGAAACCTGAGGTCTAATGGTTATGGAGCAGAGTCTGTGCTTTTGAAGAAAGTAAACATCATGATTAACAATCTCAGCCTTTATAATTAGCTTCCCGGTCCAGGACAGAGTGTTAATTTATTAAATATTTTCACAAAGAGTCTTTTATTATCAGATTCAGTTCAGCTGGCTCCTTTCAGAGCATTACCAATTACAACCAATAAAGCTCTAATTGATGACTGCTTTTTATAACCTTTGACCTAAGATGATAAACAGTTGTACCTTAAAGTGAAAGGGTAAACCTCAAAGGGAAGGGTGTCTTAATCATGCTTAGTAAAGCAAATCGCTTAGAATTACAACCTACTTACCTGGCTGGAGTAAAAATGCAGACTTCCTCCGTCATTAGAGCAATCCATCAGGCAAAAGATTTGAGTTTCACTTTTAAGATAAGAGTTCTTTTTGCTACAGAACCCCTAACCTGAATAATCTGTATGTAACTGTGCACCTTATAGACTAATTACTTAAAGAATAAGATCCAATTAAGTCCAGGACAATTAACAAGAAAATTTAGTACATGACATAATTCAACATGGAACAATTAAAACCTAAGTTTTAGGTTTTACCTAAACCTATACACTTTTAAAAGCAGTGTGATATAAGTTACATTGCTGCCATCTTTAAATCCCACCTTTATAGTCCATGGCCTGTGACATACCAGGGACAACCAAGGATATGTAAGAAGGTGTAAGCCAAACTGCCTGACCAGTAATGAGATGCAAAAAAATTACTGAAACAATTTCCTATACACAATAAACAAAAATAGTCATTCTTTCTATCAGAAAGAAGAAAATGGGGCATTTCTACATTCACTCCAAGAAATTATCTCAAAATTGGCAACCATCTAGAGTTACTAAATAAACACCCCACTTCGTCATGTAACTTTTAAGGAAAGTTACAAATCTCCTAACATGTTTCATTTTGTCAAGAATGAACAGAGCCTCTGCTTAAGAATTAATAGGAAAGTATGGGTTTTAAGAACTATAAATAAATCAATACCATCTTTTTATAGATAAGTTCCCTTTTACAGCTACCCTCTGATCCCAAGTTTACTTTTACAACTCTGACTGACCTCTCGCCATGTAAATTACATTGTTCTTGGTTACCTTCGTTCTATAAATTTGTCATTTTCAAAATGTTACATTATGGGTTAGGAAGATGACTGCAAATAAAGTACTTGTCATGCAAGTATAAGGACTGAATCCCAGAACCCACAAAAATGCCTGCTGGTCTTCATGGCCCTCCTGTAATTTTACAAATTAAGAAGGTAAAGATAGGGAATCTCTGGGGATAGCTGACTAGCTAGACTAGCAAAACAAGTAAGCTCTGGATTCAAGTCAGAGATCCTGCCATACTGTAGAAAATAATACCAGAAGGCTTCTGATGTCAGCCTGGGCCTCCACACTCACACAGAGTCACATACAGATGCATATGTCCATCCACACACATGAACACACATATGCATGAGCATGCACACTACATACAGCCACATGCCACAAAACCTCAATGTCCTTTTAGTGAAATTATGAGATGTTCCTTCAAGGTTTGGCTTATTCACCATACTG
Organism: Mastomys natalensis; assembly: GCA_021653895.1. Classification (NCBI taxonomy): domain Eukaryota; kingdom Metazoa; phylum Chordata; class Mammalia; order Rodentia; family Muridae; genus Mastomys; species Mastomys natalensis. Next base: position 192,984 of record JAJTUV010001478.1, on the reverse strand, counting down.
CTGACATATCAATGTGCTTTCTTTCTAGTACTGAGGAATAAAGTACCATTTATTTAACTATTCACCTAGTGTAGAACAATTATGAAGAATGCTGTTGTAAGTATTTTTTGTACAGATTACACCCCAGAAAGGATAAATGCCCAGGAGTGTCTTTGGTTATACATAAGTTTGGAAAAGCACTACACTGATTTCCAGAGTGGCTCTGTTGTGTAATCCCCACCAGAATCTCTGCCAGAATTTGATAGTACATAACTTGTAAATAACAAAGCTACTGGTACTTAGCACATTGGCCATTTGCCAATTTCAGGGAAATGTGGAGACTGTACATCTTTTTAAAGTCTTAGCAAATTATACTAAGTGCTTATCCATAAAAAAAAAAATTCCATAAATTTCAATATTGAAATACATGGCATTTATATAATTTTAGTAGAAATATATGAATCAAGAGTAACATTAACAAAAAGTTAAGTAGAATATCTCAGTTCTAAGTATTATGCCAAAAGAAAGTAATGTCTAGGACCATTAATAAGATTTGCATATGAATGACACTGAAGTCCCTCACTGTTCAGATAAAAGATAAGAAGAAGCAAGTTATTGAGACATGTAACAACAGGCATGATTTGATAAACATGCATCCCAACCAAAAAATATCTGCATCAATAAATATAAACATTCCTTGCATATACAAAAAGTGCATGCAACATTGATTTCAAAAATGCATGAGAAATTGACAAGGTGTCACATTTCCCAATCAATTTAGCAAATGAAAACAATATGATATTAACTCTAACCCAGAACTGTTGGGAATAAATAACTGTACTCAAAGAGTCTTTTTTTAAGGAACGCCTAATAATTATATCCTTTTATGGGAAGTTACATGTGAGATAGCTTTAAATGTGCTTATCTTTTAATTGCCTTTAGTAATTCCAACTAAGTACTCAAAGTAGTAAAAGAAAAAACTCTAAAATACCCATAGCTAAACAAATTTGAGTTCAGGTTCTTACCTTATGAGCTAAAACCCTGGTTTAACCCTTAGTTACAGGATATTAAGCAATTTATTCAATATGTCAAAAATGCCTCAATTGTATCACCTGTAAAATGAGAATATCCAGATATAATGTCAGCATAGTAAAATGATGCTATTTTGAGGATTAAATAATACACCGTGCACAAATCACATTCTATGGTTCATAGCCTGTAGAATTACTCACCAGAGTCATTATCATCACCCTCACCACAAGCTCTTACAATCCAGATCTTTCCTTCCCTCCTGATGCAATATTATGTGATTACATAAATCCACACAAAAAACAGTAATATGAATCTATTTGTACAAAGAAATATTTGTGGTATGGTGTAGTTAAGGAAAGAAAGCAAATTATAATGAAAGGTATATCATTATTACGTTTAACTGCTTATAAAAGGACATCAAATGTGTCTAGACACAATGACCATGCAGAAGTCAATGAAACTGTTGTGAAACTCTCAGTCACTTGTTTTCATCAAACTTTTCTATTTTGCTTTAAAACAATGAACTAGGTGATACAGAAAAAACATAAAGGTATTTCTTAAGTTATCTTTTCTGTAACACAGGATCCATCTCACAGGCACTGACATGTCCACTGGCTAATTCTACTGGGTCAGGATGGAAATTGTCTAAAACAGATAATGGGCAGTGACTGGCACAGATCCTGCCTGATCCTGAGATAAAGAACACAAAAAGGAATAAAAGTACCTCCTGGAAGTTGAAAGGTGTTTCTGAAGTGGTTCCTGTACTGTGTCTGTTGCTAGCCAGGGCTAAAGTTATCATAGCTGGATCCAGAAAGAGAACTTACTGTCCTAGAAGCTTTGGTAACCTTGAGATCAACTCCCACTTATCACTACACAGTAGCTGGCTATGTAGCAATACCCCACCCAGAATGTACCAAAGACACAACTCCAGGATCACTAAGTGGTGCACAGCAGAATCTTTTAGCAAATGTGTGGTTGAAATGGTCAAATATCTAAACGGTTCCACTAAAAATAACAGAAGTATGCCTGGAAAGAAGGGAAATTTTCACTCTTTTCTGAATGGGAGGGCCCACTTGAAGTCAGAGCGTGGAACAAACTGCACACTAATCTGGCATAATTAAGAGCCATTTGGCAAGCTATGGAAGGATGATCTACCCTAAGAATAGTCCAGAATGACTCTAGCCCTGACTAACTGGGCTGGCAGTGATTCTCTTAAAATAGAACCTGACACTCCCTACCTGATATTCCCAAACCAGACCTAGAGAGAGCAGCAGAGAGAAAGCTAAATTTCAATCAAAAATCATCCTGCCAAGCCCAAAGCTACTTGAACACTAGCACATTATTAGAGTCCTCATCAGGCAGCCCCCACAACCTGTGGAGAAAATAATTCAACATATTTAGTCTGCTCAGCACTCCTTCTACCCATTCACTGTTCTATGCCAAGACCAATGGACTTTACTAGACAGCCTTTCTCCAGTCCTATACATCTGACTTCCAAGTCATTGCCAATGTGAGAAGGTAGGATATAACTGTTATTTTCAGTGTAGTCTTTCCACAAACTAGTAAGAGCATTACTCTATAATGTTTGTATTACTTTTAATTTTTTTTTACAGTCCTGCCATTGCCACTCTTCTGGTTCCCCCTTATTCTATAACTTTTACAAATAGGTTTCCCAAACTCCAAAGACAAGAATAAGTGCAAAATAATACCATGGACTTATTTTCAGGAATAGCCCAGGAAGAATGATTATAAAAAAGCCTTTCTTACCACCCTTACAGAATTCTATCTACAATGGAAACATCAATGATACACAGAGTAAAAATATGTGTCAAATTTAACTCCTAAGTTTATGCTTGGGCCCCATTTTTGCCAAGTACTAATTCTGTGACCTTCTAGGCAGCACAGCTGATTTTACTAATCCCCAGTGTCTCAGTCCTTAAAGTCAGCTCATAGGCTGGTGCCATGACGCTCACTCCTTTGGGATCAACCATGTGTGAAAGTGCTACTGAAAATCACAGAGCTTCTAAGTGTGAACAGGCACAGGCATGTGGGATGCTGACTGTAAAATCTAGAGCTATAACTAACAATCTGAAATCAAAAAAAGATAAAAATATTGCTCTTTTTCACCAGGAATATACTTGGTTCTTACTTATTTCCTAGTTTTGAGAACTGGGGACTCATACATAAAACTAAAACATACACTAAATAGTCAGTGCTTACTGCTAAACAAAGGGTATTTCACAGAGGCCACAGAAAACAAGTATTTTCAATTATACTAAAGTGAGCGAGAGGGTAAAAAGCTGAAACAATGTGGGCTTCAATATTTAAAAGCACATAGTACAATTTTCTCGTAAAAATGACTTATTTAGGTGCTGGGGAGCTGGTTCAATTGGTAAAGTGCTCACCACATAAGCATGAAGACCTGAGTTTGATCCACAGCAACCACAAAAAAGTTGGGTGATATGATACACATGGGTAATTTCAAAGATGGTGGGTTCCATGGGGCTTTCTTAACATCCACCCTAGCCAAATTGGCAAGTTTCAGGTCACAGTAAGAGCCATGTCTCAAAAAATAAGGTGAAGAAATGATCAAAGAATAACACTAGGAATCAACCTCTGACCTGCACATATCCCGTAACATTGCACCATGTTTTTCCTCTACCTCCCTTCTCTTCCATGTTCCTCATCGTCTTTGAGGATGAGGATCTACATGGGCATGTTTCTCCTAGCATCTGTCTCTGTCACCTTCGTGACTTTGCTGGGAATTATTCTAAAGTTCAGTTATCAAGTATGGTATTTGCTGTGGATATTTCATAGATACCTTTATCACATTAAGAAATAAAAATAACAAATATGTGCAACTGAAAAACAAAACAGGATTATATAGTGAAAGAAGGGAAACCAGAGAGCAGGGATGAGGAATGGGAAAAAATGAGGACAAAATATGACACATATGTATATAAATGTCATAATGAAACCTACAATTCAATTATAAGAAATTTCTATTCATTATGGTAGCCATCTCAGGACCCATGTCAATTTTTAATATAAGAATATGACAATGTTCTTTATATCTCTTAAATGTATAAAAAACATAGTAGAAAAATCAATATTCTCAAACTGGTGTTTTTTCTTAATAAATCCATTGCAAAGCCATGTGAGAACTAAATAACAAACAATAACAAACATGCCAGGCATGGCTCACTCAAGGCTTCAACCCCAGCACCCAGGAAGCAAAGACAAGCAGCCAGCCTGAGCTATAGGTAGCCTGCTTCTGAAGAGACAGTGTAGGAAGAGAAGGAAGGAAAGGAATGGAGGGGATATTTCCCACTCTGATTGCCTCTTATGGAGCTAGAATTGTCCAGTATGTGTAATTTCTTCCTAACAAAAACTCATGCTTTTAACTTCTATTTAAGCATCTCTATTTCAAGAGTCTTTGTCTTCCTCTCCCTCTTCTTAAAGCAGTCAATACCTTATTCCTCATTAGGACTGTCTTAACAGGGTCCAAAATGACTGAAGCCTTACAGTGAGAAAATATCCACACCATAATAGACTTTAAAACACCCATGAAAATGCCCAAGTTCATGCATGTCACCACATATGACCTGCCTAAAAGAACAACCTAAATTTAACTTCTAGGACTAGAATGATAAAGATTTGGTTTCAGGCTTCGAAGGCAATCTTCAGGGTACCAATTCTTAAATCTTGGTAACATGCTCAGAGCTAAAAACCAACAGGCATAGCAAAGAAACAACTAAACTGTTTCCAAACCTGTCCTCTGAGCAGAATGCACTTTAGATTTCACCAAGGGAAGAATGCCTTTGCAAGTAAGAATCAATATATACTGCATCATTAGGACACCCACCAATCACAAGAAACTAAATGATCGTATGTCAGTAGTGTCTGTGAAAATCCTAGTACTACTGACAGAAACAAAGCCATTATAGTGATGCCAGCTTGCTATTGATTAATCTAGTGGTCCAGAGATATTCATAAAGGTTCTAAATAATCTGGAAGTGATATTATAAAACAACAAGAACTGATAGTACTTTTTATGTACTCACTATCATCAAAATTCAAAGAAAATGGAAATGTACCATGAGCACAGCTAATACAATTTTATGGAAGTAATCAATATCTTAATATGAGAAATTACTAGGAAATTACTTCATCAGCAGAGGGAAAGTGTCTCTTAGTTATTAATTTGCACTTGATAAGCAGCAATATTCAGCAGACATGCCTATAACCCACAAGCCGAGTCCATTACCAGTGAGGTTTTTAAGTTTTTGAGGAATCAGAGCAAAAGATGAAAAAAACTGCAAATGAGTGACACTAAACTTAATAAGATTTTATTTACCTGATATAGTAAAATGCTATCACTTACTAAGTAATTTATATAAAAATAATGCATTAAATATACTTCACAGACATTGATACAGTGTTGGCATCTGGTGTGCCTCCTATAGTGTATGTCAAATCATGCCACTTTTGTTTCAAATCATCCAAGCCCCATGTGGCTAGTGACTACAAAATAGAGTGCAAAGGGCTAAACTTCCCAGAAGGAAATTTCAACCAAAGGTACCAGGATGGATCTGTCAGTATATAGACTATAAATGCACAATAAATATTTAATAATTAACTGAACAAAGTAAATGAGTTAACACAGATTTCTGAAACAACAAAACCAGCACAACACTGGTGAATACATAAAAAGCTTCATCCTCATACAAAATAGGTTGATCAATGTGAAGTGGTCTGCTCCCCCAATTACCTCTGGCCTCCTAGTCTATGACTGTAGTTCTAAAGTTTATAGCAGAAATCTAGGCCTGAGCCACTGATGGTGGGAACTGAAAAGGCAGAAGCTAAAAGCATGACTCAGACCATGACTAGAGGAGCCAGTTAAAACAACAGTAAATCGCTGATCCTAAGTGCCATTTTTCTACTAATAGGATGAACTCAAATTATCTAATTCATAAGAACACATTGCTACCCATCCACAAATCTAAGACTCAAGAGCTGTCCCCAGAGAGCAGGGTAGTAAAAGACCTCCAGCTGACTAAACAGCCTACCCAAAACTGGTTTGCCAGAAGAGCAAAGTAAAGGGAACAAAAAAGAAGGGGAGTGGAGTGAAAATCTACCACACTTCTCTGCCCTGTGATTTCTACTCCCCACTATGACAAGACCTCTGTGAGCAGGCAAGAGAGTAAAGGAGAGCACTCAATCTCAGCAACGTGGCTGCTTCACATTTTTTAGAAATTACTGCATGTTGAAACAATGGGATATTTGTCAAAGTACAACTTGATCACCAGAATTCATCTGTTTTTCATAACCACGTTTGACCTAAACTGTGCTGACTAAACAAGGTACCCTGTGTTTCACAGCCTGGAAAATGTGGCTCCCAACCTCATTTCCAGACCGCACTGGAACTTCCAGCTCCTGGACTATAGCTTCTTGTTAGCTAAGTGATTCAGATCAGGCCAAGGATGATGTCTGCAGGCATCCCCTATTACATTAATCACTTTTTCGTTTTCAACTCTATTAGTTCATTTCACTTTTTTCTTGTAGGTATCTATTAAAACATAGAGCTGCAAAATCATTAAAATTTTTCCTTCCGAGTTGTTATTAATTTACATAAAAATTTACATTTTAAATCAACACAAATTTTACTTGGAAGTAATTTCAACTTACAGATACTTACAGGAAAGGACCCTATGCATGGTTCAAATCTGCTGTGTACCCTTTATCCTGACTAGCTTGCTATTTAGTATTCCTACATAGTCTCTGTCCAGTATGACAGATGATTTATTCTAGGACATTTATGGAGAACCAAAACTCACTGCTTCTCCAGTTCTTTATAGATAATAAAGCAGCATGTATACAGAACCTGTGCATATTCTATTATATACTTTAAATCATCACTTTATTACTCATAAAATATAATGCATTGTTAACTGCCGTTATATGGAACTGTTTATGGAATGAGGACACTGAAGGAGTCTAGACACGTTCAATACAGATGTAACATTTAATATATGTTCTTGATTCATAATTGGCTGAATCCAGATATTGGGAATCCACAGACTTCAAAGGTCAACTGTGCACAGACTACAATTGCTTTAAATCATGTATATACCATCAAAGCTTCTTGTACCTCTTATGGGTTACTCAAGTCTGCTTTCTTATACAACCCAGGACCACCAGACCAGGGGTGGTACGCTCACAGTGAATTGTGCCCTCCCATGTCAATCAAGCTGACAAAAACTCACCAGCAAATGACTTTTGATAGATAGCTCCTCAAATTAAAATGATTAAAGTGATGCATTCTAGATGTGATGATATAAAAGCAATGCTTGTTCCCTTTTGAAACATCTCCCTCTGAATGAGCTGCATAGTTTCATCAACTTGATACAAACTAGTCTCCTGGTAAGAGTAACTCTAAATTATTTTTAAATAATTAATTTTTAATGTGCACTTATGTTTTGTCTGCATGTTTCTGTGAAGGTGTCATATCCCATGAAACTGGAGTTGCAAATACTTCTGAGCTGCCATGTGGTACTGGGAATTGAACCCAGGGTCTTCTGGAAGAAGAGCCAGTGTTCTTAATCACTGAGCTCTCTCTCCAGCCCCTCTTTTCATTTTTAATTAAAATGTAATTATTTTACTTTCCTTCTTTTCCTTCAACCCCTCCCATTTCCTTCCAAATTCATGGCCTCTTTTTAATTACTGATACACACAAGTATGCATATATATATTTTTTCAAACATTCCATTAGTGATCAATGTGTGGGGGCCCAAACTGACTTCTGGCAGTCCACCCTAGGCAGATATAAGGAAGTAAGCTGAACAAGCCAGTAAGCAGTTTTCCTCCATGGTCTCTGCTTCAGTTCCTGCCTTAACCTCCTGTTCTGGTTTCCCTCACTGATAGACTGCAACTTATAGGATTAAATAACACCCCCACCCCAAGTTGGTTTTCTTCATAGTGTTTATCTCAGCATCAGAGAGCATACTAGGACATGGTAGCTTATGATATAAGCAACCCTTCAACTGTGATGTGAATTTTGAGCACTTGGTGAAACTGCTGTACAATTATGTTAAGGGTATTTATTCATTCATTTGTTTATTCATTCATTTATTCACTCATTAACTATTAAACAGAATTCTTGTTCTATTACCCACAGTGGTCTAAAATTCACAATTTTCCTATCTCAAACTGAGAAGCTGGTATTACAGATGTATGCCAGCATGCCCAATTTAAGATTTTTTTTTTTTTTGAGAAGTTTAAGTTCAAAGCACATTTGAGAGAAAAATATAAAAACATCAGAATTCCTCCTGTCCCCACATACCTTCCTGACCCCAACCGTCCAGCACCCACAAAGCTGCATCTCATACCTTCCTGACCTAACACTCCTGTGTACATGGACAGAGCCTATTACATCATGGACTTGTTCCACCAATTACCATATTTCTCTGGAGAATAAAAAATCTTTGGGAAACATTTAAAGACAAGCATCCCCTTCATTCTTAATGTTACCCAGATTTACAGTCTGTTCATGTTTCCTAACTAAATAAACCTCCACTGTGATTACTGAAAAAGGAATAGTCATGAAGAGTCTGCGATTTTCCCACCTTTAAGTTAATAAATTTCAGTTTAAAGAAAACTAGCAAAATGCACAACATTCCGGAATCTAAAACAAGTGACTTTATTAGTCTTATCACTTTCAAAAGCCAGAAAATCAGTCACTACTTGCTCTCACTTCCAGAGCCTTGGGACATTAGCACAGTGTAAAAATAGTTCAGGTCACATCTGTATACACAGCAAACTATACGGAGGATAAGGATTCCTGAATATAGAGAATCCAAACTCCTTTTTTCCATAGAAAACATGCCCCAGGCTAGTACTACAAACTGCTGTTTCTCTCACTGGAGATATTACTTCTTTATATAAGCTGTTGGTTTTACAAATACCCATGCAAAAATTATCTAGATAGACTCAGTGCTTCTGTTTGCAGAGATGCATACCAATGCAGGCATCCCATGAGGAACTCTCTAAACATTTACCAGTCCAGTGCAAGAAAAATTCTGTCCTCCATTCCAGTTTACAGATGCCTGTATGCACATGAACAAAGATTTACCACTTTATCCATAGGACTGCTTATTACTAATACACTCAAGATTTCCTTTTCTTTTTTGATAAAAAGATTTTTTTTTCATTTTATGTATATAAATGTTTTTGCCTCCATGTATAGCTGTGTACCATGTGCATACCTGGTGCCTGAAGACACCAGAAGAGGAAACTGGATCTCCTAAAACTGGAGTTACAGATAGTTGTGAGCTGACATGTGCTGGAAATTGCTCCTCTGGAAGCTCAGTGCTCTCTAACCACTAAGCCATCTTTCCAGTCTCATGTTTCATATTCTTTTCCAACAAAACTATCACTTCTTATGAAAATCTCTTTTTTGTACATTCTATTACAATCCATAAAACCAGGCTACTTCATTACTTAATACACAGAGAAAATAATTCTGAAGTTCCAAACACGGAAGATACCACTGGTGAGTGTGCTCAAGGCCCGCCTAAATATGACAACAACTAAAGAATTAAGCTTACCATCAGACTCTGAGGATAACTGAAGCAAGTGATTAGATGCAGCCATGTGGTATGGCTGTTGTGGGATCTGCTGAGTGCTGTACAACACTGGTTTTAATGGCATGAGTTATGATAATGTAATTTTTTTAACTAGTGGGGGAGGCCAAAAGAAACTGATCTCATAGTCTAGGATGAAAAAGAAAATTTTTTTTTTTTTTGGTTTTTTTTGGCGCATTTTCGGAAAAGGTGTCATACCCATGAAACGGAGTTGCAAATACTTTGAGCTGCCTGGGACTGGGAATGACCCCAGGGTCCTGGAAAAAAGAGCCAGTGTTCTTAATCACTGAGTCTCTCTCCACCCCTCTTTTTTTTTTAATTAAAATGAATTTTTTATTTCCTTTTTTTTCCCTTTAAAAACCCCTCCCTTTCCCCTTCCAAATTTCATGGCCTTTTTTTTAATTATATACACACAAGTATGCAAATATATTTTTTAAAAAATTTCCATTATTTTTAAAAAAAGGGGGGGGGCCAAACGACTTCTGGATCCACCCGGCAGTAAGGAAGTAAGCGAAAAGCCAGTAACATTTTCCCCAGGCTCTGCTTCTTTCCTCCTTAACCCCTGTTCTGGTTTCCCCATGATAACTAAAAATTTTGGGGTTAAAAATAACCCCCCCCCAAAAAGGGGTTGGTTTTTTTCATAGGTTTATCTCACTCAGAGGCTTTCGGGGACTGGTAGCTTTGTATAAGAAACCCTTAACGTGTTTGAATTTTAAAAAGCACTTGGGAAATGTGTAAAATTTATTTAAGGGTATTTATTCTTCATTTGTTTTTATTCTTTTAATTCATCTTAACTATTAAACGAATTCTTGTTTTTTAAACCCATGGTCAAAATTCACAATTTCCATTCAACTGAGAACTGGTTTAAATGTTGCCAATGCCAATTTAAATTTTTTTTTTTTAAAGTTTTAGTCAAACACATTGAGAAAATATAAAAACATCAGAATCCCTGCCCCAACATACCTTCTGACCAACCGTCCACACCCCAAACTCTTTCTCCATACACTTCCTGACCAAACTCCTGTGTACATGAAGGCCTATTCCATGGATGTTCCCCAATTCCTATTTCTCTGGAAATAAACATTCTTTGGGGAAAATTAAAGACATGCTCCCTTATTTAATGTTCCCGTTTACAGTCTGTTCATGTTTCCAACAAATAAACCCACTGGATTACTGAAAAAGGAATGTCTGAAGAGTCTGCTTTTTCCCACCTTAGTTAATAAATTTCAGTTTAAAAAACTGCAAAAGCACAACATTCCGGAACAAAACAAGCTTATTAGCCCTTATCACTTTCAAAGCCAAAAAATCGTCATTACTTGCTCTCACTTCCAAGCCTTGGGAAATTAGCACAGTGTAAAAATATTCAGGTCACATCGTATACACACAAACTATAGGAGGATGAGTTCTGAATATAGAGAACCAAACCCTTTTTTCCTAAAAACATTCCCCAGGTAGTTACAACGCGTTTTCTCACGGAAAAATTACTTTTTATAAAGGTTTGGTTTTACAAATACCCATGCAAAAAATTATTAGATAGACTCGTGCTTCTGTTTGCAGAGTTTGCATACCAATGCAGGCATCCCATGAGGAACTCTTAAACATTTACCAGTCCAGGCAAAAAAATTCGTCCCCATTCAGTTTACAGATGCCTGTATGCACATGAACAAAGATTTACCCTTTATCCATAGGACTGCTTATTACTAATACACTCAAGATTTCCTTTTCTTTTTTGATAAAAAGATTTTTTTTTCATTTTATGTATATAAATGTTTTTGCCTCCATGTATAGCTGTGTACCATGTGCATACCTGGTGCCTGAAGACACCAGAAGAGGAACTGGATCTCCTAAAAAATGGAGTTACAGATAGTTGTGAGCTGACATGTGCTGGAAATTGCTCCTCTGGAGCTCAGTGCTCTCTAACCACTAAGCCATTTTCCAGTCTCATGTTTCATATTCTTTTCCAACAAAACTATCACTTCTTTGAAAAATCTCTTTTTTGTACATTCTATTACAATCCATAAACCAGGCTACTTCATTACTTAATACACAGAGAAAATAATTCTGAAGTTCCAAACACGGAAGATACCACTGGTGAGTGTGCTCAAGGCCCGCCTAATATGACAACAACTAAAAATTAAACTTACCATCAGACTCTGAGGATAACTGAAGCAAGTGATTAGATGCAGCCAGTGTGTATGGCTGTTGTGGGATTGCTGAGTGCTGTACAACACTGGTTTTAATGGCATGAGTTATGATAATGTAATTTTTTAATAGTGGGGGAGGCCAAAAGAAACTGATCTCATAGTCTAGGATGAAAAAGAAAATTAGTTCCTTCCCTCCACAGTGGGAAGGAACTAAATTATTTTGCCCTCCATGAGACGATGTGGAAACTGAGCTAAAGTCTGCACCAAAGGCAACTCTTCAAAAATGAAATATTTTACAAGGGTAGCTTAAAAAATAAAGAAGAAAGGGAGGAAGAGAGAGAGAGGAAGGGAGGGAAGGGGGGAGGGGATGGAGGGAGGAAGGGAGGGAGAGAGGGGTGAGGGAGGGAGGGAGAGAGAAAGGGAAGGGGGGGAGGGGAGGGGAGGGGACGGGAGGGGATGGGAGGGGAGGGGGAGGGGACGGGAGGGAAGAGAAGAAAACAGTAAGGAGGTTTTTCAAAAAATGAAACTATCTGAATATTCAGCAATCCCATTACTGGGATTCATTACCAAAAGGAGATGAAGCCGAATGTTGACTGGATGTCTGTTCTCCAACATGCTTTGTGCACTATTCACAATAGCTAGGAAAATTATAGCAATCTACATGCACATCAGTTAATGAATAGATTGTATACTATAGATAAACAATGGAAAACTATTCTCCCATAAAAATAAATGAAATGCTATCACTTTTTGACATGTGTGGACTGAAATCATTACATTAATGAAAACAAGCCAGGAACAATGTGTCAATACTGCTTGATCTCACTACAATGTAGAATTATGAAAAGCTGACCCCGGAACTTGAGAGAATAGTGGTTACCAGAGGCCAAGGAAAGCAGAATGAATGGCTAAGCAAGGGGTACTGAAGAAATGATTCAACAAGAATGGGAAGATGTGGGGTGCTAAAACAGGGTAGGAAATAAAATACAATTAAGAATTACATTTATCAAAAGGTACAAGTCTGGGCATGGTGATTGACACCTGCAATCCCAGCAGTTAACAGATGAAGGCAAGATGATGGTGAGTTTGAGGCCAGTGATGGAGGGCTACAAAGTAAGGGAAGTCTACATGGGTTACAAAGCAAGACCATATCTGAGCAAAAACAAAACAAACCCACTATAAGAAAGGATTATGACCTTTTGCCCGGGGCGGACCCTTAGCTGGTCTGCTCCTGTGGAAACACGGGATCCTGAGACATCCTAGAGGGACCCACTGCACCCAGAGCAGAGAACCCTGGTCCTCTTGCCTGGGGCGGACCCTTAGTGGTCTGCTCCTGTGGAAACACGGGATCCTGAGACATCTTAGAGGGACCCACTGCACCTAGAGCAAAGGATAAAACACCTTGCCCACTACCCCACCCCTAGAGGTACAACTGGGAGCCAGGTGGGGCTTAAGGAACTAGCAGGCACCCAAAGCCCGCCCCCCCCATACCACTTACCTTCCGCCCGGACCCTGGTTCTTTTGTTTGGGGCAGACCCTTAGCTGGTCTGCTCTGGTGGAAACACCTGATCCTGAGACAACCTAGAGGACCTACTGCATCCAGAGCAGAGGAGCCTGGTCCTTCTGACTGGGGTAGACCCTTAGCTGGTCTGCTTCTGTGGAAACACCTGATCCTGAGACAACCTAGAGGACCTACTGCATCCAGAGCAGAGGACACTTAGCTGGTCTGCGCCTGTGGAAACATCTGATCCTGAGACATCCTAGAAGACCTACTGCGTCCAGAGCAGAGGGAGCTTAGGATCACAGGAACACAGAGACATCTGGAATCCGAGGAGATCTGACACAAGCAAAATAACTGGAAAGACAGACTCCAGTCAGACACAGTGAGCACAGGTAACACTAGAGTCAACCAGATGGCGAAAGGCAAGCGCAAGAACACAAGCAACAGAAACCAAAGTTACCTGACATCATCAGAACCCAGTTCTCCCACCATAGCAAGCCCTGGATACTCCATCACACAGGAAAAACAGGACTCAAAATTAAAACCACTTCTCATGAAGATGATGGAGGATTTTAAGAAGGACATAAGTAACTCCCTTAAAGAATACAGGAGAACACAGGTAAACAGGTAGAAGCCCTTAAAGAGGAAACACAAAAATCCTTTAAAGAAATTTCAAGAAAACACAACCAAACAGGTAAAGGAATTGAACAAAACCATCCAGGATCTAAAAATGGAAATAGAAACAATAAAGAAATCTCAAAGGGAGACTACTCTGGAGATAGAAAACGTAGGAAAGAGATCAGGAGTCATAGATGCAAGCATCACCAACAGAATACAAGAGATAGAAGAGAGAATCTCATGCACAGAAGATACCATGGAAAACCTTGACACAACAGTCAAAGAAAATGCAAAATGCAAAAAGCTCCTAACACAGAACATCCAGGAAATCCAAGATGCAATGAGAAGACCAAACCTAAGGATAATGGGTATAGATGAGAGTGAAGATTCCCAATCTGAAGGGCCAGTAAATATCTTCAACAAAATTATAGAGGAAAATTTCCCCAACCTAAAGAACAAGATACCCATAAACATACAAGAAGCCGACAGAACACCAAACAGACTAGACCAGAAAAGAAATACCTCCCGTCACATAATAATCAAAACATCAAATGCACAAAACAAAGAAAAAATACTAAAAGCAGTAAGGGAAAAAGGTCAAGTAACATATAAAGGCAGACCTATAAGAATTACACCAGACTTTTCACCAGAGACTATAAAAGCCACAAGATCCTGGTCTGATATCATACAGACCCTAAGGGAACACAACTGCCAGCCAGACTGCTATACCCAGCAAAACTCTCAATCACTATAGATGGAGAAACCAAGATATTCCATGACAAAACCAAATTTGCACAATATCTTCCCACAAACCCAGCACTTCAAAGGATAATTGACGGAAAATGCCAACACAAGGAAGGAAACTACAACCTAGAAAAAGCATGGAAGTAATCTTCCAACAACCCCCTCCCCCAAAAAAAAGGTAGCTACACAAACATAATTCCACCTCTAATAACAAAAATAACAGGAAGCAACAATCATTTTTCCTTAATATCCCTTAACATCAATGAACTCAATTCTCCAATAAAAAGACGTAGACTATCACACTGGATACATAAACAGGACCCAGAATTTTGTTGCATACAAGAAACGCACCTCAGTGACAAAGACAGACATTACCTCAGAGTAAAAGGCTGGAAAACAATTTTCCAAACAAATGGTCCCAAGAAACAAGCTGGAGTAGCCATTCTAATATCAAATAAAATTGACTTTCAACCAAAAGTAATCAAAAAAGATAAGGAAGGACACTTCATACTCATCAAAGGAAAAATCTACCAAGATGAACTTCAATTCTGAACATCTACGATCCAATGCAAGGGCACCTACATACATAAAAGAAACTTTACTAAAGCTCAAAGCACACACTGCACCTCACACAATAATAGTGGGGGATTTTAACACCCTGCTCTCTCCAATGGACAGATCGTGGAAACAGAAAGTAAACAAAGACACATTGAAATTAACAGAAGTCATGGACCAAATGGATTTAACAGATATCTATAGAACATTTCATCCTAAAGTAAAAGAATATACCTTTTTCTCAGCACCTCATGGTTCCTTCTCCAAAATAGACCACATAATTGGTCACAAAACAGTCCTCAACAGAGACAAGAAGATTGAAATAATCCCTTGCATCCTATCAGACCACCACGGACTAAGGCTAGTCTTTAATAATGACAAAACCAAGGAAAAACCCACATGCATGTGGAAACTGAACAATGCTCTACTCAATGATTCAATGATGAATTTGTCAAGGAAGAAAATAAAGAAAGAAATTAAAGACTTTCTAGAATTTAATGAAAATGAGGAAACATCATACCAGAACTTATGGGACTCCATGAAAGCAGTGCTAAGAGGAAAACTCATAGCTCTAAGTGCCTACAAAAAGAAATTGGAGAGAGCACACATTAACAACTTGACAGCACACCTGAAAGCTCTAGAAACAAAAAGAAGCAAATACACCCAAGAGGAGTAGGCGTCAGGAAATAATCAAACTCAGGGCTGAAATCAACTGAGTAGAAACAGAAAGAACTATACAAAATATCAACAAAACCAGGAGTTGGTTCTTTGAGAAAATCAACAAGATAGATAAACCCTTAGCCAGATTAACCAGAGGGCACAGAGACAGTATCCAAATTAATAAAATCAGATCTGAAAAGGGAGACATAACAACGAAACTAGGAAATTCAAAAAATCATCAGATCCTACTACAAAGGCCTATAACTCAACAAAACTGGAAAATCTGGATGAAATGGACAATTTTCTAGACAGATACCAGGTACCAAAGTTAAATCAGGAGCAAATAAACCATCGGAACAGTCCCATAACCCCTAAAGAAATAGCAGTAGTCATTAAAAGTCTCCCCACCAAAAAAAGCCCAGGACCAGATGGTTTTAGTGCAGAATTCTATGAGACCTTCAAGGAAGACCTAATACCAATTCTCTTCAAACTATTCCACAAAACAGAAACAGAAGGAACACTACCCAATTCGTTCTATGAAGCTACAATCACACTCATACCTAAACCTCACAAAGACCCAACAAAGAAAGAGAACTTCAGACCAATCTCTCTTATGAATATTGATGAAAAATACTCAATAAAATTCTAGCAAACCGAATCCAAGAATACATCAAAACAATCATCCATCATGATCAAGTGGGCTTTATCTCAGGAATGCAGGATGGTTCAATATTCGGAAATCCATCAATGTAATCCACTATATAAACAAACTCAAAGAAAAAAACCACATGATCATCTCACTAGATGCTGAGAAAGCATTTGACAAAATTCAACATCCCTTCATGGTAAAAGTCTTGGAAGATCAGGAATTCAAGGCCCATACCTAAACATAGTAAAAGCAATATACAGCAAACCAATAGCCAACATCAAACTAAATGGAGAGAAACTTGAAGCATTCCCACTAAGATCACGGACTAGACAAGGCTGCCCACTCTCTCCCTACCTATTCAATATAGTACTGGAAGTCCTAGCCAGAGCAATTAGACAACAAAAAGAAGTCAAAGGAATACAAATAGGAAAGGAAGAAATCAAAATATCACTATTTGCAGATGATATGATAGTATACTTAAGTGACCCTAAGAACTCCTAAACCTGATAAACACCTTCAGCAAGGTGGCAGGTTATAAAATCAACTTGAACAATCAGTAGCCTTCCTCTACATGAAAGATAAAACAGGCTGAAAAAGAAATTAGGGAAATGACACCTTTCACAATAGTCACAAATAATATAAAATGCCTCGGGGTGAATCTAACCAAGCAAGTGAAAGATCTGTATGACAAGAACTTCAAGTCTCTGAAGAAAGAAATTGAAGAAGATCTCAGGAAATGGAAAGATCTCCCATGCTCATGGATTGGCAGGATTAATATAGTAAAAATGGCCATCTTGCCAAAAGCAATCTATAGATTCAATGCAATCCCCATTAAAATACCAACTCAATTCTTTACAGAACTAGAAAGAGAAATTCTCAAATTTATTTGGAACAACAAAAAAAGCCAGGATAGCGAAAACCATTCTCAACAATAAAAGAACTTCTGGAGGAATTGCCATCCCTGACCTCAAGCTGTACTACAGAGCAATAGTGATAAAAACGGCCTGGTATTGGTACAGAGACAGGCAGGAAGATCAGTGGAATAGAGTTGAAGACCCAGAAATGAACCCACACAACTATGGTCATTTAATCTTTGACAAAGGAGCTAAAACCATCCAGTGGAACAAGGACAGCATTTTCAATAAATGGTGCTGGTTCAACTGGAGGACAACATGCAGAAGAATGCAAATCGATCCATTCTTAGCTCCTTGTACAAAGCTCAAGTCCAAGTGGATAAAGAACCTTCACATAAAACCAGACACACTGAAACTAATAGAAGAGAAGGTGGGGAAGACCCTCGAATACCTAGCACAGGGGAAAAGTTCCTGAAACAGAACACCAATGGCTTATGCTCTAAGATCAAGAATTGACAAATGGGACCTCATAAAATTGCAAAGTTTCTGTAAGGCAAAGGACACTGTCAATAGGACAAAATGGCAACCAACAGATTGGGAAAAGATCTTTACCAATCCCACATCCGATAGAGGACTAATATCCAATATATACAAAGAACTCAAGAAATTAGACTCTAGACAACCAAATAACCCTATTTAAAAATGGGGTATGGAGCTAAACAAAGAATTCTCAACTGAGGAAATGTGAATGGCCAAGAAGCACCTAAAGAAATGTTCAGCATCCTTGGTCATCAGGGAAATGCAAATCAAAACAACCCTGAGATTCCACCTCACACCATCAGAATGGCTAAAATAAAAAACTCAGGTGATAGTAGATGCTGGCGAGGATGTGGAGAAAGAGGAACACTCCTCCATTGTTGGTGGGATTGCAAGATGGTGCAACCACTATGGAAAACAGTCTGGCGGTTCCTCAGAAAACTGGACATATCACTACCTGATGACCCAGCTATACCACTCCTGGTATATATCCAGAAGATGCTCTAACACATAACAAGGACATATGCTCCACTATGTTCATAGCAGCTTTATTTATAATAGCCAGAAACTGGAAAAGAACCCAGATGCCCTTCAACAGAGGAATGGATACAAATAATGTGGTAATTTATACAATGGAATATTACTCACTATTAAAACAATGAATTTGATAAATTCTTATGTAAATGGATGGAACTAGGAAATATCATCCTGAGTGAAGTAACCCAATCACAAAAGAACATACATGGTATTCACTCACTGATAATTGGATTTTAGCCCAGAAGCCTGAAATACCCAAGATTCAACTCACAGACCACATAAAGCTCATGAAGAATGATGACCAAGTAGTGGGGGCTTCAGTCCTTCTTAGAAGAGTAACAAAATACTCAAGGGAGCAAATATGGAGACACAGTGCAGGACAGAAACCGAAGGAGGAGACAGACCATTCCACCTGGATATCCATCCTATGGGTAGTCACCAAAGGTAGAGGTTGATGTGAATGTCAGGATGTACATGCTGACAGGAGCCTGATATAGCTGTCTCCTTAGAGGTCTGCAAGAGTCTGACATACTCAGAGGGAGAAGCTCACAGCTAACCATTAAACTGATCATGGGGTTCCCAATGGAGAAGATAGAGTGAAGGCTGAAGGAGTTGAGAGCATTCGCGACACCATGAGGAAAGCAACAATCCCAACCAACCAGAGCCCCCAGGTCTAAACCACCAGCCTGGGAGCGCTTAGGGAGGGACCCATGGCTCCAGCTATATATGCAAGGGAGCTATATAAGTGGGAGAAGAGATCCTTGGTCCCATGAAGGCTGGACGTCGTGGGGGGGATGTATTCGAGGGTGGGGAGGTGAGGAACGGGGGAGGGTGGGGGAGGGTACACCAACGTGGAGGCAGGAGAAGGGGGGAAGAGACAGGGAGTTCCTGGGAGGAAGGGGGGGAAATGGGGTAAGGAGAGAACATCTGAAATGTAAATAAAATTTCCAATTAAAAAAAAAAAGAAAGGATTATGAATGTTTCTATCATAAAGTAATGATGAGTTTGAGAAGATATCAGCCAGATCAGACATTAGAGAAGTATAAAAACACAAAAATCATCCCTTCCTCCATTCCTAGTCACTCACCCACTAACCCCCCCCCCCCCCCGCTTCCTTTAGGGCACTCACATCATCTAAAAGTATCTTATTTGTTACCTGACATTTTATCCATTCTGGATCTCTGAAGCCATCATACTGAATAAATGTCAAAAAAGCAAATATACAAAAAACAAAATCCACAGTTTAAATCATTAAGATGGTTTTTTCCTACATGAACACAAACACAATCCAAACAACTATAAATTTCATAACTAAGCACACTTTAAATTTTTGAGATAGTTTTGGTGTGTAGTCCATATTACCTTTAGACTCTGGTTCTTCTTGACTTCTTCACCAGTGCCAGGGTTATAAGTGTATACCACCATGCTCAGCCTATGGCCTACATTTCATATCTCAAACAAACAATTTAAAAAAAAAAACACAGTAACTTAATACCTGTTGGGTTTTATTTGAGGTTCAGTGAGAAATAAAACAGGTCAATGAACTATGAGAACTTCAACCTAAAATAGCCCAGTCATCTTAGCTGCTGGTTTGTTTCAAGCACCCTGTGTGGTCTACAGGCTTTTTCAAACAGTGCCTTCTTGGAGTATCCTAAATCTTACTCAGTTTTTCTATAGCTGTTTATTAGCTTATTTCACAATATGGAAAAATATAGAAGCTCTAAATAAGATGAGTTATGAGAACATGAACCACACTTTTACTGGGAAGTCTGGATTCACTCCAGTGTCAAAGTCCTAAATGACCACCACTAGACTAACATTTCTCGATATGTCAGTCACAATTCCTTTGGGGTTAAATGTTAAATGATCCTTTCACAGGGGTCACCTAAGACCATTGAAAAACATAGATAATTATATTAAAATTCATAACTAGTAGCAAAATTACAGCTATGAGGTAGCAACAAAAATAATTTTATGATTGGGGGTCACCACAACATGAGAAATTTATTACAGTGTTACAGAATTAGGAAGGTTGAGAACCACTGCTTTAGACCATAGCTTGTTTGAGTTATAGAGATTCACCAAGTTTAGAACTTTTCATGCTCCCAAATTTTAAAATAAGCCTATTCTATCTGTAAGTTTAAAAAACACTCTTCATGACACCTGCTATTAAGAAAAAAAAAACATGCATGAACTTCAGCTATGATTTTTGCTTCTGTTAAGAAGATCATTGTTATATATGTCAATTATATAACTGCTCCAATAAACTAACCCCCCCCCCATACAGGACAAAAGGAAGCTCCTTTGTCTCTTATGTGTGATCTTGTGGATTAAGTCACAGGCATTGGCCACAGTCACTGATGCCCCTCACGCAATATTAAAACTACCAGAGCAATATATTAAAACAGTATCCAGAAAGAAGACACCTTAGGCATAGTAAACATAAAAAAATTTCTAACATTTTCAAAGAAATCTGACAAAAACAAAATAGATTATAGGAAAACATAAAATATAAAAGGAAAAGAGAAAAACATGTCAACTATGTCTCACTGGTTACCTGAGATGGGGGAAATATAAATATCACATCCAAAGATCTGAGTAATGGTATAAAGATAGTATAATTTCCAAGAGCTGTCTGAAGAAAGAAGGTGGGGCTGGGTGAATGACTCAGCCTGCAAAGTACCTGTCTCACAGAATGAGGATCTGAGTCCATGCGCAGACTTGCATACACACACACACACACACACCACACACACACACACACACACATCTGGCACAGTGGCATGTGGCTAATCCCAGCACAAGGGAAGCAGGGACAGGTAAATCCCTAGAATCTGGCCATCCAGCCTAGCCAAACCAATGAGTTCCAGGTTCAATAAGAGAACCTGTCTCAAAAAGTAAACAACAGTGGAGGAAGACATCAAATTTCAGTCTCTGACCTCCACATGCATGTACACCTGCATGTACCTGTGCACACACACAAATCAACTCACTAACCACACACACACACACAATCAATAGATTTGAGCAAACCAACTGTGTAGAGCATATCATGAGAGAGCACACTAGCTAGTGGAACACACACACGAACAACCAGAAGGAAAATACAGCGAGATATAGGGAAAGATAAGGTGAGGGTCCAGTGTAGATTACTCAGACCAGGTACAAAAGTTACTTTATTTAACAAATAGTGAGAAACAACACAGTTTCAATTTATATTAAGCTTGAGATTAAACTGTATTTACCATCACTCAGTGTCATATGTAACTGTGTCTTACTTCCTTTGTTGGAGCCTGAAAAGTCATCATATGCTATGTCTAAAGTTGTCTACATGGCATCATTGCTTAACACGTATGAAAACATACAACTAAGCACACTTGAGAAGTTCAATTATCTCCCAATATGCTTTTGGTTTAACTCATTTTCTTTCTTCTTTTTTTGTCTGTTGTTTTATTCAAACCCAAGTGATATATATGCCCATGGGTAATAAGGTCATGGGGTTAAAAGAGCATTATGACAATTAGAACAAACCAGAGCCCATTAGTCTACATTGCAGGAAGGTTATCACGAGAAATGCTCTTCCTGTGTCCTTATCAATGCAGTGCACAAAGTATTTGCCCTCAGTTCTTTTTCTGTGATCTACACAGTGTTTACTCCTATCTAACCGCACCAGGCACTGGTGGGTCAGTGATTCTCTGAGGCCCTGAGACACAGTAGAAGAGTGGCAGGAACCTGCAAAGTGTCAGAATAAACTCTGAGCTGCTAAACACTTGAAGGCAAAACTGTTCAGACTTAAAAAAAAAAAAATCTCTAAAGAAAATACATAAACTGTGTTCTTACTACTTAAATATACACAAGATCACCATTGGAGGAAAGCAGAATGTGTCTGCCTCTTTTCTATTTGTCTAAGTTGGTTTCTTAAAGGTGGAATAGGTATGTGTGTGAGATACTGTGGGAATGTACAAGAATGTTTTGAGAAAATAAAATCCATGAAAATTAAAATAAAACAATTACAAAGTGGGCCAAGTGGAATAGGGCCTAAAGCATATAAAGTCACCTAGAGTTCTTAAAAAGTTCAAGTAGATAAACAGACAAAAACAAAGCTATTCTAAAAGATCTGGAAAGAGCACCCACTTCCCCTTCTATTCTTGCTTCTGGGACTTTTCAGAAACAACTCTTCAAGTCTCTTACAAAGCAGCTTGACTCTAGATAAACTAAATTATGAGCTTTTTGAAAAGTTGTTCTGATCATCTTGTATCTTTCAGCATAATCAGCCACACATGATAGCTTTAGAAACATAACTTTGGGAGTAGATACTTTTATTAATTAAACTTCTTCTATCATAACTTCATACATCTTCTGACAGCTCTCACCCCAGTCCCCCAGTCCCCTCAGGCCCCACCCTCCCAACAACTGTCCTGCTAATCTCTTTCCCACATTCATATCTTTGTGTTTGTGTTCCTCTGATTTTGATTAGGGCCTTCTGTGTGGACTTGAAGTTGGAAGAACCCATTGAAAAGTGGTGGGTATGGCAGAGCATACAAAACTAAAGACAATAGTTCCCCTTTCCCAGAATTCATCAGTCGCCTACAGTTTAGCAGTAGAGGTAGGGTCCCATGAGCCTCTCCCCTATTCACAACTGACTGTTCAGGGGACTTCTTTTGTAGAGGACCAGTACAAGTAATAGCAGCTGCTTTGAGTACATGACTGTACCGGTTTTGTTGTGTCTAAAGGATGGGATTTCACTGTCCTTCTTCTTCCAGCTCCTACATGCTTTGCATCCACAATCTTTGCTAGCTTCAGATGTGACTGTGTAAATGACCTGTTGGGAGCTGAGCCATCATCTAACACTTGCTGCTATCTTCGAGGTTTTACAGAATCAAGAGGTTGAGAATAAGTAAGACTGTTAAAACTAATCATTTTGTTCATTTTACAACTCCAATAGTATTATAAACTTTTCAATTATTTATTTTCCAAAACATTTTAGCTAATAGTCAACGTTTATCAAAGTTAATTAACAAATTTTATTAAGAAATTTAAGATGAAGATGTGTTGCTCAGAGCTGCTCATATTGGTACCTATTTCTAGCTTTCAGATTCATTCCTTTCTGTTACCTGTTGCTCTAAGATCATGGTTCTTGTCATTTTCCCAGCTACCATTGCAGGCCATACCAGGAGAAATCTTCAGATTAACATTGGGAGGTCACATAGTCTCTTGACCCACAGTGGGGAAGAAAAACAGTGGGAGAATCGTGTTCCAAGAAGGTTCCTCCACATCCCACTCTATCTTGGCTACCTCTGGGATAGAAATAAGATAATTCTAGGCCTGATGCTGACTCTCTTCTAACTACAACTGAGTCCCTGAGGGGAGGAGGGAGGGGAGGGAGGAGGGAGAGGGAGGGAGGGAGGGAGGAGGGAGGGAGGGAGGGAGGGAGGGGGGAGGGAGGGGGAGGGAGAGGGAGGGAGAATATGTGCTGAAACTTAACACATTTTTTTACTAACAGTTCTCACCATTATTTATAAACCTCTGTGCTGGATCTTTCTAATATAAATGGTCAGAAAACAGCTACTAGCTTAGTTGCAGAGGATATCATATTCTTAAGAAAAAAAAGCAGGTCATCAGCTTGTCATACAGAAAGGCTGCCTGGGGATAGAGTTATATGACAAGGTAACAGACTCCTTTTGAAATACGTTTTACATTTAGACCAGGCAAGGCTTCTAAAAGACAGAAAAACAAGATGGCAAGATGCTCTCAGGGGCCTTCACATATTGGGTACCTGGCATGAGTTATTCTGGGGCACAGATGTGTACTCAGTAGATTGCTGCCTCTGTAATAATATGGAGGAACACTCCACTCTTTCCTATACTTCTCTACAGTCTCCTTTTGCTATTGAAGAACAGAAATGCAGTTCTTAAGATTCATGTAATACTTAGGGGTTAGTGTGTGCATTAAGAAGCATCTGGATTACTGCTAAAATTGCTAAAGATGTCAGAATTCTAGAAAGAAATTTTTTTATTATAACACATATGCATAAAAATACATAAATCAAAGGTGTACATTTTGTCAACATTTTTAATATGGGAATTTAAATTGTTAAAGATGATATACTATAGATAACTGGAGACCACGATGCCACTAGGAAGGAAGATTATAAGTGAAACCTAAGAAACAGAAGGTCTGGCTTAATTCACAGGCTTGCTGTTCTGTGCGCCCATAATAATACCAAAGCATCTTGTTAGATGCTGTACATAAGATGAGTTAGGTTAGAATCTCAAGATGACTTAGAAAGATGCTTCGGTATATAAAGGAGCTTAAAGTATATGCAAATCCTGTCTAGACTGAAATTGATTTGAAGGCTGCAACCCATAAACATGGCAGATAACCTTGGGTCAATAAAGGTTTCACAAATATGCAAGGCAGGCTCATTTATGTCACTAGACAGACAGTCCATCCATCTTTACAGGAACAATGCACAATGTACAATAACCCCGTTATTATCCATCACTTCCTTAACAGGAGAACTTGAGTTTGTTTTTTCCTTTAAAAAAAATGTTTTTTCTCTAATGACTATGACGTTTTATTTCCTCACCTGCTGATCTCTAAGCTATATGTTTGTTAGTTGTAAACTGAAGACTTAAACCGTATCAATTGTTTAAAACAATTTTACACAATGCATCTACCTTTGCTCCCACACCCTTCCATTGTATGATTACATCAAGGTCCAAGTCTCCACCATTATCTGACCCTGTTCACTTTCTTCCCTCCCTCCACCCACCAAACTTTGTCCTTCCTGTCAAAGTTCAGCACTTCCTAGAAAAGTCTCACTGCCTGTTTGATATTGTACTTCACTTTAGTCACCAAAGGAAGAATTTACAGGTGCTTGGCCCCATCTATAAGACCATGACCGAAGTCTGACCTCCTGTTACAATACATGAACTTCTGCCTACTGATAAGGCTGGCTGATATAAGTAGGATTTTTCAAATAATCCTTTGGGAATTTATAAGCAGCACAGCCATAAAGGGGGGTGAATGGAAGGTCGGTTTCACTAAAAATAATAAATATTGCCATGTTTATTCAAAGTGTGCCTTGTTATGCTTCAGGCCAAAAGTTCAGATAAACACTATTGTAAATGACAAAATATTAGAACTTTTTGTTACTTGTGTTATGATCCTTCCGCTGAACACCAACAGAACTGCCCCCCACTCCCACCATGTAAGTCTCTGCCTGGCACTGAATAGCATGTCCTGAGATGAAAACACTGGATTTGCTTAAAGGTCAAAAGAAGGGTGGCTATCTCTTACAATCAGAAACAACACTGACTATTACATACTGCTAATATTAATTGGTGAAGAAAAAAATACCCACCAGATTGAATTAACATTGTACCCGCCCTAAAAGGGCTTGCCATCTACTGATGAAGAATCTACTAGACTACGATGATTAGTACAATAAACACAGATACACACACCAGGCCCTAAATAAATGTGGAGGAGATCTGCTGAGCTCAGTCTGCAATATTAGGAAAAATTTGCTAGAAGACAGGTATAAAATAAGTAAGAAATGGGAAATTAAAGTGAAATAGAATTTTTAAAACACAATGAAATCAGAGTAGTGATTGAGGTAGAAGGGCTGATATGCAAAAAGGATGACAACTACAGCATGCTGCAGAATTTAAAGACAAGATGGTAAGCAACAGGAAATGGGGAAGACCCCTATAGAGCTATGACAGGTTTTGTTCTTCAACATTTCAATGTCTTACAAGATGGATGGTCAGTAAGATGAAGCAGGTAGCCCATTTTAGACATGGCAGGAGGTAAGTAACTGAGCTCCCTAAGGGTAGAGGGAATACTTAAGGTAACAGTTTTCACTATTAGGGTAGAGGAAATAAGGTGATTGTTTAACCAGCTATAATAAATACATGAATGGAGGCAACGGCCTTAGGATAATTAAATTCAATTATATTTACAATATCTACATGTCTAGATATGGTACTCAGGAAAACCCAACAAGAATGTGGCTTTCTAATTAGTGATGAGAAAAAATAATTATGGCTTCAAGACCACTGAAATTTCAGAAGCCTGTAGGGTCAGTGAAGTGTGAGAGACACATTGATGCTAAGTTTCTACTACCTGTGGAATCTCCATAAAGTTGAGTGCAGTGGTTTTCTTTGTTTGTCTGTTTGTTGCTATTGTCATTAGGGGAGATGAAAGCCAGTTCCTCACACAATGCTAAGCACATACTCTACTGCAGAGCTCATGTCCAGTTCTAACATGCACCTTCTAACAGTAAGAAACAGAGCAGTGGCACAAGGAGAACTCTGCCAGTAGTGAAGGGCACAAAGGTGAGCTGAAAACACCCGAGTAGTCAGCGAGTGGTTAAACACGCCTACAGCCAATAGCTGGGCAGAGGAGACATGGTCAGGGTTTAGGGTTCCAGGGCTTGAGATGTGAGGAGACCATAAGGAGAAAAAGGAAGGTGGAGAGAGAAGACACCATGGGATAAGAATCTTAAAATCATGGCCATGAGGGCTGGCCAACTGGAGTTAAAAGCAGCCCAGATGGAACATAATAAGTAGTAACTCAGAGTTATTGATAGGAAAGCAGATTCTAAGAGCATAGAGAGTAAATATCTGCCCAGCTTTAATGCTGATAATGGCTTATTATAAATTTAAAAAAAAAAAAAAAAGAAAGAAAGAAAGACTGGCAGAGGAAGAAAACCATGCTATAAAAGGGGAAAATGAGATTAGGAGGTTGAGAGATAAAAAACAATCAGTAAGGTCAAGGTCCAGAAGAATACACACTCAGAAAAGTAAGAAGAGGGAAGATAAAAATCTGGATTGATCCAAATGAAGAAACAAAGACAATATTGGAAAAGAATGAATTTGTGTTATATGGTTTATGTTCTTATTCTCCATTCTGAAAATCTCTTTTGCTCAAGGCATAAGATTAATGCTTACTATATTAGAAAATGAGAACATTGTAATAAATATTTATGCTGACTAAACATTTTTAAATATTCTCATTAATACTGTGAGAAGCTGTACTTTACCATGAAGTACTATGCACATCTGACACTAACAGAGCTTCACAAGTAACAAGAATACATCCTCAGCTCTATAAATTCAGCACCAAGTTATCTGTGCTGTTAGCATCCTGTAGTAAAATTGGTGTTAGGTTTCACTCAGAATCCCCATAAGTCTCAACTAGGAATGTCTAAATTATAAACATATATTACAAAACACCTATCATCAGCTGTGAATTTGGCAACTCTATGAATGGTTCTAAAACCTGTGCAGGCTAGGTAAAAATGGTTTAAATATTGTTACAGAAAATTTGTGAGTATCAAATATTTCACGCTTCAAATACTAATGCATAGAATCCTGTTCTAATTAAACAGTTTTCTAATTTGATCATTTCTAAACCAATAGTCTACAATTAAACCTATATGTTCACTGTAAATTAAGAAATAAACTTAAATTGTCAATTTATTTGATAATAAGAATCTATAACTCCTGAGTATATGTTTATACTTCACAGTGCATGCTTCTGAAAAACTATGTCTAGATCAGCAAATGACAACATCATCTTACCAGACAACTGCCATTTATTAAATGTCAATCATTTGCCAAGGACTGAGTTGACATTATTTCACTGTCAATAACTACACTAAGCAGGAAATTATTTTCCCACTTCATACATACATAAGTGTGATGCTAGACCACCCTAACACACAAGGTAGTAAGTAGGCAAGTAAATGATTTTACTGTTCTGTTAGAATTCTCACTTGAGGCAAATTTGTTCTGTTTCATAAAAGCTTAACAAAGCTTATAAAAGGCAGCAAATAGTGGTAAAACAGCACTGCCATGCTACCATCATTCTGAAAATGCACTTTCATCCTGGTGCATGGCAAGGATTTAACGCATAAACCCTCACTTACCTAGACATCCATACAAATTCCAATCCTTCAATCTTAGAGAAATAAGATAAGTATTAAAAACTATAAACAGATAACAACATTTCCATCAGCACAGTGTAAATAATAAAACACTGGAGATGCTGTCAGGGAATGCTGTCATCTTGGAGTAGGAGGCTTTGGAAGTTGGTCTGAGGTTGGGAAAAGAGTTATTTGTTTGTGGGTTGGTTCAGGCTTATTTTTTTTTTAATGAAAGTTCAAAAATTATGACCTATAAGTTAAAAACTAATGGGCCTGATTATCTCAAAATTAAAAATGTTCATTTAGGTAAACACTAAACAGTTTGCAGTACAGAGACAAACTGGAGGGATGCTTACAATATCCTACACTGTCATTATCAACTCTACAGTCTATTGACACCACAGTATTGCCCTTTTAGCAAATTTCTTTTATCAGTACTTTATAGAACAAAAGGGATGATTGTCAAAAAACGTAAATACATTTCATAAAAATCTTTTAATGTACAAAAGCAGGTTATTCTAGGTTAAATACGTTAGATTTGAAACAGAGAAATCTGAATACATTTCTACTTATAAACTACCAATTTGCTGATGACTCTTTGAAATCTCATCAGCTATGTTTGCATTTTACAAGGCAAATATAAACAAGACTCAAGCAAGAGCAGATGAATTAGTTAACACTCGTCAAACAAAACTTTGCTCAAAAATGAAGTAATAATAACAACAACAACAACTCAGAATTTGGGATTTAATACATATCTTTATTAGGAAGATCAGGTAAAGACTCACCAGGACAGAATATATATGTAGACACCGATACACAGGAGAGAAATCCACCAAGTCTTGAGCCCCAGGTACCTAGAAACATACAATTACAAAAATATAACATAAAGTTATTACGGTGAAAACTGCATTAACTTTATTTTTACTACTCAAGCAGTGAATTGATTTCCAAGCCAACTCTATTTTCTAAGTGGAAAATTCAAAATAAACAAAAGAATCATGTTCTCAGGCTGAAGAGATGGCTCCCTGATTAAGACTGCTTGCTGCTCTTTCAGAAGACCTGAATTTAGTTCCAAATACTTACATAATATAACTCACAACCGCCAGTAATTACAGTTACAGGATATACAACACCTTCTTCTGGCCTCCATAAGTACCCATACACAGTTGGCACACACATACAGAGACACACATACATACACATAAGCTTAAAAAAAAAAAAAAAAACTTAAAAAAAAAATCATGTTCCCAAGCAGAAAACATACTTATAAGCCTAGCACTTGGGAAGAGGCAGGAGGAAGGAGGATCATGGGTTCAAGCTCATTTTTAGATACATGAAATTCTGTCTCAAAATGAGAGGGGGTGGAGGAGGGAGATTCCCAAAACCTCAGTTCTTTTACTCTATTCACAATACTAATAACCTGTGCTGACAGTCCAGGTGGCAGAGACCCACAGAGATAAGAAGGGAAACTTGCTGTCTCTACGTTCAGAGACACATGTGAGCTAAGGGCCACCAGAAAAAAAATGCAAAGATGGGGCTGTGACTTTAGTGATTCAATCTTCCTAAAGTGCATAGAGTTCACATAAAACCAAATTTCAATGGTCAAAGTCAAACTTGCTATACAAGATGGATGTTTTAAAATGGCCAGATGGTTATTAAAGGGCACAATTATTAAAATCCTTAAGTCTTTTTCATCAAAATACAGAAGTAACACAGAAAGGAGGGGACACTGTATTAAAAATGAGGTGACATATGGAAAAGCCAAACCAAAAAGTTACTCAAAGATTTTAAAGTGAATAATGAATGATATGTTGACTAAACTAGTACACATTAAAATAAAAAGTAAGAATCGAGTGAGAACTGAAATCAACTCTCAGGATTCAGAGTTTGTTGGTGTCTTGACAAGGAGGCGGTCAGAGTAGAGTGTGATCTATAGTTCCTCAACTAAGGATACACAGATTCAACAAGAATAAAAAGGGACCTGAAAGTACATGCTAAACAAAATGAAACAAAAAGGAAGAGAAATGGGAAAAGTACATAAGCAATTACAATAAAGACCTGACTGGTTTTTCCTGTCACAATGGTAACCATGTGGATCACTAGCACAAAACCAGAAGACCCATCTACGCTGAGTTAGGCTGACTCACAGCTGCACAGCTGGTTCCCTTTCTTTCCTAAAGCAAACACCATCTCTTCTTGGAGCACAGCTACTCTAACCAAGACTTTTCTCATAACCAAATGGCCTTGTCCTGTACAGCACACTGTAGTGCTTGCTGGCTGGTCACCTGGCACTCTACCTTCTGCTCCATCAGGCAAATCTTAGGAATCCCATACTTAGTAATGAGGCCTCTGAAGCAAAAAAGTGCTAAGAGAGCCAAAAGACTCTGCCATGGAATCTCTTATTTCAAGTGACCACTCACCTCTATATAAAGGCAGCATGGAAACTTTAAGGAAATTTATCTTGCCAGAAAATGAAGAGCTAAATACTAGGTAAACACAACATCAAAAGAAAAACAATAAGATTTATAAGATTTAAACTACATAGAAATAATATATGCAAATAAAAAAGACAAAGAAAATACAGAGTAAAAAGGGATCTATACAAGAAATGAAATTGTTTATTTAGAACAATGTAGTTACTTATATATAAAAGGACGAGAATTTTTCTTGCCTAATTTTGAGCAGCAAATTGTTTATTTGTTACAGAGCCAGTTTCTCTCAAAAAAGGAAGCCATTAGAACCCACTCTCAAGCAGAACCTTGGCTCATTGACTTGTCAGAGCTATCCTTACAGAATGAACAGCAATAGAAGTGACATTTCCCTAGAAAGCTGTGAAAAATAAGCTTGCAGACCCTTTAGCAAAGAAAGTCATTGTTGCTAACAGTTAGGATTGGTCTATCTTCATTCACATTTTCTAAAAGGTACCTCATGCAAGGTGGCAAAGTTCTTTCCTATCATCTGCAGCAAATCTGTTTTCTGACTGTTTATAATGTCCTGAACTATAGGTATTTGGACTATTATTTCTTGGTCCTGAAACTAACATATAGCATGCATACTTGTCTGTTTTGAAAGCTCCAGAGAGAGAGAGCTAGGCCAAAAGTAAAGGAACAAAAAGAGGCTCTGACTCACTAGCTCTCCCTCCCTCCACAAACAGCCTGGTATTTAGAAAGCCTTCCCCTCACCCTCCGCTCCCCTCTGAGAGCACACTAGGAGTGAGCACTGTGAGGAGTCAGAGTGCTGTGAGGATAGAGGCATGTCAAGTATGCACTGACTCATGTTCCTTTGAGCGGGATGTGTTTTCTCTGCTTCTACTAATGAAAAAGAATCACTTACATCTACAGAAGGCAAGAGGAGAAGAGCAACAAGCACTGCGTGAAGGAATGTCACCCTTCTACAAGATGGAATGTGGTCTCCAAAATCTAAAAACAGGAGTGGAAGAGAGCTCTGGGACAAGCATCTGCCTGGTGCACTAGCAGCAACTTGTCTGCCCTCTAAGCTGTTCTAGCAGGGCAGGGTTCATAGGTTCTTCCTCCCCTCCTTTCTTTGCCTCCCCTCCCCTGGAGTTGCAAAGAATGATTCAAGCAGATTTAGGTTTCATCAGGGAGGGATCCAAGGACACTTTCCTAAGCTAACAATTACTGCCTCTAATGGTTTCTATCTTCTAACAAAAGTCATGACTTTTTTATCAGCTTCATCTAACTTTTCCTTTCCAAAGTAAATAACAGGGCCCTTGCATTTTACACACATCCAAATTTGACAAATCTTTATCCACAGTGACTGGAACTGATAAGAGATAACTTTGTGGTAGGACCCTGTCATTTCCTATTGTAAAGGCTTTCTTTGGGGCTACAAAAACATGATTAAAATAGTTAAACATTTCCTGTGCCTGGCAGTCAGGAACTCAAGACATTAAGACCCTAGAGTGTATTTTTCTAGAAGTTCAATGGACCTAGGAAGATACCAGCAGTAACCACAAATAGTACACAGGACACAACTCTGCTTTGTGTCTAATGCTAAGAACTCACATGAAATCACTTCATCACCAAGGACAGCAGCTGTTTAACTGCCTATACAGTTCTAGGAGCAGTAAATGCCCCCCACCAGCCAAACACTTAGGATTTTCTCAAAAAGCAACCATTGGTAAGATTTTAGATGTTGTAGCTATGATTTGTGCCCCAGAGAATACCATATAAGTTAAGAAACAAACATTTTTAATAATACAAATAATAGCTATTAAAAAGGATGCTGGAGCAACTGAACCACATCACAGGAGCAAACAGGGAAACAATTACTGCATGCTAGTACCATTTCATAATTATACAGAAAACAACAGTTTCAACTAAGCCAATGCTTTCCAACTGTTGTCTATAGAATATTTGTTAAACAGAACTTACATATAATACATGCCCCAGTATCTGTCACACAAGCTACTCAATAAAGGACCAAAATGACTCAAGGATAGAAGAGAATCCAGGATAAGAAAAGCAAATGTATACATGGAAATTAATAACACTTTGAAAAATGATCTTATATCTATGTAGACACTATTTCTTGAAGACAATTTGAAGATTTAGAATAAATGTGGACTATCTCACAATCAAGAAGACAAGAATTAACATTTCTGATCATGAAAATGTTTGAGGAAGAACAAGATCTGATTTATATGTTATCTTTTCCTTCTTTAATAGATATTGCTTCAGGTAAAAGGAGAATGGAGAATGGAGAATGGGTGATGGAAGATCTTCGCATCAAGCATAAGGAGACACTGTTACACATAAAAGTTTTCTGGCTTAAAGTAAGCAATGCCACGAAAGCTGCCAACTGGTATTTCACTTCATACTTTCCTAATCATCCCTCCCCAGAGAGTCTTGGTAAGTAACTACCACCTCTGTTTTACAGACTCACTAAGAAAAGCTAGTTACGGTTGGATGTCCTGGCATGCCCAGGAGGCTAAGACAGAAGGACCTTGAGTTTGAAACCACCCTAGACTACATCTCAAAATCTTGTCTCAAAAACAAAAATCCATACACAAACTTATCTAACCTGATAAATGTTCCTGCTTTGTTGCTGGATAAGCTTCGTCTTATACAAGGGAAACTAAATACAAGAGAGAGTTCCTTTCTTCCCTGCATCCCAAAGCAACAAATGGGTTATGATTCCCCTGCACTGCTCATAAACACAGAACATTAATCCACTCTAGCTTTGGTGTTCACACTTGGCCCAGAAGACAAACACACAAATGCCTGCTCTCCTCACCCTTATGCACATTCCTCACTTACTTTTCTCTTAAGAAACCTTTCAAAGTTTCTTTGAACAAAAAGAGGCTCTAAGGAATTTGGGTATGTTTTTCACTAATTATTTCAACCATTTTCCACCTTCAAAATCTTTCTGATTGCCACTACACACAAAGCAATTTCTTAGTATTAGTAAATGAGTGCAGGAACCAGGGCTCATTTCTAAGCATTAGATGGATCTGAAGTCATTAAATGTACCAGGCATTCTCTGCAGGGAGCACACAATAAATGATTAGCTAGAGAGAACAGGCTTTGCATTCAGAGATTCAATTGAAGCTGCCCATATTATGTTTGGAAGCCAGGAAATACCTGCAGACATTTTTCAACAGGATGCTTTCTAAACTACTTTGCTTCCAGAAGTTCAGAGAAAAGAAAGGTAGAATTCATTTGGAAATAGGCTTTCATAAGGAAGACAGACCAGACATCACAGAGTAACAAACCAGAAGTAAGTAGAAGTCACGTAAGTATAATGGTGCTCTAAGACTTGACCAGAGCTCAGTCCTGAAAGATGTTCTCAAATAATTAGGACCCTTTATAGAAAATCCCTAAAAGGGCTAAAACTTAGGTTGTTCAAGTATCTGTACTACACGTAAGAAAATTTTTAAAAAATCACCATTTTCCCTTATTGAGACACTGCAAAACTTCTGTGGCCAAAATCAAAGGATAATCTCTTCAAGATTATCTGCTTTGGTCTGAAAAACCAAACGGCCTTTATTTAACTAGGGTCTAGTACATACAGATACTCAAAATTATTAGGGACAGAGTAGTTTAACAGTAAACTCAATACTGAACACAAAGGCTGAGGAAATCAGAGTGAACAAAAATGTATAGAAACTACTGCTACAACACTATATAGTCCTTGTCCCCATAACATAGTTCTAAAAATGTACAAATTGAAGGGGGCAGTGGAAAAAAGGGAAGAGAAAGAGGTAGAAAGAGGAAAAGCATAAAGCAGGCAAACAGGAGATAACAAAGAGAGAACACTTTCACAGGCCATGTCTAGTTTTAAAATCATTGTAAAAATTAAGAGAAATGAGGCAACTTCATCCACTGTTCCAGGGATAAAAAATTAAAACAATACTAAGATGTCACTCTTGCTGTTAAGCTTAGAAAAAACTGAAAAGATTTTTTAAAAAAATCTTTGTTAAGGTAAACATAAAATAGATAGTGTGGAGAATAACACCGTAGGTAGGATTTTTAGACCAGACAGTAAGGATATGACACCTTGAGGGTAAGTGTGCAAAGTGTCTTCTAGAACAACTGGCTTATTTTACATATTCACACCAGTGTCTCACGACACAGTGCCACATGACAGCCTTGCCAATACTGTTTTTTTGGTATACTTTAAATATACCTACTGTAATAGGTGTGAAATTGAAACAACATTTTTATAAGAAAATCACTATGCTTCCACGTATAAACTGACTGACTGGACTAAACTACATACAAAAAGAAGCCCTTCCTATTCAGTAGTGAAGTTATAATGAGAAGAGTTTCCATGAACCAACATGGTCTTCGGGGCATATTTTTACATGAAAAAATATTTATGTATTATCCTACATAACATTATGAATATTAAAAGACACATATACACTAATAATGCAGACAATGCAGAGGCTAAGTAAAAGTCAGCAAAGGACAGGGAGGAAGACAGGATTTCACACAATACAACTTCTCATGTAATTCTGTCTTTTTAAACAGCTTTATACTCAAAACTTTTAACTGTTAAGGCTAGAGGGACCCTAAATACTATTAAACAGACTAAACCCACATAAAAATTAACTAGAATGTGAGATACATGCCTGCTTAAAGATACGGGAACACCGCAAAAATAACTGTGATGGAGGACATGAACAGCCTGAGATTTGCATGTGGGCTGCTTATTCTGTGACATCACTGTTCAAAACGAAATTTCAGAATACAGTCACTATGTTGTAATGAAATCAAGGAATGTCATTCTCAAGAAACAAAATGACGTTTGCCATTTTCTATTCAGTGGTTCAGTTCAGGGAGAGGAAAATAACGTATGTGGCCAGTTCTTTCAATAATGATTTAACAGAGTGAAGATAAGCAGCACATATATTCTAAGTTGTGTATCTGGAAGAATGTAAATAAAATAAAAAATAAAATATTTAAAATATGCTTTAAAGTTTCGGTTCAACCTTCTAAACTCTCCTTTGTCACCTGGTTATGTGTACAAACACCCACATTACTTTTAACTGTAAGAATATATAATGTTGGGAACATACGAAGAAGGCTGTCATCATTTCACACTGTACTCTCCTAATCAAAACATATCACAAAAGAAATACCTAGGGCAGTTAATCAGTAAAGCACTGTATTCTCATCCCTCATCTTTGGATGGAGATCCAATATAGACAATATCATATTTTCCTCAAAAATAGAATAAGACGATGAGTGACAGTTACTGCTTGGGGACAGTCTCGCAGAGATTCTGCCACCTTGCTGCTGAGGTTCAGTTTATTACTTCCTAAGATGAAGAACAGTCTCAATTAGAAAAATCATGATTTTTATGTGAAATCAATTAACTTAAAAAGTGATAACTTCCCCTGATCAGTAGTAGTCAGCCAGCCAAATTGAACTCTATGGGCTTTTGTTTATTTGTTCATTGTTTTTCTGTTTTGTTTTGTTTTTTTTTTAAAGACAGAAAAACAAAATGAAAATTGAGCGGACAGGAAGATGGAGAACAATCTGAGAGGAGCTGGAGGAGGGATAATATAATCAAACATTGTATGAAGTTCTCAAAATAATGAATAAAATATTATTTTATTAATGATGTATTTATTTTTATTTTATGTGTATAGGTATTTTGCCTGCATGTATGTCTGTGCACCACATGCATGAGGTGCCTGAGGAAACCAGAAGAAGGCCTCAGATTCTCTGGAATAAGAGTTAACAGACAGTTGTGAATGACTATGGTCTTCTGTGAAAACAAATGAGCCATGAGGTCCTATGTATTAATTGTTGATCTCAGTGCCTGAGCTCTTGGTGTTCTGTTCAGGAAGTTGTCTCCTGAACCAGTATCTTCAAGGCTATTCCCCAATTTCTCTTCTATTAAATTTAGTGTATCCAGTTTTATGTTGAGGTCTCTGATATACTTAAGACTTCCGTTTTGTTCAAGGTGATAAATAGGGATCTATATGTATTCTTCTACATTTAGGCATTCAGTTAGACAGCACCATTTATTGAAGATTATTTCTTTTTTCCACTGTATGGCTTTTGGCTTCTTTTTCAAAAATCAAGTTTCAGTAGGTATGTGGGTTTATTTCTGCATCTTTAATTTGATTCCATTGATCAACCTGTCTGATTCTATACCAATACCGTGTAGTTATTATTACTCTATAGTTCAGCTTGAAATCAGAGATTGAGTGAATGGTCAAACAATGACTGGTCCAACTTCAGACCCACCCCATGGGAGAAAGCCAACCCCTGACACAATTAATGATATTCTCCTATGCTTGCAGACAGGAGCCTAGCACAGCTGTGATCTGAGAAGCTTCATCCAGTAGCTGATGGAAACAGATACAGAGACCCACAACCAAACATTAGGTAGAGCTCAGGGAGTCTTGTGAAAGAGTTAGAGGAAGGATTGAGGGAGCTAGAGGGGCCAAGGACACCACAAGGAGACCTACAGAGCTAACTAATCTGGGGTCATGGGGGCTCACAGAGACTGCACCATGTATGGACTGGACCTAGACACCCTACACATATGTAGTAGATATGCAGCTTGGTCTTCGTGCTAGTTCCCAACAACTAGAGTGGAGTGGTCTCTGACTCAGACTCTGTTGCTTGCCTTTGGATCCCTTCCCCTAGCTGACTATCTTGTCTGGCCTCAGTGGGAAAAAATGGTCTTAGTTCTGATGAGACTTGATGTGCCAGAGTGGGTTGATACAAGTTAGGAGGGGCAGCACAACTCCCCTTTTCTGAGGAGAAGGGTGGGAGGGGGAGGAGAGGAGGGAGGGAGACTATAATTAGGATTTAAAATGAATACATTAATTAATGAAGGAAAAAGATAAAAAAGATCATCATCTCTTAGCCCAATATTAATATTATTTTTTAATTATTTTTAAATTTAAACATGACAACTGCTATGGTTCAATTTTTTTATGTTCTTCAAAAGTCCAACAACTTAGCCACTGGCCTATGGCACTGTTGATAGTAGAACAGTTAGACTATTAGGCATAGAAGGATGTTAGTCACCAAGGACATGCCACTCAAGTGGATATTTAGACTCTGGCCCCTTGAATTAATATGCACTCTCTAGCCTCCTTTCCTCCCCCCTCTCTCTTTTTCTTTCTCTCTCTCTCTCTCTCTGATGAAGAGTAGTAGTGTTCTACCCCATGCTACCTCCTACTATGTACCACTTTATCACAGCCCCAAAGTAAGAGACAGTCAACCACAGGTGTAATTCAAGATAAACATGGCATCCTTACAAACTGTCTATAAAGAGAGTTTGTCAAGATAGTATATTAATACAGCTACTAATTTAATTTAATTTTGTTTGTTTGTTTTGTTTTTTGAGATCAGTTTTTGTGTAGCACTAGATGCCCTGGAGCTTGCTCTAGAGTCTAGGCTAGCCTCAAACTCAGAGATTCATCTGCCTCTGTCTCCCAAGTGCTGGGATTAAAGGAGTGGACTACTATTTCTCAGCCAATTTAAAATTTTTTAAAGCATTGTGCTGGCCAAGAACTGGTTCACAGGTTCTGATTGGATGAATGAACATGAAGTGCCCTGTATATTACTCTTACTGACTGACAAATGATGCCCATTATCTGCAGCCTCCTGTCAATATGTTTTACAATAAGTATGTTGGCATTATTTTTAAAGGAAGATGGGATAAATTTGTATCATTTTCTGCAAAAGCACAAAGGTAACAGAACTTACACTTCCTAAATATGTATTGTTTGTACACTTTCCAGTCGAATTGTATTAACAATTGAACTGTGTCTCCCTAACAATTCCTATGTTGAAGCTCTATTTCCTAATATGATCATTTGGAGACACAGGTTTTAGAGACAAATGGGATTTAAGTCATGATGGTGTCCTTACAAAAAGGGAAAGAGACACAAGCAAAAAAAATATATACAAAATGAAAAGCCATGTGAAGATACTGCTCAAGGTTTCCAAAGACAAAGAGAGGCTTAGGAGAAGCAACCTACAGAAACCTTGGTTTTTTTCACTTCTCTCCTCCAGGACTGGAAACGTTAATGTCTGGCTCTTATTCCTCAGCCCATTACTGTGTTAACAACCTCACCACTCACCACAGTCAGAACATCCCTAAAGGTTCCAATTGCAAGCAGTTTTAAGGGAATTACCAGTTCTTCCTGATAACTCTACTGCTTTTTTTGGGGTTTTGGTTTTAGTTTTTGGTTTGGTTTTTTTAAGACAAGATTTCTCTGTGTAGCCTTGGCTGTCCTGGAACTCATTCTACAGACCAGGCTGGCCTTGAACTCACAGAGATCCAACTGCCTCTGCCTCCTGAGTAATGAGATCAGTGCCTGAAAGGAGGAGCCAGAATTGGAAGAGCTAACCCTAACATGAATCACTTGAACCACTCAGGCAACACTAATTTGACCTGTATTGTATTCTGGATGCTTTTACCCCAGCTGGTGTGGATGTCATGATAACCCTTATCCCTAACAGTTTATGTACAAATTATAAGAGCTACAAACCAGAGTATGAAGTAGGTACTAACAAAGCATTCCAAGACTGCAGAAGCTCTTGAGAAGCGAGAACTAAAAGGAAATCATACACACATAAGCTATTTCACACACAGTGCTTCCCTATTTCAGAAAAGTCTTGGGGTTTTATTTAAGTTCATGCAAATACAAGTTACCAAAAGGGATGTCTACTTACAGTTCAGCTTTATTTTTCTAAATGCACATAATTATATTGCTGTAATAGTTACATGTGTGTGACACTTGATGCCATGTTATGCTCACAGCAGCCCCAGTCTAAAGCAATATTATGGTCTACCTCTGCATAGGCATATCAGCTTCAAGCCTCTTTGTATTTTATCTTCAAGTGATCCCAAAATGTTATTGCTGGTAATTATGCAATTAGAAAAACATTCTCACCGGGCGGTGGTGGCGCACGCCTTTAATCCCAGCACTTAGGAGGCAGAGGCAGGCAGATTTCTGAGTTCGAGGCCAGCCTGGTCTACAGAGTGAGTTCCAGGACAGCCAGGGCTATACAAAGAAACCCTGTCTCGAAAAACCAAAAAAAAAGAAAAACATTCTCAAATTTTAAAAAAATGTATCAGATGGGTAGTTAGAGAAGATAATATATATATGTATATATATATATATTTATATATATAATTGTATATATGTGTGTATGTATGTATATGTGTATATATATACATATGTATATATATATATGTATATGTATATATGTATATATGAATGATAGTCTATTGGAGGTTCAAAGCAATCTCTCTATATTACACATATTTTCACTAAAAGAAACAATGTAATTAAATGTTCATAAAAAATGGTTAAAGTCAGATATGACAAGGTCAGCAAAAAGCATCATGATTATGACCCATTCATTACCCTCACCAAAAATAAAAAAGCACAAAGAACTGTTACTAGCAAATACTTTTCTTTGCAACCCTGCTCCATCACAAGACAATGAGCTGGAGAGGACTGTGTTAACTGCTTTAACATGAGAACTGGCTGTCATCCTCAATGACAAACTCGAGGTTTCATTTTTTACTTCCCCCAAGTTATTCAGCTTCTCCCATCACTAGCACAAAATTAATTTTAATGGTTTATTAACTATTTTTATAACTATTTTATTAACTATTATTATATAACTAACTTTGTGTATGAATGGCTATGTTGTAGGTGTTTGAGTTTTCCTACTGGCCTCATTCCTTGATTTCTAATCAGGCATTATTAAAGTAAAGATATAATAAACACCCTAAAATGCCATTATTCAAAGAATATATTAAAGATATGCCCATTAAAAGCGTAGGAAAGAAGCTTGGGATACGGTTCTGTGGGTAAAGTGCTAAAGTGATACATGCCTATGATCCCAGGGACGGGGAAGCAGAGGCAAGAGGATCCTCGGGGATTGGTGGCCAACTAGACTAGCTAAAGCAGAATAAAGTGATCTCCAGGTTCACAGAAAGACTGACTCCAAAAATAAGATGGGAAGCAACTGAGGAAGGCACCCATTAGCAACTTCTGGCTTCACATGTACACATACACATAGATGCCCCCATATGCCAACCACAGAAGGAGAAAAAATAATATTCATAAACTTACCAAATTCATAAACCAGATAATTCTGTTTAAATGCTTGATAATGTAGGTAATAGAGTTTTTTAAAGTAATATATAATTCTCCTTTGAGTATTGCATTTTAAATTTTTCCCGTTTTTTTCTTTTGGTGCATTGTTTGTTTGTTTGTTTGTTTTAGTTGGTTAGTTAGGTTTTTTGGGTTCTGGAGAAAGTCTCCCATACCCTAGGCTGGCCTCAAACTCACTATATAGCTAACGCTGGCCTTAAAATTGTGATCTGCCTGTTGCCATCTCCCAAATGTTGAGGTTACAGATAGAAACATACTCATGGCTAAATACTGTATTTACTGCCACAAAATATTTTAAAACATTTTAATAGAAAATTCAAAACGAAACTCAAGCATTTTGTGACAAGCTTCTACTCATGCATTTCAAAAGCTTGCTCAAGGTTCTCTGCAGCCTTCTACCTCCAAGTGTGCTCAGAGTCCAAAGACACCACCTTCGCATGGAAGCTTGGTGAGAATATAGGCCCTCCCAGGTTCATCTCTACATGTATCTTAATGCGATGCCCAGAATCTATATCTTAATGTGAGTCCCAGGGAGTCCTAAGCACATATAAGTCCAAGAAGATCTATTCTACAACAGGAGTTCATCTCTTGGCGCCTAGGGCCAATGCATTTCCTAAATCCTTGAACTTACATTTTCACATAAATACACACATCTTCCTAGGAAGAAACAGTAAGTGTTTGTATCAACCTCTCAAGGTAATATATGACCACAAATAGACTAAGAACCTTGCCCTGTAGGAGTCTATGCCATAGTTACCGTGCTTTTGGGTTCCAAGTTACTTCAAAAACTATGCTGCTCTCAATGAGGTCTGCTGAAGAACGACAAGAATGAAGGTCAGAACGTCACAGTAGGTCACGAAAGACCTTATCACAAGAATTTATTCACAACATGCAAGAACTATGCCAAGAAGCCAGTTTGGAGACATCTAAACAAATAATTCTCTACATGAGGTTTGAGATTAAGAATGTGCACTTGAAGAAGATTCAAACTGAGAAGTAAATAAATATAAGGTAGGGAATTTTTTAAAGACAGGTGCCATTAGAAAGTGAAGTGCTGAATTCTTGTTCTAAGAGCTCAATCAGCAAATCTCTAATGTGAACTGGTGTCTGACTGGGATGTGGGGTCATTTTAGAATATCACCTTCTTAGTACATTCTTCTAATACTTCTTTTATGAGGCTCCTGCCAATATATTTCATTTCCCCATGTTTTTCATTCTCTCTGAGCCTCACTGGCTAAAGCAGAAAACATGGAACATGGCACACAGACTCATAGGGATGGCCTTGGGAATGTAAGGGAATTAGTAATGAAGACTGACTCCTACACAGAAGAATCGCAGTTGATACAGCAGAACTTGGTATATATTATATTCTCTGCTTTTCCCCTCCAGTCATCTCTTTTGGGTGTATATTCTCTAAGGGTATAGACTGTGACTAGCTTCTGTTTCCATAAACCACAGTGCAAATTTCACTCAATTACATTAAAACATTAAACATCCAAATGTTTTGGACATGCAAAATATCAAAAAGGATTACCTCATCTTTATACCCATATGTGTGCATGCTGAAGTTAGAGTCAGCTGTAGCATACTCCCCATCACACACCCACACCCACATTCCTACCACTGAAAGTGGGTGCTGGGAACCAAATTCTTGGCCTCTGCAAAAACAGCAAGCACTCTTAATCACTGAATCACCTCTTCAGCCTAACTCATCTTCCTTGATAGGGCAGTATGCTGGATTCCTGTACATTTGTGAGGAGTCTGATAGCTGTTTGTATGTCCAGTATGGATATACACCCTCACAAGAAGATATCGAATACAACAAAAGAAAAGGCTAGTAAGTATTTAGAGGATCAAGTCCACTCTAACACTTTCAATCTTATCAGGTAAGTGGTAAAGTCTTTTTAAATGACTCACTAAATAACATTCAAAAGACTTCTGCAATGGGGAGTAGATAGATACCTAGTAAGATTTCTTACTACTGTCTATAGTCATACCACCCTGAACGCGCCCGATCTCCTCTGATGTCAGAAGCTAAGCAGGGTTGGGCCTGGTTAGTACTTGGATGGGAGACAGCCTGGGAATACCAGGTGCTGTAGGCTTTTAGAAGAAAAAAAAAAAGGGAAAAAAAAGATTTCTTACTACCTAAGTAGAACAGATTAGAAAGAAATGACCACTATACCAAAAGTTATTTAGAGATTCATTGCAATTTGAATCAAAATTCTCCTCTCATTCCTCACAGAAATAGCAAAAAACTATTCTAAAATTCATGCAAACCACAAATGACCCTAGGAGCAAGAACAATGCTGAGAAAGAGGAACAGTGCTGGCAGGATTACAATGTTGGTATTAAGATACATTACAAAGCCACAATAATAAGAACATTCTGGGACCAGAGTAAAACCAGACATACACACCAATCAAACAAAACCTAAGACCCCAACATGAGTCCATGGAGCTTCAACCACTTAATATTTGACAAAGACACCTAACACATACTCTGAAGAAAAGAAAGCAACTTTGGCAAATGGTTCTGGAAAAGCTGGATGTCTTCAGGAGAAGAAGGAAGTTACACCCAAACACCCGTATCTATCACCTTGCAAAAACTAATTCCAAACTGATCAAAGATGTAAACGAGAAACGTGGAACACTAAAACTGATAGAAGCAAACATATGCAGTACCCTACATAATAAAGGTGTAGGAAAGGACATTCTTACTAGGACTCCATTTGTCCAAAAATTAAGGTGAACAATTGACAAGTAGGACTTCATAAAGCTAAAAAGCTTCTACACAGCTAAAGAAACAATCAACTGGGTGAAGAGGAAGCATATAGAATGGAGAGAATGTCTGCTAGCTCTCTGACAAAGGATTAATATCCAGAACAGAAAAAGAAGTCAAAAAACAGAGTCAAAAAAAAAAACAAATGACCCATTTGAAAAATGGGCTAGGGACCTGAACAGGGAGTTCTCAAAAGAAGAAAAAATAAATGGCTAAGAATGATCTTTATGTTCATTATCACTTGTAATTAGGGAAATACAAACCAAAACAACTTTGAGTTTCTTCTTATCCATGCCAGAATGGCAAAGAGCAACAAAATAACTG
The DNA here is from genome assembly GCA_021653895.1 of Mastomys natalensis. Taxonomy (NCBI): domain Eukaryota; kingdom Metazoa; phylum Chordata; class Mammalia; order Rodentia; family Muridae; genus Mastomys; species Mastomys natalensis. Next base: position 148,865 of record JAJTUV010001478.1, on the reverse strand, counting down.
ACATCAAATTCTAGAAGAGATATGGGGAAAAGGACATCCTTATTACTCTTGGTAGGACTGCAAACTGGTACAGCTACTATGGAAATAGGTGTGGAGATTTCTCAAAAGAAATAAAAATAAGCTAGGGGCTGGAGAGCTATCTCAGTGTTTAAGAGCACTAACTCTTTCAGAAGACCCGGATTCTGTTCCCAGCTCCGACATAGAAGATCACAGCTGCCTATAACTCCAGTTCAAGGAGATCTAATGCCCTTTTCTAACCTACACAGGAACCAAGCACCCAGATGGCAAATAGATTTACATGCAGGCAAACATTCATACAATAAAAATAAAGGTGTTTTTTAAATAAATGAATCTACCATATAACTTAGCAATATAACAACTCCTTGGCATATACCCAAAGAACTTGACATCATACTCCACAGATTCTTGCTCATCCATATTCACTGCTACCCTTGGTTGCCACCAAGAGGTGGAAAGTAAACCTCTATTGCTGAAGACAACATGCACCTCAGAGACACGGTGCACAGATCTCTAAGTTGGAACTGAATTGAACTGTAGCTCTCTGAGGACTAGTATCCATGGTACCAGAAGGCTCCATGCAAGCTTTCAAGGGAGGGAGGTAATTAACAGTCCTACCCAACTCTGACACCTATGAACTACATCAACAAACAGCATGGTATGATAACTTGAAAGGTGCAGTAGTGGTATACATACCTTGATGATAACCAACAACTCTTTCATTGGCCTTAAGCAGAAGCCAGCAACTCTCTAATTAGACTTAAGTCCCACGTAAGGAAAGGGAAACTGCATCTAGTGCTAGAAATCTTGCTAACTACTCATGAAGTCATGGTTATTGGAAGAAAATCTACAACCAGTATTTTTTATTAAACCAGCATAATCTCTAACAATTCTCTGTAAACATTTGGCCTTATATCCATAGGTAAGTGTAGTCTTCATCTCTCATCAAGGAAACTTCTCTTTGTAACAGACTGAGACCAACACAGAAAACCACAATTGTCAAAATGCAAAGTTGGAGAGCCCAATCCCAGTGGATACATCTATAAAAACTCCCACACTTAAGGCTCAGGGAACATTTAAGAAGGAGGGTAGGGAAGAAACACTGTAGAAGCCAGAGGATGGGGACTTTGTTGTGAGATTGTGTCACCTACTAACATCAGAAGCTGTACCCATAAAGTCTCACCAACATGAAAACCCAAATATGATCCCAATGAGGATAAAACCAGTGAACATGACAAAGTGGACAAAGGGAAAACCCAGGAAGCCTCAACCCTACACCAAGAACTACAACAACTAAGGAAAGCTAGGGGTGGAATAAGTGGGTTTTATCAGAGAAGAGCACACAAATTGGAAGTGTGGTGCCAAATGGTGAACTTAGAAAACATGTATATAAGTAATATTATACAGATTGAGCAGATCATTCAATAACAATGAGAGAAAAAAGAGGCCATGATTTTGAAGGAGAACATGGAAGAATAGATGAGTGGGTTTGGAGGGAAGAAAGTAAAGAAAGGTATGTTGTAGTTACATTATAATCTCAAAAACAAAAAATGAATTAAGTTTACTGCAATGGTATATTTACTAAGATATCTTACTATCCAAGTACAATAGAGATATAAATGAACTCTCACACTTTTTTGGCAGTTCTCAGGATTGAGCATCTCACGCATACTATATAAGCACTCTGCCACACAGCTATTATGCAGGCCTATCTTATTCAGACAGGGCCTCACTAAGTTTTCAAAATGGCCAAAAAAAAAGGTCTGACTTTGAGATCCTCCTACTTCAATCATTCTAGTAGCAGAGATCATGTCTTTGCCATCAAGCCTAGTTGCTTTCAACCAGTTTAGTTATTAGTGTAACTTTTTTACATGATAAACATACCCTAATATAGTATACAATTTAAGTAAAAATATTGATTACAATCAGTTAAATATGAAAAATAATGAAAAAGTGCTTTACACATGATAGTCCCTAAGTCATTCAAAAAAATTCAATGCTAATATTTTATAGATGACTTAGCTATTCATTTTTCATCCAAAAAACTTTAAACAGGCCAACTTGATTCCTTTAAGTCTACAAGAAATAATAATAATTCCACAATGGAAGTCATCAATGGAAAGTAATTAAAATAAGACAAAAACTATCATTTGTTGACTACATTTTATGTAAATATTAGTAAAAAAAATTTTAAATAAAATGTGGCATTCACAAGATTATCATGATAAGCAAAATAAAACAAATTTAGAAAAAATGTTTTCTCTCACACATAGCATTCAGATTTTAAAGCATACAGATAGGTAAGATGAAAATTAGCAGGGGCCCTTTGAGAAAGAAGGCACCAGTGAAGGGAGTTAGGGACAAAAGAGGGAAATGAGAGGCTGAGTATGAACAAAGTACAGAAAACGCATTGAATATGTTCTAGGAAAATGCCATGAAGAGTGCTATCAATTTCTACAATGAATAGAAGAAAGAAGAAAAAGAAAAGAAAAAATAAGTAAGTAATATCTTTTGTTGATCTCAAGAGACTGTCTCAGACACAGTGGAATCCGCTTACTATCTGGGCTCTGAGTCAGCCCAGCACTCTTTTTTCATTCCTGGATGGAGTATCCTATCAGTAAGGACTCAAAAATAGTGATTTTTTTTCCAGAAAAGAAAAATATATTTAAAATGTAAATTACTTTTGTGCAGCTTCAATTTCTTTAAATCAGGGATAAATGGACTTTAACACTGTATAATGTTCTGAAAATCACATAACTATCAAGTGAATAAGCACATTTCAAACATCAAACACTTGCCTCATTTCACCAACTTGAATATTCCTTACCTCTTCATCGTCTTCCTCGTCTTCCACATCTAGAATTCCCGAATCCTGTTCAGACTTTGGGCTTGTGCTCTCCACCTCTGCATCAAAGATTGTATACACATCTTTCTTAGATTTTCTCTTGCTACCTATTCTAGGCTGTTGCAAGACAATGTTATCCAGGTTTCTTTGCTGCTGGGCCTAGGATATAAAGAAAATACAGAAAATAATGAAAAATAGAATAAAAGATCCAGGTTTCCAATAAACTAACTTTGAGCAAATCAATATCTGTAATTATAGGGAAAGAAAGATTTCTTAATATATAAACTTTTAGATCTAAGTAAAATTAAACAAAGTAATGTATACATGTTGTTTGGAGTAAAGTCTTGTGTAGCCCAAGCTGGCTTCAAATTTGCTATGGCATGTAGGAATGACTTGAATCCTAATCCACCTATCTCCCAAGTGCTGAGATTCCAGGTCTACACCTGCAAATTTGGTTTAATATACACTTCTTTGCCCTGAAGCCATCCTGTATTAGCTCTTTTCAAAGTCAATACAGAAAAATGGATAATTCACTGATATTATCACAGGTCTTTTTAAGAATTTGCTAAACAACCAGTAACAACTCTACCCATCCCATATTCACCTACATAGTCAAGAGTGTGGTACAGATGTCTAGTGGTTATCTCTTACAAAGAAAAGCAATATTGAAGCAAAAATGATAGAAGATGGGACAGCTACTTGGAATTAACTGTGATAAATTTAAGTATAGGAGATTTTTTAAAACCAGATTTTTGAATATGAAACCAATAAAATATAATCAAGATAATAAATTATCTTAAAACATATTTTCTTCAGAAGTATTCTGGACTAGCAAAGGTAGCCTATGGGAAGAGATTTTAAAGGACTTACTCTTCAGATTTTAAAATACACTACCTAGCAAAATTAATTAAGAGAATGCCCCATCCAGAGTCAACAATAAAACCTCTAATCACAAAGTGCAGCTACAAATTAACTTAGTCACTCTCAGAAGATTGAGGCTATAATACAAAGGGTTTGCTCCAAGTCACAACACCAATGAGCAATAAGTAGAAGCTCAAAGTATCATCTCCTAAGTTATAGACAGTCATCCTTCACTATACCAACAGCCCAAGAACTGGGCAAATGTTTTCCAAAATAAGGGTTCTGTGGCCATATCAAACATAATGCATTTTGTATATCCTTGAGAAGCAGAGACAGGAGATCACTGGAGCAATATGGCAAGTGAGATTAGCCAAGTCAGCAAGCTCTAGGTTCAAGTGAGAAATTCTGATTCAATAAATGCAGTGGAGAATAATCAAGGAAGAAACCCAACATCACTGAAAGGCCTCCACAGGCACATACATACATATCACACATGAAAAAAAAAAAAGTAAAATAGAAAGAAAAAAACTGGTAATGACACTGTCCTTAAGAAACTTGGGTAACTGGGTGGTCGTGGCACGTGCTTTTTTTCTCAGCACTTGGAGGCAGGGGCAAACAGGTCTCTGTGAGTTCAAAGCCAGCCTTGTCTAAAAAGCAAGTTCCAGGACAGCCAGGTCTACACAGAGAAACATGGAGAGAGAGAGAGAGAGATATGATAGAGACAGAGACAGAGATAGAGGGAGGGAGAGAAGGAGGGGAAGAGGCAGAGGGAGAAAGGCAGAGGGGAAGAGGCAAGAAAGAAGGAGGAGAAAGAAGAGGAGGAGAAGAAACAATAACAACTTGGATAAGCTGTTTAAGCCAAAAATGTTCCAGAAACATTTCTCCATGAAACTTAAGCCCATCTGTACCATGCCAAGGTGCAAGATTCATGACTTCCTATAAATCAATATATTTCTCTTCAGTGCCAAGATGAAATTAGTTCATGAGAAAATAAGTGTCACTGAATCTAAATGAGATTAAGAAATTCAAGATAAATCTTCATATTAGAAGTTAGTTAAGGCACTGGTCAAATGAAACAACTATAACAGGCCAGAAAAACTTGAACTATGTGAGCTAGTTTCAACCAAAACAAAGTAAAAAAGAATCTACATTCCAGAGATTTGAATCAATGCACAAACTTGTTTCTCTGCATATTATCCATTGACATTCTGGGTTCACTTACATCAAATCCATGGCTTCAGTAACAAACTAAGCTAGAGCGAGCATTCACAAACAATTCAGGTCTATACAAAAGACAAGCATTCATGATCTCAGGTTAAGTACAGCATTCTTTGTACACCTCTCAGTGAAACAGCACTGCACCTACTGCAGACCACACACCAAGGACCAATGACTCAGGAGGCAAAAGGAATCAGGATCTCCCACACTTTCCTATTCCAAAAAGCAGATTTTCAATTGCAAAGTGACTGCTTGTTCCCTTCTTTTTCTACTTTCTTTTAGAACACCAAAGCCAAAGATGTTCATAAGTATGTCTTGGCATCAAATCCCAAGCAAATTAGTGTTCTTTCACAATCAAACATTGCCAGCTTAGCAGAAGCAATGCAGAGAAGTCACATTAGATTTAACATCGACATTAAGACCATACAAATCAAAAAAGTACCTAGGGAAGTAACTTGAGGTTTTCTATAAATCTTTATAGATTATAAAAATTATATAGATATTCATCTATATAATTTTTATAAGATTTTATTTTGGTTTTGTTTTGGGTGTTGCTGTTTCTATTGTTGACATATAGTTTTTCTATCAGCTTTTCTACCAATTTCTACTACAAGGCAGTCTGGGCCATTCACTATGTTGAAGTAGTAAGCCCTTGTCTAGAAGTCACAGGGTTTTCTGTTGTATTCTAAAGCCCTAGAGCCTGTGCTCAAGCAATCACAACTTCTCCACATCTGTAAAGGGTTCACCACAAAAACAAGCCCAGGTGAAAACACAAAATTTCATGTGGAACAATCACATAAATACTCAGATATTACCATTATGGATATCCATTCAAATCGTCATCATTCAAAATAAGAAACAAGAAGGAGATGGCACTGTGAGAAAAGGAGTACAAATCACAGAGTAGCAGTGAGCCCTGAACACTTGTGTGTTCACTTCCTTCCCGGTCATTCTTTCAGGAAAAAGTTTCATTTACTTTGTCATTCATATCTATTTTTCTTTGAGAATTTCTCAATTTCTATTCCCTTTTACTGTTCCACGACCCAGAAGCACATCTCCAGTTTCATATATGTTTGGTATTTTCTGATATCATGCTGATTCCAACATAAGGCAACTCATCACCTCTACCACCAAGTGTTCCTGTTCACTGTATATGCAGACTTCTTCATGCAAAGTAAGAGTGAAGAGTAAAGGAGTACAGGACCAAACTCCAAAAACTACTTACTTATATTCTACATAAGAGAAGTATCAGTAATCCCTTCATCTTGAGTCAGACCACATCCTAAAACTCTAGAGACATTTCTACTTGCAAATCCACATTATATTTCTACCTGATAATATGGCTGATGCCAACATTTCCTCCAAAACCCAAGCAAGTTTTCCCTATAGAAAGCTTTCTGTAACCAGGCATGGCAGCACATCTGTAATCACAGCACTTGGAAAATGAAAATAGGAGGACTGAAGTAAGTTCAAGGCTGGGCTAGGCTATGTAATACTCTGTCTTTTTAAAAAAAAAAAAATAATAATAATAATAATTAAAAGAGAAAGAACAATAATAGAAAGAGAGGAGGGCAGGGAACGAGAGAGGAAGGAACAGAGGGAAACAAATGTCCCTTATATGTAACTCAAATGGTACCTTCTGTATTACTGCTTTCAATCAAACATGTATCTAGTGCCTACTTGTATGACATCTGAAACAATTACAATGCTGAAGATTCAAAGGAGAAACAATGACGATGAGTAAACAGAATTACAAGGTCTGCTTTGTAATACAGAGGGTGGTCAACTGTGGGCAAATAGACTAAAAGCAGGAAAAGTAACACAGATCACTGTAACAACCCAAATAACAATGATGAGAACCAAGTATGATAGGAATGCACACTGGAGACGTGTATTTGTTGATGATCAATTGATTTGTTGATTTGCAAGCTGAACATGATAGAGAGGAAAAGAAATGGGAGAACAACTCAAAGTATTTTGGTCTTGATAACTAGACAGTGAAGCTACCTTCAGGACAGAGACCATGAAAATTATGGGCTAAATGAAGAATCATTAAGGTGATATCATAAACCTACTGGATATGCAGGTAAAAAATGGCATAAAAACACTAAACAGTGCTTCTCAAATTGAAAATAAGAAATGCTTTCCCACTGTAGAAATCCCCAGTCCAGACACCTACCACACGCACAGTACAAGTGAGATACATGTTTACTACAAGAATGTAGTAGATGACAAATGGAGTCTGTATGAGAATGTGATTTGGCCCCTAAAATTAAAGGAAAACCTACTAAAAAGTGGCAGGGGGATGTACACATAGCTATAGCATTTACCTAATGTGAACCGTCACTGTCAACTGTTAGCGTACCTATGAAGCATCCTATGTACACCATTAAGCAAAGGCTTCTTGTGGAATGCAAGTCTCAGCTCCCAAGACACCTGCTATAAGATTCAAAGTTCAAAAGGAAGACTCAAAACCCAAAGGCACCTGAATTTATCAACACAATACTGACCTCTAGTGGTTCAGAGTACACACAATGACCTCAGAAATTATGTGAAAGGAGTGCAAAGGCTGAGTAATAAATGAAAAAAAAAAAAAAAAAAAGGCGGGTAGGGGAGTTGGGATTTTTTTCAAATTTTTGTGATATAAGAAGTCTTAAGTTGAAACCTTAAAATTTACTGATTCCATGACCAAAGCAAATTTGTTTTGCTTCTCCTGCAGTAGTCTCATCTAGTAACAACCAACAATCAAATAGTAGTGCCAGCAAGACTGAACAAGATAGTGCAAATGGAAGACCTTGAAATGAAACAAAACAAAATACCCTAGCTCCCTCCCTCTAAAAAATGACAGGGACCTACACCACTGTCTACTGTGGAAGCATGAGCTTCCTAGCAGTGTCAGATGCAGTCACTGGAGCACCTGCTGATGCTTCACATTAGAACACCAGCACTGTATCAGTACCAGCAGCAAGCACAATGCATATACACAAGATACTACTACCAACCCTCTAAGTCTCATCCCTCATTCTGGCTTCATCGGAAATCTAGACTACAAATACAGAAGAAAATAAACATAAGCTCAGGGACTCAGAAAACCTTCAACTGGCAACTGCAGGGCTTTTCTAACACCGTAAGAAATAACTTAGCACTCACAAAACACAACCTATAAGTGAAGCAACTCTCACTCAGGACAGGTAATGATGTCCCTGATTTGTTGCTGCCATAGCTGGTTTCACAAAGCTTCTCAGAAAGCCTTACAAACTAAGGATCCAGACCTCCTAGAACTAGACCCTACACTGATTCCTATGCTCTCTTTTCAGTCCTAACCTTTATTCCTGACTCTCTAGCTCTTACTGCTGGATGATCAATCTCATATTAGCCACCATCATTCCTCCAAAGAAATAAACACTAAAATGGGAATCTTAGCTTATTCTGAGTCTAAAGCCTAAAGGACAGGTGATACACAAAGAAATAGAAAAATCAAGATATTAAGACTCCAAATACTACCATGAAAGGATTGCAAAGCAACTGCAAATTTCAGCCAGGAGTTCCCAGCTCTCACAGACTTCATCCAGACACTTCATCTGGAATTCGGTATCTCCAATGTCATAGTCAAACAAAAAGAGGGAAAAATAAAACACTGATCAAAAGAGAGAAAAAGATATTGCAAGAAGATCACAAAAAGCTACTTTCATAGACTCTGCCCAGAAGTGTGTTATTTATGTCATATCTAAAGTCATTTTTTGTAAGGATTCACAGATTACAAAGGATGCCCATCCATATGGAAAAAAATGTATTATAATGCTTTGGCACTGTTCCCTTTATATTAAGTATTCACTATTCACTTTAAAATTAGTCACTAAACATCAAAGAAAACACGAATGGATGCAAAGGCAATGCAGAGAGTAGGGAACATACCTGTAATTTGTGCACCTTAAAGGGATTAACAACCACAATCTAAGAAAGTCCTGTGACTCGGCCACAAAAAAACAATAAAAATTAATAAAGGACTTTGATAAAAACTCTTTAAACAAGCATGTGAAAGATGCTCAAATCATTACTTATGTTGGGTAATCTTGACTAACAGCTTGATTGAATTAAGAGGTGATTAAAAGACTAGTACAGCAAACATCTAGGGGTATATCTGACAGTATTTCCAAAGAGGACTAAATCCTAAGAGCTCTTCCCTAATAAATGGATTTATGCCTAGATAAATTCATTATGTGATGAAGGTGAAAAAGAAGATTTGTGGCCTGGCTGGAGGACAACCTAAGTCACTGAGGCATATTCTCAGATGCTAAATACCAAATAGTCTAACCTCAGCCCAGTACTTTCTTTTTCTGCTTCCTAGACACCGTTGTGAAAAATCTCTGCTCCTCCATATCAACCCCACAATAAAGAGCAGAAAACCCTAAAACCCGGAGCCAAAATGAATAATTTCTGTTTTCAATGGTTCTTATCAGGCACTATGTAACATCATTGAGGAAAATAATCAATATAACAATCACTGCAGAAATATAAACCAAAGCTACAAAGAAGCATCATCTCATACCCATTATCAAGAATAAAAACGACAAGTGTTGGCAAGACAGTGAGTAAAGTGTGGTCAGTCCTGTGAGAAAGTGAAATGCACCCACTATGGAGAACAGCACCACAGCCCTCAAAACACGGACCAGCAGAAAGAGGTATGAAAAAGAATGTACCAGGATCACAGACATACTTCAAGAACCAAGGGATAAAGATGACAGTAATATTCATTAAAAAGTATGATATGTAACTACAATAATGTTATGATACCTTAAAAATTAAGGAAATCTTCTGGTATAATATAATAGCAAATTACAAAGCAACAACCCAGTTCAAAGAGAATGAAGAAGCACAGCAAACCAAGAACTGAATACAGCAGAAATGTTGGCTGGAAACATTTTAAACCTATGACTACTGTGTTAAGACCTTTAACAGAAAAGCATGTAACAAACATGAACAGAAAGCTAAAGTAAGCAGACAGAAGAAAATTCTAAGAAATAATCAAAGAAGAAATGCTAGAGATCAAAAAATCAGGGCAAACAAGAGTGCCTTTGATGGACTCCTTAGCAGACACTACACAAGCAGAGGACAAGATTTCTGAGCCTGAGATAGAAGAACAAAAATTTTAAAACCAAAAGACAAACAGAAAACAATACACACACATATACACACACACAAACACAAAGCAAGCCACACACACACAACAACACATCCAAATATCCAAAAAGAAAACATCAAGATCTGGAAGGCAAGAACAAAAGATAAAACCCATGTGAGAGGAAAAGGAAAGTAGGGAAAGCATGAGCAACCAAAAGGTATGACTGAGTTTCCACAGACTGATGCCCCACACCAAACCCCACATTCAGAAACACCAAACCCCATGTTATTAAACAGGTAATATAATGTTAAAACCACGACACTTAAGCATTACACTTCAAAAAAGTCAAAAATTAAAACTGAAGGCAGAGCTCAGAGGAAACAAAACATAGTATCTATAGAGAACAAAAATGATAATCACACTTGCTTTCTCATTATGGGGCTCTGTGTGTGAAATGTGACATGCAACTTTCTGTAGCAAACTGAAAAGAAATATGAAAACAAGTTGTTGCAGAAGCAATGAGTCACCAGCAATGTCCTCATGTCCTCTACCCTCTTTACCTCCTTATACGTTCACATAAAAATGATATATTATATCTACATACCTTACTAGACACAAGGCATTGAATGAAAAAAATGATGTGAAAGAAAGCCATATTGTGATTTGAACATTCTGTTTCACATAAAGGCTTCTGTAAGAAGTCCAATGAGAGGAAGAAATTCCAAGACCACATCAAAGTGAAGAACAATAATCTAAGCTGCCCTCTGACAAGGGGAGAATGATGAAGGAAAAAAAAAAAAAAAAAAAAAAAACCTTTTTGAGAGAGAAAGCATGCACCTTTAGTGTGGCTGACTAGAAAGTCCAGGACACATGTATATCGAGAATTACCTTGACAGTGGGGCATGATGCTGGGATTCAAACAAAGTTAAGGAATATGCCACTGGCCATGTAAGTTGCTACTGAAACCAAAGAAAGGGAATTCAATGCATAAAAGGCAACTTCTGTGGAGAAAATGTAATCATGGATCAGTCTTCCACTGTGAAAGCTACTGATAAGTCAAGTCTACAAATACACACATGCACACACACACACATACACACACACACCATGGATAACATTATAGCTTGTAAATATGAGAAGAAAAGTGATGAAAACATAAAACTTACATCCACATTCTAACACAGTATTTAGAAAAAGGTTCTAATGATATTCAACCTGCACTAAAGAAATATCAATGAGAAAACAATGTGAACTACTATGCTAGGCTTGGCTTCACCTCCTGGAACAGCTCAAGTCAAAAAGAAAACACTGTGAAGATAAGAATTCCAAAGTTTGAATTTGATCACATTCAAAATTTCTACCAAAGATTCAAAAGGTCAAACCCAAGTGTAATAGCACACACCTGTAATGGCAGTGCTTGAAAAGCAGAGGGGGTAGAATCATCACATCAAAGTAAGACTTGGCTATATACATTTGTTTATAAAAAAAAAAAAAACCCATCTGGAAAGATGGCTCCGCAGTTAAAAGCACTGACTGCTCTTCCAGAGGACCTGGGTTCAATTCCCAGAACCTACATGGCAGCTCATATCTGTCTGTAACTCCAGTTTTAGTGGATCTGACACTCTCAGATAGACATACATTCAGGCAAAGCACCAGTGAACATAATGAACATAAAATAAATCACTCATTCACTTCATGACTTCACTCTATGATAGTACCTAGCACCAAGTGACACAGAATAAGACACGTACAAAAACTCCTTCACAATCCAGGGTTTCCTTGTTTTATCAATAGCTTCTGCTAACACTGAAGGTCCCCACCCCCCCCTCCAAACCCTATCCACTCGTGGACAACACATGCTTGGACAGAAGAACATCATGAAACAGAGATAAAATCTCTACGACCTCCAAAATTTTAGGCAGCCATAGAAAAAATAATACCATCTTTGCAATGTAGTCAACCTATGAAAAGCCTAGTAGAATGACCAAACCGAATAAAATTTCCCCCAAAAAAATTGAAATTTGATGAATAACAGCAGACATCTAGAAAAAGTATCAAAGAACATGGGGGACCTATATGTAGTATCCACTGCTTGTAATAAGTACCACAGAAAAAAAGAACAGCAAAAAGTATGAGGCCAATCTGAAACATCAGGCTTTACAAATAAGATCTAGCTTATATAAAAGAATGAATAAGGCTGCTGACACAAATATTCATAAAAATTAAAGGGTAGACTGAAAGGTTCAATCAAAATAAAATCACTGAAATTTTTGAAATTTCCGTTTGAATTGCTTGTCTATAAATGTGATTTTTAAATGCCTTACTGTTACCCAGAAAAAAAAAAAAAAAAAAAAAAAACCTAGTAAAATCTGTTTCAAAAAGAAAACCAAATTAGTTTATTGTCCTCTTGGGAGTCGGAAGTGATTACAAACAGCTAAAAGCAGCCACTGTCTACTCTGTCTGACTGCTTACTGCACATTCTCTGTTGTGATGCTTTCTGAGTCCTTCCTTTCCATGAACTCAGACAGAACTTTAAGACAATGATTGCAATATCCACTTGATCGGTGTCATATTCTTCAAAAATAATGTTACAAAAATGCAGGCTTTTCATACAAAGAAAAGAACTAAACTAATAAAATATGACAGCAAGAATGGCTTGGGGCCAGAGACCCATTTGAAACTTATAAAATCTCTCTAAGATCAGAAGGACATATGTTTTCTTCTTGCTAGGTGTAAAACTATACAGTCACACAAGCTTCTGTTTCCAGTTTTAACTTAAAGCCAGGTGTTGCACAATATGTTGAAGGCTTCTATTCATCCTCTAACTAAAACTTAATTTTGTTATCACAGCAGGTATCTAGACTACCAAGAATGACCAAATTTACACTCCTAAGTGTATACAGAATAGGGCCTGTAAATAATTTTGACTCCAGAACTATCATAATGTAGTAAATAAAAGTGGAAGATAAAAGTAGAAATGAGAAGTATCACCTAGTTAAGAATTAAATTATGCAACATAAATATCAAGAAGTATTATTCAATTTATTTAAAAACTCAAGTCTTGAAATAGTATGGAGAAATAAGCTTATTACATTAATTTTTAAATCAAAATATAATTTTTATATCATGTGATCAAATTTTAATTAAGCAAATATAAGTATAAGGAATTGTAAAGAATGTCTACATAGTTTAGATTTTAAAAATAAACAAAATATCAGTAATCTTTAAAGTACCAGACAAAATTTACAAGATGGTGAAAACTCTGCAGGGAATGTTCAAAACTGCTTGCTACAAGAGCAAAAAGGACCTGTGTTGATAGCCTTTCTTTTTATCTTTTTCTCTTTCTTTTTTCTTTTTTTAGTTTGTAGCTTATTTGCCAACATAAGGAGTGGCTAAATGCCTCACTTGGGAACAACAAAAAACTAAAAAACAAAAAGTCAACTTCTAACAAACAGGAATGGACTTGGTAGAGCCCTGATTTGGGGTGAGAGGTAGCAACAACTGAAAGGAACAGCAGGACAAGTCTGGACCATGAAGGACTGATGCTAAGTAGAGGTCAGGTTAAATTGATCATAAAAACCCAGCACCTTCCAGCATCTTACTGTTGTACCAAGTCTAAAAAATATAAACCTAAGAGCTGGGGATACATCTCAGTGGTATAGTGTATATGAGACCCTATATTCAATTTCAAGAACTGTAAAACATATTTAAAATGTTACTTTTCCAAGAATATACACCATAATATTAGATTTTTAAAAGGATCCTAAACACAATTTGAAACCCCATTATGTTATGATTTAAAAAAAAAACAACCTACCTACCTGGTCATCATCTCTAGCAGCTGGCACAAAATTTTTATATCCCTTGTAACTTCCTGAATGATGAAGGCAACAGTGTCGTCTTTTATTATAGTGTTTTACCCCTAGTTCCTGGCATAGAGTGCCTTAAAACCCTTTGGATTAATAAGTCAGGTATTACAGCATACTCCTGTAATTCTAGCACTTGGAAAGCTTGAAACAGGAGGATGGAGAATTTAAGGCTAACCTTAATCTGACCAGGAAGAATCCAAGGTTAGCCTAGACTATATATCAAAACCATTCCTCCAAAAATTAAAACTAAGGGCTGGAGAGGAAATTCCATGAATAGGAATGCTTGCAGTGCAAGCATGAGGACCTGAGACCCAGCAACACTTCTGCAGAAACTGGAAAATTCATTTTATAATGTATAGAGATGCAAAGTGTATTAAAGAAACAAACATTTTTCCTCAAGAATAAAGCGAGAGTTTCTACACAACTTGATTTTGAAACTCACTGTAAAAGTTCAGAAGACTATATACTATATGCTGTTGTGATAGGCAGGCATGTAGTCAGAGAAAATAAAACAGTACAGAGAAAGAACAAACATATACAGCCAATAAGCACGTAAAGACTTCCAAACTTATTAATAATAATTTTATACAAGAGAGCTCTGACAGATACCACATAACCAAGAATCAAGATTGGCAACATGGGTCTTGTGCAACCTTGACACGATGCACTAAGAAACATTAGTCTGTGTCCATCCTAACCATGCATCACCTCAATCCAACTTTCATATGAGCCTCATACAAATCCAAACTAGAACTTCTCCAAAACAATGGATTGGAATCAAGGTCATAGAAGAAAGGAAAGACTGGGGGATAGATGCTGCCTGGAGAATCCTATACGACCATAACAACTACATGTATCACTGGGTCCTCAACTGGATCTTGGAATATAAGACAGATATTAGTGGCAAAACTGAGAAAATTTAAATAATTTCTAGCACTAACTAATACATTTCTATAAGGATTAATCTTTTAGATTTTATAAATGTAAATGTTCCATAGTTCCTGAAGAAGAAAAGAAGCATGAAAAAACAACTACATGATTTGTGTGACTCTTGTGTAATTTTTAAATTATGACCAGCTCTTTTCCATGACACCATCTAGGTGGCTGGCTGTGTAAAGATGAAGCTGTGTATCTTTTGGCTTGGCCAGTGAATATCAAAAATGGATTGATGTGGATGATGAAGACAAGCTTCATACTTTCTATGAGAAACACATGGCCACAGAAGTAGTAGCTGATGCTCTGGGTGAAGAGTGAAAGGGTTATGCTGTCTGAATCAATAGCATGGATGCGGAAGGATTATGTTCTGAATGGGTGGTGGGAATGTAGACAAAGTTTTCCCATGAAGTGAGGTGTCTTGAGACCCATGCCTGAGTGCACCTGCTGTTGAGTAAAGGGCATTCGTTACCAAGAAGAATTGTAGAGATTAAGCCCAAGACTGTTTGCAGATGCACTGTGGGTGTCCATCTGAGTTTTTTTTTGACATAGTCATTGAAAAAAAAGAGAAAAGTATATTCCTAGACTGATAGATACTACTGTGCCTCAGTGGTTGGGGCCCAAAAAGGATAGCAGAATCCAGAAGCTTTTCTAGCTCTCTATCTGCCAATGTGTTGTCAGAAAGTCTTTGAACAAAGACTTTTTTTTTTTTTTCTGGTAAATCCAGAACTAAAGTACTCAAGATTCAGCATCCTGTTACTCCATATGTCCTGTAACACAAACATTGATATATTGCTCTGAAGAAACAATACACTGAGAAAACCAAGGAGAAGGCTGCAGAAAAGGCTAAACTTTTGGCCAAGAAAATGAAGGAAGCCAAAGAAAAATACAAGGAACAGATTGCAAAAAGATGTGGGTTGTCCTCACTGAAAGCTTCTACTTCTAAATCTGAGACCAGTCAAAAATAAGTCTTTAAGAGGAACAAATAAAAGATCAAATATAATAAAATAAAATTGTATCCAAAAAAATTCAAGGGGAATAAACCAACAATAAAAGATCAGCAATGCATAAAATTAGCAAGATTGGAGCACTATATATTAATAATAGAAATACAAAATGGTACATAATGAACAAGTAACATGCTAAACATCACTTACCGTATGATCAGTAAGAGCACTTTCACTTATTTACTAAGCCAGTTACCCACACAAATACTTATGCGTACATATTAATGAGTTTTGTATAAAATAGAAAAAATGGAAAAAACTAAATAATCATCACTGCTAAATAGATACAGAAATTATGGAGAAACTACAAAATAAACTACTACCCAGCAGAATGGGAAATTACTGCTATATATATATTAATATGAATGAACCCCTAAGCATTTATGACAAATGAAGGAAGCCAGGCAGGTGCATGTGCACACATATACATGCGTGTGCATGCGCACACACACATACCCCAAATATAACAAAGTAACATTAGGAATAAATCAAAATCCACAGTATTTGATAAGTTAAATAAACATAGAGCAATTCTTACAGAGATACAGTCTATTAAAATTAACTTACAGAAAATAGTTAACTTGACAATATTATATCTACTGAAACAGTTGACTCAAAATTAATAACCTCCCAAATCACAATGTACCAGCCCAGTGGGTTCACTGGTGAAGTCAACCAAACAAGTGAAGAGGAAGGATATAGTAGAATTGTCTACAATCTTTTTGAAAAAAAGAATCAGTATTGTGACTATTTCCTACCTCATTCTACAAAGTCAGCATTATTACCAAAATACCAAAAAAGCATTTTCTAATGAATCTTCAACAATATGTATCAAATGGTTTGACATTCAAAAATCAATGAAAGTTTTTACATCAACGGGTATTCAACATGTGATCATTTTTTTTTCAACATGTGATCATTAAAAGAGATGCAAAACAAGCATTTAATAAAACTAAATACCTATTCATCATAAATCACTTAGTGAACTAAAAGCAGATAGTAACTCACTAAAATAATGAAGAGCATCCTTTGAGAACCTACAGCACATCACACATACCGTGAAAACTAGATACTTCCATCCTAAGACCAGGATGAAGACTAGGATGTTACCACTCACCACTCTCACACAATAGAGATGAATATAAAAGTCAGTTACTTTATTGATACCACTATTAAACATATGGAATAAGAAATTTAAAACTTACAGAAATCAGCAAGAAATGTTCTCAAAAAGATAAAAATTGTTTTATTTTTAAAACAGTTTAGTTTTAAATATTTATTGCTTTGTGATTCAGCTATATCACTGCTGAGTATACACTCAAAAGATTCCATATCCTACTACAGAGAGACTTGTGCATCCATGTGCACTGCTGCTATATTCTCAATAGCTAGGAAATGGAATTATCTTAGATGTCCATCAACTAATAAATGCATAATGAAAATGTGGTACATACACACAATGAAATTTAAGTCAGCTATAAAAAAAAAAAAAGAAAAAGAAATCATGAAATAGTCAGGAAAAGGGGTAGAACTAGAAAATAATCAATCCTAGCTCAGAAAGATAAATACTGGATGTGTTCTCTCATATGGGAATGTTAGCTTTGAATTTTTAGATATGTATGTCTAATTTGAAGTATCTGTGGAAGGCAGGAAGCCTGAAAGGGCCTATGAGACAAGAACCAGTCTTAAACAGTAAGAGAATAATGAGGCACGTGTAATATAAAAATGGATGGAGAATGCTGCAAAGCAAGAGGGATAGGGGAGAGGAAAAGTAGGGAATGGATTAACCAAAACTATGACTGCATGAGAAACCTTTATGGAATCCACGAGTATTGAGCTAATTCAAAATATAAAATTTTTAAAAGAGTTTAAACACAGATTCCCAGTATGGGTGGACAATGCTTCCCCAAGAAGACAAGGGTTATTAAAATGAAAATCTTGGAATACCTTCATTGATCGGAGAGGCCTAAAGGGAACTCAGACCAACACCATAACCCACTGCTAGAACCCCATTGCTAAAAACGTAATACTTCAGTCACAAGACAGAGAGAAATCAAGGTGAAATGGGCCTGAAAAATTCTCTGCTTGCTAGCTTTCATGCTGCTATATGGTGCCATCAGGATGTTGGGAAAGAAAAGTCATCAATAGTCTAGCAGTGAGCCCTGAATCCTGCAACAGTGACCTGCTAGGCAGGAACCAACAACAGTAAATACTGGTACAATCATTGCATGAAGACTGTGGAAGCAACCAACAGCTTTCTGATTTTATCTGAGGCCTGTTCCATTGGAAGGAATTCATGTCTTGTATGCAAACTTGATCAAAAGCTTATAGTTCAGGGCAGGGGAAATAACTACCATTCAAACAACTACTATTGTTTTACTAAATGGGCTGTGGTCAAATTGCCTCAAAATATTTATGCTTATACCCAAAGATTTTTTTTAAACTGCTCTAAACATTAGCTGGAGAAATTTCTTCTGCAGTGAGTAGTGGTTAATAAAAAGACTAGTTAATATATAACTGGTGAAACTGCTGATAAAAGTCTAGTGTTCTGCCATAAATATGACATCTACATCAAGCCCACAACCCCAAGGCTTGGAGAGCATCATGGAAGAGGATGTAGTAAAAAGTATAAGAGCCAGTGGATGTGATGCAGTGCTGTGAAATGCTCTCTTCCAAACACGGCAAGCCCACTGCATTTATGAACTCACTGCAGAAGACCCAACAAAACCAGTCACTATTCTAGTAGGCAACACCAATTGGACTAAAAAGGAAGACAAAAACAACATGACAATGGGAAAGAAACGTGTTGGGAAGAGGTATACAAAGGGAGTGGGAGAGGGTTTAAAGTAGATATAATCAATGTGTGTGTGCACGTACACACGTGCACACATATACACACACAGAGAGAGAGAGAGAGAGAGACAGAGAGACAGAGAGACAGAGAGACAGAGAGACAGAGAGAGAGAGAGAAGAACTGTCAAATAATAAACAAAAGCTATTTGGTTTGTTGTCATTACTGTTAAAGTAGAGGCTAGAGAAATGGCTAAATGGGTTAAGTACTTGCTAGCATGGAAGCATGAGAACTACAGTTTGAATCCCTAGCATCTACATAAAAGCCCATTACATGAAAAACAGCCTGTAATTCCAGGGCTGGGAAGTGGGAAGGCTTCCTGAAGCACTATAGCACAGTCTAGATAAACTTGTATAATCAGCAAGTTCCAATGTCAGTGAAAGACACTGCCTCAATAAATAGAGGAGCAATCAAGGAGGACACTAGATGTCAACCTCTTCCCTCTATACCCATGTGCATACTTATCACACACAAATGTAAGTATGTGATACACATAAACATGAGACAATAAATAATAAATAAATATAATGAAACTTAATACCATTATATTTGTACCCAAATGAAATGCTTAGTTATAAATCTAAAAAATAGGTATAAGATTTATGATACAAAACTCCCATGAGAGCCTGGAGAGATGACTAAGTAGTTAAGAGCTCTTCCAGAGCTCTGACTGCTCTTCCAGAGGTCCTAAGTTTAATACCCAAAATGGCTCTGTAATGGAATCTGATGTCCTTCCTCTTCTGGTGTGTCTGAAGATAGTGTCAGTGTACTCACACATATAAAATAAGTAAATCTTTAAAAAAAAATCGCATGAAAGATATCATGAAAATATAAATAAATGGAGAGCTATTTAAAGTTATTCAGTGAACAATGATAAATTGATCTCGATGTTTTCATGGAAAGGAAAAAGACATGTAATAATTGACAAAATACAGAAGAAGAGGAGAAAGTCAAGGAGTGAGAAGAGAAGGATGTTCAGCTTTAAGGCTTACACTAAAGCTATATTTAAAGTCATAATAAGCCAGGCGGTGGTGGCGCACACCTTTAATCCCAGCACTTGGGAGGCAGAAGCAGGCAGATTTCTGAGTTCCAGGCCAGCCTGGTCTACAGAGTGAGTTCCAGGACAGCCAGGGCTACACAGAGAAACCCTGTCTCGAAAAACCAAAAAAAAAAAGTCATAATAATAAGTTAATATGGGATGGAGGGATCAATCAACAGACAGAGAAACAGACAGAAATCTATAATCAGAGCCTGCATATACAATCAACTAATCTTTGAAAGGAAAATTAAAATAATTCAATAGAGTTAGCTGGTCTGCTCCTGTGAAGACACCATATTCTGACCCATCCTAGAGAACCCACTGAACTCAGAGCAGTTCAGGAAGCTGGACTCCCAGGAGCTTTAACAGGCCCAGGATCATAGGATTTCAGGATCCTAGATGCAGCCTGAATCCCAGGAGCTGTTCCACATAGGAACTCAGGATCACAGGATCACAGAGACAGCTGGACTCTGAGGAGTTCTAACACAAGAAAGATAACTGGAGGGACAGACTCCAGTCAGAGAAAGTGAGTGCAGGTAGCACTGATGATAACCAGATGGCAAAAGGCAATTGCAAGAAAAAAAACAACAAAAAACAAGGTTACCTGGCATCATCAGAACCCAGTTCTCCCACCATAGCAAGTGTTGGACACCCCATTACACCATAAAAGCAGGATTCAGATTTAAAATCACTTCTCATGATGATGATAGAGGACTTTAAGAAAGACATAATTAACTCCCTTAAAGAAATACAAGAGAACACGGGTAAACAGGTAGAGGTCCTTAAAGAAGAAACACAAAAATCCCTTAAAGAATTGCAAGAAAACACAATCAAACAGGTGAAGGAATTAAACAAAAACCATCCAGGATCTAAAAATGGAAGTAGAAACAATGAAGAAATCTCAAAGGGAGACTACCCTGGAGATAGAAAACCTAGGAAAAAGATCGGGAGTCATAGACACAAGCAATACCAACAGAATACAAGAGATAGAAGAGAGAATCTCATGTGCAGAAAATACCATAGAAAACATTGACACAACTATCAAAGAAAATGCAAAATGCAAAAAGCTCCTAAACCAAAAGATCCAGGAAATCCAGGGCACAATGTGAAGACCAAACCTAAGGATAATAGGTATAGATGAGACTGAAGATTCCAAACTTAAAGGGCCAGTAAATATCTTAAACAAAATTATAGAAGAAACCTTTCCTAACCTAAAGAAAGAGATGCCCAAGAACATACAAGAAGCCTAAAGAACTCCAAATAGACTAGACCAGAAAAGAAATTCCTCCCGTGACATAATAATCAAAACATCAAATGTACAGAACAAAGAAAAAATACTAAAAGCAGTAAGAGAAAAAAGGTAAAGTATCATATAAAGGCAGACCTATAAGAATTACACCAGACTTCTCCCCAGAGACTAAAAAAGCCAGAAGATCCTGGACAGATATCATAAAGACCCTAAGAAAACACAAGTGCCAGCCCAGACTACTATACCCAGCAAAACTCTCCATCACTATAGATGGAGAAACCAAGATATTCCATCACAAAAGCAAATTTACACAATATCTTCCCACAAATTCAGCACTTCAAAAGATAATAGATGGAAAACTACAACACAAGGAGGAAAACTACAACCTAGAAAAAGCAAGAAAGTAATCTTCCAACAAACCCTATACAAACATAATTCTACCTCTAATAACAAAAATAACAGGCGGTAACAATCATTTTTCCTTAATATCTCTTAACATCAATGGACTCAATTCCCCCCCAAAAAAACACATAGACTAACAGACTGGATACGTAAAAAGGACCCAGAATTTTGCTGCATACAGGAAATGCACCTCAGTAACAAAGACAGACACTACCTAAGAATAAAAGGCTGGAAAACAATTTTCCAAGGAAATGGTCCCAAGAAACAAGCTGGAGTAGCCATTCTAATATCAAATAAAATCAACTTTCAACGAAAGGTTATCAAAAAAGATAAGGGAGAACACTTCATACTTATCAAAGGAAAAAAATCTACCAAGATGAACTCTCAATTCTGAACTCTATGCTCCAAATGCAAGAGCACCCACATTCATAATAGAAACCTTACTAAAGCTTAAAACACAAATTGAACCTCATATAATAATAGTGGGGGACTTCAACACCCCACTATCAGCAATGGACAGATCAAGGAAACAGAAACTAAAGAGAGACACAGTGAAACCAACAGAAGTTATGAACCAAATGGATGCAACAGGTCTCTATAGAACATTTCATCCTAAAACAAAAGAATATACCTTTTACTCAGCACCTCATGGTATCTTCTCCAAAACTGACCATATAATTGGTCACAAAACAGGCCTCAACGGATACAAAAAGATTGAAATAACCCCTTGCATCTTATCAGATCACCACGGACTAAGGCTGGTCTTAAATAATAACAAAAACAATGGAAAGTCCACATACACATGGAAACTGAACAACATTCTACTCAATGATAACGTGGTCAAGGAAGAAAGAAAGAAAGAAATTAAATACTTTTTAGAATTTAATAAAAATGAATGCTCATCATACCAAAATTTATGGGACACAATGAAAGCAGTGCTAAGGGGAAAACTCATAACTCTAAGTGCCTACAAAAAGAAACTGGAGAGAACATACACTAACAACTTGACAGCACACCTGAAAGCTCTAGACCAAAAAAGAAGTAAATACACCCAAGAGGAGTAGACAGCAGAAAATAATCAAACTCAGGGCTGAAATCAACCAAGTAGAAACAAAAAGAACTATGAAAAGTATCAGCAAAACCAGGAGCTGGTTCTTTGAGAAAATCAACAAGATAGATAAATCCTTAGCCAGACTAACCAGAGGGCACAGAGACAGTATCCAAATTAATAAAGTAAGAACTGAAAAGGGAGACATAACAACAGAAACTGAGGAAATTCAAAAAATCATCAGATCCTACTACAAAAGCCTATATTCAACAAAAATGGAAAATGTGGATGAAATGGACAATCTTCTAGACAGATACCAAGTACCAAAGTTAAATCAGGAGAAGATAATCCATCTAAACAGTCCCATAACCCCTAAAGAAATAGCAGCCGTCATTAAAAGTCTCCCCAACAAAAAAAGCCCAGGACCAGTTGGTTTTAGTGCAGAATTCTACCAGATTTCAAGGAAGACCTAATACCAATTCTCTCAAACTATTCCACAAAATAGAAACAGAAGGAACACTACCCAATTCGTTCTATGAAGACACTCATACATAAACCACACAAAGACTCAACAAAGAAAGAGAACTTCAGACCAATCACCCTTATGAATACAATGCAAAAATACTCAATAAAATTCTCGAAAACCAAATCCAAGAACACATCAAAACAATCATTCATCATGATCAATTAGGCTTTATCCCAGGAATGCAGGGATGGTTCAATATTCGGAAATCCATCAATGTAATACACTACATAAACAAACTCAAAGAAAAAAACACATGATCATCTCACTAGATGCTGAGAAAGTATTTGACAAAATTCAACATCCCTTCATGGTAAAAGTCTTGAAAAGATCAGGAATTCAAGGCCCATACCTAAACATAGTAAAAGCAATATACAGCAAACCAATAGCCAACATCAAACTAAAGGGAGAGAAACTTGAAGCAATCCCACTAAAATCTGGGACTAGACAAGGCTGCCCACTCTCTCCCTACCTATTCAATATAGTACTGGAAGTCCTAGCCAGAGCAATTAGACAACAAAAGGAAGTCAAAGGGATACAAATAGGAAAGGAAGAAGTCAAAATTTCACTATTTGCAAATGATATGATAGTATATTTAAGTGACCCTAAAACTTTCACCAGAGAACTCCTAAGCCTGATAAACAACTTCAGCAAAGTGGCTGGATATAAAATTAACTCAAAAAATCAGTAGCCTTCCTCTATTAGAAGGATAAACAGGCTGAGAAAGAAATTAGGGAAATGACACCCTTCACAATAGTCACAAATAATATAAAATACCTTAGTGTGAATCTAACCAAGCAAGTGAAAGATCTGTATGACAAGAACTTCAAGTCTCTGAAGAAAGAAATCAATGACGATCTCAAAAGATGGAAAGATCTCCCATGCTCATGAATTGGAAGGATTAATATAGTAAAAAACTGCCATCTTGCCAAAAGCAATCTATAGATTCAATGCAATCCCCATCAAAACTCAAAATCAATTCTTCATAGAGATAGAAAAAGCAATTTACAAATTCATTTGGAATAACAAAAAGACCAGGATATCGAAACTATTCTCAACAATAAAAGAACTTCCGGGATCACAATCCCTGACCTCAAACTGTACTACAGAGCAATAGTAACAAAAACTGCATGGTATTGGTACAGAGACAGGCAAGAAGATCAATGGAATAGAATTGAAGACCCAGAAATGAACCCACACACCTATGGTCACTTGATCTTTGACAAAGGAGCTAAAACTGTCCAGTGGAAAAAGGACAGCATTTTCAACAAATGGTGCTGGTTCAACTGGAGGTCAGCATGTAGAAGAATGCAAATCGACCCATTATCTCCTTGTACAAAGCTCAAGTCCAAGTGGATAAAGGACCTTCACATAAAACCAGACACACTGAAACTAAAAGAAAAGAAGGTGGGGAAGACCCTCAAATACCTAGGCACAGGGAAAAGTTCCTGAACAGAACACCAATGGCCTATGCTCTAAGATAAAGAATTGACAGATGGGACCTAATAACATTGCAAAGCTTCTGTAAAGCAAAGGACTGTCAATAGGACAAAATGGCAACCAACAGACTGGAAAAAGATCTTTACCAATCCTATATTTGATAGAGGGCTAATATCCAACATATACAAAGAACTCAAGAAATTAAGACTCCAGAAAACCAAATAACCCTATTTTAAAATGGGGTACAGAGCTAAACAAAGAATTCTCAACTGAGGAAACCGGAATGGCCGAGAAGTACCTAAAGAAATGTTCAACATCCTTAGTCATCAGGGAAATGCAAATCAAAACAACCCTGAGATTCCACCTAACACCAGTCAAATGGCTAAGATCAAAAACTCAAGTGATAGCAGATGCTGGCGAGGATGTGGAGAAAGAGGAACACTCCTCCATTGTTGGTGGGATTTGAAGATGGTGCAACCACTCTGGAAATCAGTCTGGTGGTTCCTCATAAAATTGGACATAGCATTACCTGAGGAGTCAGCTATAACCACTCCTGGGCATATACCCAGAAGATGCTCCAACATATAAAAGGGACACATGCTCCACTACGTTCATAGCAGCCTATTTATAATAGCCAGACGGTGGAAAAAACCCACATGTCCTTCAACAGAGGAATGGATACAGAAAATGTGGTACATTTACACAATGGAGTATTACTCAGCTATTAAAAACAATGAATCCTTGAAATTCATAGGCAAATGGATGGAACTAGAAAATATCATCTTGAGTGAGGTAACCCAATCACGAAAGAACACACATGGTATGCACTTACTGATAAGTGGATATTAGCCCAAAATCTCACAATACCCAAGATAAAACTCACAGACCACATGAAGCTCATGAATAAGGAAGACCAAAGTGTGGGTGCTTCGGTCATTCTTAAAGGAGTAACAAAATACTCATGGGAGCAAATATGGAGACAAAGTGTAGGACAGAAACTGAAGGAGGGGCCGTCTGGAGACCATTCCTCCTGGGTATCCATCCCATGTGCAGTCACCAAAGGTAGATGCTGATGTAGATGCCAGGAAGTGCATGCTGACAGGAGCCTGATACAGCTGTCTCCTTAGAGGTCTGCCAGAGCCTGACATATACAGAGGTGGATGCTCACAGCTAACCATTGAACTGATCATGGGGTTCCCAATGGAGAAGTTAGAGAGAAAACTGAAGGATCTGAAAGGGTTTGCAACCCCATGAGGAGAGCAACAATACCAACCAACCAGAGCTCCCAGGGTCTAAAACACAGCCTGGGAGCACATAGGGAGGGACCCATGGCTCCAGCTGTATATGTAGGAGAGGATAGCCTTGTTGGGCATAGGTGGGAGAGGAGATCCTTGGTCCAGTGAAGGCTGGATGCCCCAGTGTGGGGGAATTCCAGGGTCAGGAGGTGGGAGTGGGTGGTAGGTGGGGGCATATCCTCATAGAAGCAGGAGGAGGAGGATGGGATAGGGAGTTTCTGGTGGGAGGGGAATGGGGAAAGGGGATAACATCTGAAATGTAGATAAAATATCCAATAAAAATTTTTTTAAAAAAGATAATTCAATAGAAAAGGGAGAATAATTACAGCAGTTAATTCTAGACCGCAACCCTTATAAAATGAACAAAGGACCTGAATAAACATCACATAAAAGAAGATAAACAGCAAATGAGGAAAAGAAGACAGGACCATAAGTTATGAAGGAATCACTAGTTAAAACAGAAAGGAGGCCCATTCCGAACCTTTATGACTGAAATCCAAAAAGCCAGTGATGACAAGAAAATGCTTCTGCTGATGTAATGCAAGGAGCTGGTACACTGTAGGTATGGGTATGACTCAATATAGCAACCTGTGAGACGTCTGGCAGTCTTCTACAAAGTTAAACATGGCCTAACCATACTCAACAATTGTACGGTAGTAGTTCTGAATGGGTATGGCCCCCACAGACTCATATATTTGAATGCTTGGCCCATAATGAGGGGCACTATTAGGAAGTGTGGTCTTGTGGGAGTAGGTGTGGCCTTGTTGGAGGAAGTATGTGACTGTGGAGGTGAGCTTTGAGGTCATATATGCTGAAGCTATACCCAAAGTGGGACTGTGCTGCTTACAGATCAAGATGTAGAACTCTCAGCTCCTTCTCCAGCACCATAACTATCTAAACACTAACATGTTTCCTGTCATGATGATAATGGACTAAACCTCTAAAACTGTAAGTCAGCCTCAATTAAAATGTTTTCCTTTATAAAAATTGCCATGGTTATAGTGTCTCTTCACAGCAATGAAACCCTAACTAAGACACATGCTATGAAGCTCTCACTAAAGTGATTTGTGCTTCTGCTCACAAAGGCTACATGCACTGTTGTCTCTAGCATTTCACTCTGCTCACATAGCCAAGATACATCCAGAGGGAAGAGAAATGAACACCGGATTACAAAGCAACAGCCTGTGTGCTGAAACTCAACAGCAGCATTAGGTAAAATTAAGCTTGTCTCCTCCTTACTCAATATCCTTGATTCTAAACTAATCAGAGCATCAATGTATCAAAGCAACAGCTCATGGGATGGGGAACATGCATTACTCATGCTAAGACTGTGGCTTTAACCTGGAAGAGAATGAGAAAATAAAGGGAATGGGTAATAAGGCGGGGAAGAAGGAAGAGAGGGGAGGGGAGAAAAGAAAGGAGGTAATAGGGTTAACCTGTGTATGGATAGATGGATTTTTTTTAAAGTACTTTTCTTTTCCACAGGGGAATATCAATAGCCTTTTAAGCACTCTCACATTGAAATGTGTATTCTGACAGTCATGTCAGAGCCTGGATAAAAGCCTTTTCATGGAAATCATTAAAAAGAAAAGATCCAGACAAGAGGTCTGTTTTTGTCCAGGAATGAAAGTGGAAACGAATAACCTCAGCTTTAAACGATGGAAGTACCTTTCATACTGATGGGGCAGATGAAACAACTGCCTTCTCCACTTCCCACACCCAGGCACCTACATTTTCAACCAGCTGCTGTCTAAAGCTTTCCAAACAGTACAGGAACTCTGAGGGTAGGATTCAGAGTGAGGACTGGCAAGCACAGCCATTTGTGATTCAGAGCAAAGGGAATAAAGGAGCCCCAGAAGGATTCCATCAGAGCTGCCCCTCCTGGGCCCCCTACTCCCTGCGTGTTAACCCAAGGTCTCTCAGCTCTCAGCTCTAAACTGCTGAATCATTTCACCAGGCACTGTGTACCTATCTGCTGGTGAGAAATAACAGTCATTCCTCACTTTGGCCATCATTTCCTTACTTCCCACTGCTCAGTGCTCTGCTGGCCATGATCAGGCACTGAGGCAGTGACTGACTCTCCCTAGGAAACTGGAAGGCGAGCCAGCCAGCCAGAAGGTCACATTATAGTTTGGCTCAAACTCTAGGCTCTCTGCAAAAGATGTTTTTTGTTCCTGAAAGACCACAGAGATATTGGTATTTCCCTTCCTCAAGTTAACAACTTTTCAAGATCTCCCCACATGCCACATTTCCAACATGCACCGTCTCTTATTTAGTATCAGGCCTAATCTGTTTGAATGCTTTTCACTTATATATCCCATCAAAGTCATTTCTAAATGATTACTAACTGTACCAAGAAAAAAACTTCTATTGATTAGTCCCTGGTCACTTGAAGCTGATGAAAACTGCAGTCACAATGATCTTCTGAGACTCCCAAATAATTTACTGGCTTTAACCATCTTAGGAAGAAGGGTAACACAAAATCCAAATTTGGTGTCAATGAAATAAATCTCAGAGAGCCTAGAGGTTCTCCCTAAAAGCTGGTGTTATTTATAGTCTCAATCTTAAAAAAACAAAAACAGAAATATAATAAACTGTGATTAAACCCTGGTTTCAGATCCTCAAAGACACTTAGAAAAATTTCTCTTCACTCTTAAAATAAGGGAAATTATTGAATCCTTGAGAGTCCTTCAGAACACTGAAAAAAAAAAAAGAATTCCATTGCAATGACAAGGAAGACAACTATGCCTCAGCTTTGTGCACCTGGCATAGTAAACTGCATTATTTGACTTAAGTCTAAGCCTAACTGTAAGGGAAATGCTTTTGTTATTTTCACTTTAGAGAAAGAGAAATTAGCATATAAAGATTGCCACAGGCTGCAAATTCCAGAGCTGCCAAACCAAGATCTAAACAAAAACCAGTGAGACTGGCTACACCTTCATCTGCACAATTACACTCTCATGAGCTTCAATGCCTCTCTTACTGATCAAATCCAGGCCATCTTACATTACAATTATTGAATTCTGGTATGTGCATTGGGGGAGACTTGGAGTGTTGAGTGTATGTGCATGTATGCCTGTGTGTTGAGAATAGATATTATAGATTTTACTGTGTTGTCTAGCCTGGTCTCAAAATCCTGGGATCAAGTATTCCTTCAACCTCAGCTTCCCAAGTGCCAGGGCTACAGGTGTGTACCAAAAACTGAAATAAATGATTTAAAACAATCTTGGATAGGCATCCCTAGTTAATACATTTTCTACAGATGCCACCTTTACATAAATTATTCAGAATCAATTATTAATTCACTCACCCCTTCCCATTTCTGAGACAGACCACTAAAACAGAAAGTTCTCTTACTTAATTATCCAATAATAAATATAAAAGTCAAGCATCTTTTATATACCAATGAATCCCATAAAATCTAAAAGTAAAACGCTACCTGTAAAGGTTACAGTTAAGACTCCGCAGTTTACACAGGAACACTAAACATTCTGCAGACTTCACAGCTCCCAGATACACCTCTGACTGTTCTTATTTGCTTAACTGTCCTCTTAGTCTAAAGAAAAAGCATATTATAAATTTTTGCTAAAATGAATATATCATAACAATGTGTCTCAAAGACAATGGAAGTCAAACCACCTTTCTTGCATTTTAAGGTCAGAGAACATGATAAGCAGAAACTTTGCTCTTCTTTTGTTTCCTGAGTAAGAAAAGCACTTGTGTGGCATCTGAGCAAAGACAGTACAGTATGAACTACATCATACTCCAAGTAAACGACTCTCAGGAAGCCTGGTTCACATCTTTCCAACAGAATCCTTCCAGGGACTATAGCTATAGTGGTAGAGCTCTTTCCAGGTACCTTTGAGGCCTTCGATTCAATCCCAAACATTTCTCAATCAACTAATCAATATGAAAATACACAAATAAATTTCTACTCTTTGGTTCTCAGAAAAAAAAAAGACAGTTAAAGAAAATGTTGATATGAGGAAAAGTTATAACAGATTTATTTTAGTTCATAGCTATATTTGACCTTAATACAACATCACTGAAGATAGCGATCTTGATACTTATGACCATACTGAATATATCAACAAGAACTCATAACCCATTTCACCTTAAGAACTCACAATCCATTTCACCTTATTTGAAATTAGATAAGACAATTACAAAAAAAAAAAAAAAAAAACCTTCATCTGAAAACTAAAACCACAAAACCTTATTTACTGTACATGTACTGCCCTCTACAGGCCATAAGCGGATTACTCCAAGAGCAAAAATAAAGGTGCCTCAGATTTTCATATTCTGCATTAATGCAACTTATTTTCTAGTTGCTTTAAATTGTCACTAATTGACAATAGTGATCATTGTCATTTTTCAGCCAAAAAAGTCAAACAGGGATGGCAAGATAGCAGAGACAGGAATCAAAAATCATTGGCCCAAATAAGTATTAAAGAATGACAATGTAGCATGGCAGTGGTGGCGCACGCCTTTAGTCCCAGCACTTGGGAGGCAGAGGCAGGCGGATTTCTGAGTTCAGGCCAGCCTGGTCTACAGAGTGAGTTCCAGAACAGCCAGGGCTATACAGAGAAACCCTGTCTCGAAAAAACCAAAAAAAAAAAAAAAAAAAAAAAGAATGACAATGTAAACAGTAATCTTTTTAAAAATCTGATACTTTTACAATAATATCAGAAAATGAATGTTTAACAGGAGACAGAGTAGAGCTTCCCAAGATAAAATCATCAAATTCCTAATCAAGTCATTCAAACCTACATGCACATGTGTGTGCATTGCTAGTAAAATATAGTACTTCCCTCTGCTCACAGAGAGAGAGACTAGAAGCAGTAATAACTCAGAAGTAATGAGCACTCCCACTAGTCAGATCTTGGGTTCTAGATATTTCCCAGTAACATATATGCTGTGCCATGTAGAAGAGAAAATAGTCGTTTTCTAGGCAGGCACAAGAAAACCAACAGGCATGCCTGGAGTATTTAATAGTGTCAGAAATTGAGAAAATGGCTCAAAAAATACAAAGATAAATGTCCTAATTAGGTTTCTATTGCTATGATAAAACATCCATCAAAAGCAACTTGGTTAGAAAGGAGTTTTTTAGCTTATAGTTTACCATCCACTATCAAGGAAATCCCTTGGCAGGGCTGCAACACAGAATCATGAGGCAGAAACAACAAACCAAAGTTGCTTACTGGCTTGCTACCAATGGCTTGGTCAATCTAATTTCTTATACAACCCAGAACCAACTACAAAGGGGCAGTACTGCCCACATAGTGCCTGACCCACCCTCCAGCAAAAAATTCAGATACATTAAAAAAAAATAAGTCTTTTTTCAAGATGTTTAATGCAGAATATAGTATCCTGGTCGTCTCCTGGGAGTGCGGAGAGAAAACAGGGACATGATAAAGATGAAGCAGAGTAGAAGGGCTCAGAGCTACTGGTATCTATCTGGACAGTAAGGCAAAGGCGTTTAACTTCTTGTTTTATCTTTTATGTATGTTATTTATTTGAATGTATTATGTATTTATAATAAATGAAAAATACAAATATTAAACTACTAACAGTCTCTCTGTAATGATAGTGCTGTTGTTTTAATAAATGTGTGAATTTATACATCATCTTGAAAAGAATACAAGTGGCAATAATTATTAAACTGCTAATCATCTCATTCTGAGTGATACAGGATTAATCATGTACATTTGCTCATTGTACCTTTTAGCACTTTCCACATTTTTAAAAGTAAAAATATATTACTTTTATAATTGAAAAGTTAGATCCATAAAATTAAAAACAGAAAAAAAAAAACAATGAAACACAAATGTTTGGAAATCTTACAGTCTTATTGTTTGGAATTGATTTTAATAAACAGACACAGTTATAATTTAAAAAATAACAACAATGTACAGCCTTTGGATTACTTTAGGAAAATAGTAGATTACTGAAATGGTCACAGCATCCCTAGTCCAAGAGCCTCATCAAAGACAAAAAGATGTAGGTAACAAAATATTCCAAATATCCATCAATGAAAATACAAGTAGAAAATGTTCTCAGCTTTTATTTCTGTTGATGACAAACCAAAAACATATGAGGCAAAAGCTGTATGGGGAAATGATAATTAACTGTCTACAGATGCTACCTGACAGGATCCGTTTCCCAAAGGTCAGCAGACAGGTAGGCCACTTAGCCAAGTCACTCTCAAGAGACGAAGGTGAAACTGGGGCCCTACCTTCTCTTCCCTCTCTTTATCAGCAGCTTATCTACTCTCACATCTGGGGAAGGACTAAAATCACACAAGTAACAGAGAGGGCTGTTACTTTAGAAAAGGTGACCCTAGAAAAAGAAAGTGAAGTGTGAGCAATGAGAGGCAAACATGCAAAGGTAACATCAACTGTGGGTAAAAAGTGAGCATAACGGCCTCCACCAGAGTCTACTGCTAAACACACAGAGGGCAGCTGATTCTCTGTGCTCCTGGAGGCTTAACAAGCATTTCCACTTCCCCAGCAGCTGACTCTGACAACAGTGCCCAAATTTCAATCTGTGCTGCCACATAGCCATCATCATTATGCTGATTCTTAGTTGTTGTTTAGCTCTGGCTAGTCTAGTATTGCCCTGCTAACTTAATGTCAAGGTCTGAAATTACTGAAAAACCCTGGCATCAGTGCAAAATGGTGGACTCCCTTTACCAGCAAGGCTTGCCCTTCTCTGACCTTGTCTGGGGAGCTCAGAAAATCCCTATACCCTCTATCAAAATGTGACGTAGATGCCTCCTCATTCTAATGAGACATCTCAGTACTTTAGCCTTCAGCCAATGACCTTTGCCAACCCTAGATATTCCTACCCACTTCCCCAAAACTATATAAACCTTGATTTACCCCAAATAAATTTGATCTGTCTCCACAAAGCTGAAAGCAGACTGTGTCATCATTTCTGTTCATACACATGGGCCATCCTTTGTCTGTATGAGCTAGTGGCCAACAACCCCAGGGAGAAGGGAAACTCACAGTCTAGCACTCATTAAGTAGGTCAGGGTGGCCTCAACTTACATCAGTCCTCCCCACTTCGCCTCCCAAGTGCTGAGATTGCAAGCTATATAGCACCATACCCAGCTTCTGAACTTACTTTAAAAAATACATTTTATCATAGGCATGGATGTATAAAAGGAACAGTACACACCAATACTGTTACATCAATACTACTCAGTCTCAGGGCTAAACAGGGGTCTTGATGTGCTCCTCACTGTGTACCTACACAATTTTTCACACACCAGTGCTAGCAAGTTGCTGGGACTTACTCATCCTCTATGTTTTATATATTCACGCATGTCAACAACATATTCCACGATGAATGAAAACGGAAATGCCAATAAATAAAAAAATGGATTAATATGGTAAAAAATCTACATCATATTCACTCAAAGAGTTGCTAAAAGCATTTTTAATCTACAACTTTAGTTATCACAGTTATTTTTCATGAACTGATACAAAGTAGAATCACCTGGGAAGACAAAACTTCAACTGACTGACCTGTAGGCAAATCTATAGGATGTTTTCTTAAGTGAGTGGAAGGGCCCAGGCTACTGTGGTCAGCTATTCCTGGGTTTCATAAGAAAGCAAGATGAACAAGCCAGGAGAGCAAGCCAGTAAGCAGCATTCCTCTACGGTTTCTGCTTCAGTTCCTGTTTCAAAGTGCCCACCTTGAGTTCCTGCTCTGACTTTCCAACTTGAAAGTATACACCATATAAACTTTTTAATTCCCCAAACTAGTTTTGGTTGTTTTATTACAGCATCAAAGAGAAAAGTAGGACATGAGTTAATCTAATCATTTCTCCTATCCAACTCAATATAATAAAAAAAATCACTGGGATTAGGAGTCAATGCAAAGTACTTAGAACATCAGAGGATCATATTAATGATAGGATAACTATATAAAGTGTAGAATGGGGGGGGGGAACTTCAGTGCCAAAAACAACAAAATACAGAGGCTAAGACAATGAAGTACCTACTGTTCAAACAAACTGTTCAAAAAAGTTGAGAAGCACAGAATTTGGCAGGACATATTAGGAGTGTTACTAGATCACAAGAATAAAAAGGCTTGATGTGATGCAGAGGTAGGAAATTAACAAAAGAGCAAAAGCAAAAGTGGTTCTATTTACAAAATAAAAATAATCACCAAAAAAACATAGACTAAACATTCCTAAGAGATTTTTTTTTTTAAGATAAAATGCTAAAAATATAGTTCAGTGGGAAAGCACTTGCCTAGCATGTGTGAGCTCATGGGTTCAACCTCTAGTACTGTTTCTGCCACCCTCAAAAATAAAAATAAAAAATAAGAAGGAAGAGGAGAAGAAAGAAAGAAGGAAGGAAGGAAGGAAGGAAGGAAGGAAGGAAGGAAGGAAGGAAGGAAGGAGTCAGAAATAAGAGGCAATCAGCAAAAGATAAAGGCAAGTTAGAGAGAAAGCATGGAGACACATAAGTGCACAAGACATGATGCTCCACGGGCAGCCCACCTGTGTGAGGAAACTACCACACAAGCCATGGAGATGCCATGGCAACATTACAGGGACATACACAGATGGCACCATAACAGCCCACAAGGGAAGAGAGGAAGACAAAGAACTCAGGGAAGGCTCCTGAGATGTCAGCATCCCATGAGGCAAGCAAGTATTTGGGATAGTTTAGCAACCAAACCCTTTCTGGCTTGAGCCACACACAGCCCTGCCCCAACAATGTACTTAGCAACTATCTGCACTGAGCTGCACATACACTCTGCTGAAAATAATGCAATAGGTTGCTCCTCCCTAGCAACCCGCAGATAACTTTCAATTTGTGGTCAAATATATCCTGGATAATATCCAGAACTACAGGCAATATGCTGATGCACCCTGGACTGGTTTTTAGGTATATGCAAAGTAAGACAAACTGTCCTCAAAATGAACTTTTAGCAGGGAAAAGCCCTATTTAATATTTTATACCTACGTATGATTTAGTGTGCAAATGATTAAAATCAGATGAATCATGAAGAAAACCACATGTTGTAAACAAAAGTGATCTATCAAAACAGAAAATTATCTACACTCCTCCCTTACCGGTCAGCTTCCTCCTCTCCTGAACCTGAAAAGGGAAACCCTGGGTACTGACCAGGGACTCTTGACTCCCTAGAAGTACATCTATCTGGAACTTTCACTTTACCTTTGAATAAAATAATTTGCTACTTTTGCTATTTGTTTGTGCTTCTTCAATTCTTTGAAAAAGACACTAAGAACATGGAAACACCTGATCCAGAGAGAGACCACTAGCAATAGAAACACCAAAATTGAGTAAGCCTGTTCTGAAAAAAAAAGAAGAAAAAGCATGAGAAAGGGGAGATAGAGAAAGAGAGAGGGGGAAGGGAGAGAGGGAAAGGGAAAGGGAGAGAGGGAAGGAGGGAAAGGGAGAAATTTAGAGCACACACCAAAGAAGGGGAGGGGAGGGGAGGGAGGGGAGGGGAGGGGAGGGGAGGGGAGGGGAGGGGAGGGGAGGGGAGGGGAGGGGAGGGGAGGGGAGGGGAGGGGAGGGGACACAAGGAAGGAACTTTGGAAAGTATCCAGAGAGCAGTTTCTAGAGTGAATGACTTCAGAAAGCACCAAGCTCACAGACACTAGGAATCTGAAGGCCAGGCATGAACTGAGCAGCAGACTCCTTGGCAGAGGTACAAGTAGCTGGGATGTTAGTTTCAGGTGCTTGGAAGTTACTGAGAAAAGAAAAGGCGTCCTTTAGCACTGTCATTCCAGTGAAGACCTAAAGGAAAAGCAAGAGTGTTGGGAGACTGTCAGCCCACCCTGCAGATGCAGAGAGTTTAAACTAGGGGATCTAAAGTACAGACGGATAGAGACAGATTTTCAAATATCTTCAAGGTATATATTCTGCAGACTATCAAAACTTGACAGGCAGTTCCATGATCTAGCTGTGGAAAGTTGGGCAATATAATTTCTTAGTACCTCCAGTTCTTCATGAATAAAGCAGAAAAAATGGCAGTAACTCCTGAAAGACATGCTATAGGAACTAAATGTGTCAACACACATAAAAAGTTCAAAATAGTAGCAATGACTCCTCAACATCTGCTTGTCAGCTATACAGAGGCAGCAACACAATCAGGCCGAAGCAGGTAATGATGAAATGCACAAGAAGGAGTGAGGGAAAGCAAGTGAGAGGCAGTCCCTGAGTAGTTGCCCTGAAAGGCTGTACTCATACAGCTGCTGACTGAGAAAGGGTGAGCATCATTTTAAACAACACCTAGTAGGAGTTGTCCTAGCAATCAGTGAGGGAGTGGAATTGGACAGACCACAGAGAACTCAGTGAGATACAGGTAGTGGCTGAAATCCTAAAAATGTTGGTGTTTCTTAAATCAGAAAATTTTAATTAGAAACAAAAATAATGTCTGACAACAGAGCCTAGACATTAAAAACAGAACAAAGCAGTTTTAAATTTTGGGGGTAGAGTTTTAGGAAAATAAAAATCACCACCAAATTTCCCAGAACCAAGGAGATTACAGAATACCTTGAAGCACTAAAAATTCATGAAGATTGGGGAAAACTGAAAAGGCAATGAGGAAAAAGAAGACTAGCGCAGCAGCTATAAACAGAAAGACTAACACAAGACAATAGAGCACCATGCCACACAATGCTGATATCAGAACGAAAAAACAGGAAGTTGAAGGTGACAGAAAAGGAAGACACTTCTATCCATAGTGATTTCCACTCAACTGCTCAGTCCCTTCCCTAGACATCTTTTGGTCCTTCCAACTTTCCTTCTCAGTGAGGGCCAGAATGCTTCTTCTTCCAAACACAGAGTCAATCCGAAGAAGCAATGTAAGGAGACCCAGGAACAGAGATCACAGGGAGAGTTCTTAAGCACTTAAATCATATTACACAAGTAACCAAGGGTGAAAGAAAAACCAGAGTCCAACACTCATCCAAGAATTTAAAATGTCATTTCAGAGTCAAGACAACTCTATGAAAAAAATATGTTCCAATTAGAAGCTCCTACCATGACTCTACTGATGGAGACAAAAGATTGACTACAGATTAGAACAACTCAGAGGAAAACTTGGCAAAACCTTGCTAGGTTTCTGATTCTGTGTTGGTTCTTAAATATTCAGTATCTGAACCTGACTTTGAATGTAGCTAATAATATCCACACCAGGACCAAGTGAGAAGGCACATAGATAGCATGTGGTTTTGAAATAGTTAAATAATATAGAATGAAGTAGAGCCACTTTTCCCTGTTCCTCCAACTAAACAGTTAAAATCCTATCCACATATAAATCAGATAGAAGATTCTGGAGGGTAGAAATAAATCCAGAGATGGGGTAAGGCTGTGGAAAACCAAAGAACATCATAGTAAGGATTTCCTTTTTTTACTTTATGAGGTTTTTTTTGTTTGTTTGTTGCTGCTGTTGTTGTTTTTGTTTTTGTCTCATGTACCCAAGAGCAGATGCAAAAGAAGCTAACAGGCAGGAAAAGATAACAAGGTACAGGAAAAGATTCCTCCCAAGCCAAGGTCAAGGAAAGGGGCAACCTACCTAGTAAGACAAGCTTTTGACTGAATTGCCAAATACCATGCAAAACAGTGCACACTTCACCTCCTTTCCATTGGAAACGGCTGAGCACTGTGCTGCTGAGGCTGTACTGAGAATTGAGGCCTTCTCTGAAGTGTCACAGGGAGTAAGAAAGGGGTGATATAAAAGCACCCTGAACATCAAACCCAAGAGAGAGGAACACACACACACAGTATAGTGCTGCCAGAAGAGGGCAAGCAAGAAAGTGAACCATTCATCATCCTCTAGTAGTAACCAAAGTATGCTCTTTACAGTGTTTGTGAAGGCTGCATGAGGGTTTCTCTCTCTCCAGGAAGAGAGTATCAGGAAAGCCTGGTTGGGAACCCACAGGTATTCCATGTTACAAGGTCACACAGTCTCTTAGACAGAATCCACCCTCCTGTCCTGGTGGTCTAGTAGTGCGTACCTCCTCCCTAGTACTCAAGTATGAATAGAGGAATTATTTTTCTTTTAAATAAAAAGAAACATAAAAGGAATTTCAAGGTTGTTCAACATTTGCTCACTTATAAAATTTCAAATGAAACTGAAACAGTCTTTTATCTGCCTGTAAGTCGCAGTCAAATATATGTCCAGAACTGAATGACAGCTCTGCAGCACACACACCAGTCAATCATCTCTTACACAGAATGTCTGCCAGACTGGAGACCAGCCCCCTCCTGCATGTGAGGAAGGCAAGGAAACATCGGTTTCTTGTTTCCCCTATTGTCCTTCCAGCAGCTCCTGAGAAATGCTCCCATGTAACACATCTGGAAACAAAACTCCTTTTCCCTAAAAATTTGCTAACAAATGCCAAGAAAGGCTCCAGGCTATACCAATTACTTCCAAATTCCTACACTCTGTTCAAGATCCCAAATGTCATGCATTCCCCAGAGACCGTTAGTGTTCTTCTGAATTGTATGAACATTAGAGGATACTCCTTTCTTCCGCAGTTGTAAGACCACCACAGCAGATCCATCACAGGCCTCACTAGAAACAGCCTCACCTCCAATGCACATTTGGTCACCATTTACACTGAGGGTTATGAACTGAATTTACTGTGGTTTTAATAAAACTGTAACTTTTCCATGATTTTGAAGAGACTAACAGTCTCTGTACTGGCTGTCCTTCAAAGTTTCTACAAACAATCCCTGACTTCTGTTTTACCCTCACTCAGACTGGAACAGTAGTCCTTCCTTTTCCACATCAGAACTACTGAAGAAAGCAGTAATTTAAAGCAAGATTCCCATCTTCCAGAAAACTCCACTCAAACTATATGAAAACAATAACAAAACCTAAAACATATTTTTACATAAAATATATGAAAAGAAGAAACACAAAATCATTCTAATTCCTTCTTGTAGATAAACTCACATTCAGTAATAGAAATGAATGCACTTTCAGCCTTCATTTGGCTGCATTTGTAACAAGTGAGACAGCCCAGTGAGACAGCGCAACAAGAAGAGGTACCTGCCACCAAGCCTGACAACCATAGGATCAAGTCAATCCCAGGACCCACATGGTAGAAAGAGAGAAGTGACTCCTGTGAACTCCTAACCTCCACATGAGTGAGTCTCAGTCTCAGTCTCTGTCTCTCCCCCCGCCCCACGTCTGTCTGAATCTCTTTTAAACACATACATACAAAATAAACAAATAAAAGTAATGAAAGGGACAGAAAAAGAGCTTAGAACTTATCCAACAATAATAAAAATCTGACATTAACTCCTAGACCAAAACTGAGGAAATTTTTAAGCTTCACCCAAAGATTTAAGGCCCAAATTTAGATGACTTAATTCGTATAGAGATTATCAAGTGAGTTGATGGTGGAGCCCCTTAAAACTGTGTGGTGCTTCCATCCTCACGGGCTCTTCCTAACCATTCCACCCTCCATGCTCTCCTGGCTTTGACCATCTTCACTAGCCCCTTTGTGAGGCAACTTTGCTCCCTAAACACTACCATGTCCATTTCTGTGATTATCAGCTGTGCTTTCCCAAGTACACTGAAGTAAAAGACACAACTCACAACTCTAATATTTGTGGCATCTAACTGATATGACATGTATGTACTATTAAGCATCTCCAAGTATGAGAAGAAGTGCCTTTCCTTTCCCGGTATCCACAGAGCTATTCAAATAGGAGAGGGGGAACTATGTATTTTTATATTACTCTCAAATATACTTGTTGACAATCTAACACATACTCAAACTTTATGCTGTAGACAAAAGTTTGATGCCTGTTTGGGAGACAAACTATGGCTTGTAGATGAGGAAGGAGAGACTGCTTTCAGAGCTACTGTGAGTCAGACAGTAGAACAGAATTCACACACTTTAGTCAGCAAAATGGGCAAGCAGTGTCTATTTTTCTTTAGTTATTCTGATTCCTATTCTGCACGAAAAACTGTTCCTCTCTTCATCTTTGCTTCTCAGGTTACCAAAGGCCCTGAAACAGATGTTATCCCTTTCCCAGTACCACAATGCACACTGCTCCCTCCTATGAAATCACCTGCCACTCAACAGCAGAGCCTCTGCAACAGAGCAAGCAATGCTACCCAAACTTTTGGGCAACCATGCTCCACTCAGGAGAAATAACTCCTGTAATAAAAAAAAAAAAATGATGGAATAATTTAGGAGAAGTTTATTTTATTCATATTATATGTTTTAAATTAGTAGGTTCAATGTAATGAGTCCTTCATGCTAGATCTTGCCTATGACAACCTTAGCTACAAACTCCGTGTACATTGTCATGAAGTCTCCCCTTGATATTTGGAAAATACCAAAACTGGAAAATTCATTCACAAGAAACACTAAGATGTGGAATATACCAAGTAATTTAGTTCCCTTATATTTCATATGTCTCATTTCACGTTTATGAATTCTCACAGGAAAAAATGAATTCTCACAGATACACTTGTTTTATCCAGTTTTACTAAGAGAATATAGAAAAAATTTGAAGTGAACTGAATTAAATACCATTCTAGGAAAAATGATATAAGAAAAATTTTAGAGTTTACTAAAAAATGTATTTGGATAAATTTTAATTAGTTTAAAACTAACCTTTACAGTATTACATGTTAAAAGGATTGTATAGGGATGTTAAAGATTATTTGTTATGTACTACATAAACTCTCACTCTCAAATTCCTTACAATGAAATCCTCATGTTGTATCAGATTCTAGGAGCTTTATCTTCTCATAAGTTCTCTCTTCTTCTGCCCATGAGGAAACAAATGAGATGTTAGACTGCAGCCCAGAAGCAAATACTTAACATACCCAACCATGCTTCACCCTGACCCCAAATGTCCAACTGACAGAGCTGTGGAAAATGCACAGTGGATGTTATTAAGGCCCCCAGTGCACTCTGACACAGCATCCCTGGATGAGCAGCACAGAAGTGTGATAAAGCACAGAGTGAGTGTTCAAAATTTTTACTATAAATCGGGTGTGGTAGTACACACTTTAATCCTAGCACTCTGGAGGCAGAGGCAGGCAGATCTCTGAGTTTGACACCAGCCTGGTGTACAGACAGAGCTGAGTCCAGAACAGCCAGAGCTACACAGTCAGACTATGTCTCAAATGTGTGTGTGTGTGTGTGTGTGTGTGTGTGGTGTGTGTGTGTGTGTGTGTATACATATACATACATACCTTGGTGCCACAATTACTATAATTCTAATCCTTTTCTATTCCATTAAAATATAAAGCCATGTTGAAGTTCTATTTTATAGGAAAAAAAAAATTTGAGTCTTTTGAGTGAGATGATACTTTCCTCTAAAGACATTTTCCTTTGTGTATTCTGTGACACAGGCATCTAAAGTTAGGTGTACACTCTTGATACATTCCAAGAACAAACAGAACACTCACTCAAACAGAAGCCAACACTGAGCTCTCTAGCCTGGTCTACTGTGAATGAGCACAGGAAGCCTGCCTTTCCCTTCTCATTTCTACTCTTGCAAATATTATTATTCACTCTGAACTTACAATCAGCTGAAACTGAAAAGCAAGATTTTGAATTCATTCAAAGAGTTTAATTCTACTAGATTAAGCCAGATTCAGAACTTTGTAAAGATCTTTTCACTTCTTGGTTCTGATATTATTCAATACAAATTTGCTAAACATAGAAATAAGCAAATTTGTATCTATCTACATATCTGTCTAGCTATTTTTGCATTCTTTTTTTTTTTTTTAAAGACCTCAGGAATGTACATCTAATTGACACTACATTGCATTAATCAATAGCTGCACTTTTTGCAAACTGTGGCTCTGACAGTCCTGAACAAGACTGCTTGTTCCTGTTTAAGCTGCAGTAACTTTTCTGACTATGGATCTTCGTTCCTTCTGTGGCAGATTTTTACAGTTCCTCTAATGCATTTGGGACGACTGTCTCAAAGTAACCTGCAGCTTTCCTGACAACTCCTCGCTCTCTCTCCTGCTAAGAACTGTAGCCGTTTCTGTTTTGTTTTAAAACCTTCTGCTACCATATCCACCACTTCCACCTCCAGATCCATAGCCACCACCATAGGGACTGCCTGAGCTGCTGCCACCACCTCCACCACCATAGCCTCCTCTTCCACCAAAGTTTCCTCCACGACCAAAGTTTCCTCCACCACCTCCAAAGTTTCCTCCACCACCTCCAAAGTTTCCTCCACCACCTCCAAAGTTTCCTCCACGGCCCATGAAGTTGCCAGATCCGCCTCCACGACCTCTCTGTGATCCAGCAGACTGCATCTCTTGTTTAGAAAGGGCCTTTTTCACTTCACAATTATGCCCATTAATAGTGTGGTATTTCTGAACAATGATTTTATCAACTGTGTCATGATCACCAAAAGTTACAAAACCAAATCCTCTCTTTTTCCCACTCTGCCTGTCTTCCATAACTTCTATGGTTTCAATCTTGCCATACTTTTCAAAGTAGTCTCTCAGATTATATTCTTCCGTATCCTCTTTAATACCACCAACAAAAATTTTCTTCACCGTTAAATGGGCACCAGGCTTTACAGAATCCTCTCTAGAAACAGCTCTCTTTGGTTCCACCACACGCCCATCAACCTTGTTTGGCCGAGCACACATTGCAGCATCCACCTCTTCAACACAAGAGTAGGTCACAAAACCAAAGCCTCTGGAACGTTTTGTTTGGGGATCTCTCATTACCACACAGTCTGTAAGTGTGCCCCATTTCTCAAAATGTTCTCTTAAGCTATCATCTGTGGTTTCAAAGCTCAGACCACCAATAAACAGCTTCCTCAGCTGCTCTGGTTCCTTTGGATCATGGCCCTCCATTTTGAGACCGGACTCGCCTCTTCCAACTCGAGTTCAATATGGGACCGAGAGGCTATTTTTGCATTCTTAAGGACTAAATCCAAGCCCTTGTGCTTTGCCAATGAGCTCTATCTGCAGCCCATAAACTCTTCATAGCTTGGGTGGGGAAGTCAACAGTTGGCAGAATGCTCTACTAGACCATATCAGCAATTTTCTCTTCTCAGTAAAGTATTATGCTGTTGACTTTCCCACCACTATACCTCAAGGCTAACTATTTGTGTGTTTATTGGTCTTTGACTCGGTTCTATTTCTTCACACTGTATAAACACTGACTAGGATGATAATAATACATAAAACGATGTTTAAAATGAAGAAAAGTTGCTAGTGGCTAATTAATTTCCAGTTTCTAAATATGCTCTCCTTTCTTGCCTTCGTTCTTTGTAAGCTCCAACGTTCACAACAAGCCATCCCAGCACACTGACCTGTATTAACTTCTTTTGTCTCAACTAATATACTACTTTTTAATGGGGAACTTTTGATCACAGAATCTAAGTTAGACAGCTCTCCTGGGATTCAGAATTTCTTTATAATTCCATTTTGAGCCTCAATCCCCTTTTTTGTAATCTCCTTGTCTTTAGAACTTACAGACTACAAGCTTTGAGAAATAACATTAGTCATGGCTCATGCTTAAAGCCAAGCCTTAAAGAGCCAACAAATCCAAACAGGAAGCAATTTAAGAAGTGAGCAAAGAGATGTGGACACTCATCATCATTTTTTCAACTGTGAGGAATGATTCCACCGTAGATAACACCCATTGTGGTGATCTGAATGAAAATGTTCCCCACTGGCTCATAGGGAGTGGCACTATTGAGAGGTATGGCCTTGTTGGAGTAGGTGTGGTCTTGTTGGAGGAAGTGTGTCACTGAGTGGGCTTTGAGGTTTCAGATGCTCATGCCAGGCCCAAGTGTCACTCTCTTCCAGCTGCCTGCTGATCCAGATGTAGAATTCTCAGCTCCTTCTCCAGCACCATGTCTGCCTGCATGCCAACATGCTTCCCACTATGATTACAAAGAACTAAACCTCTGAAGTGTATGCCAAGCCCAATTAAATATTTTCCTTTATAAGAGTTGCCATAGTCATGATATCTCTTCATAGCAATCAAAAGCCTAACTAAGACATCTATCTACCTCAGTGCTGGAACTCTAGCCCTCTAATCATGTGCCACCCTCTGACTAGCATCTCCTCATGCTCCCAAGAACTCTTAAGTTAAAGAACACAAACATGTTCTACCAGTATTTTAAAAAAAGAATTCACACACACAAAAAAAATTAAGATTACATTATCCCTCAAACAACTTACAGTCTGTCCTCACAGGGTCTATATAGCCCAGTGGAAATCATTGGCTCGATGTGAACTATAGCTAAACCCTTATCTACATGGTCTATTTATATACCCCACTTAGTGCCCAGAATTACCAGAAAATGCAGAATCCTTCCTAATGTGACCTCTGCCTTCTTGTTCTAATATCACTAAACTTCTACTTATCCTTCTGTATTATATAATACACATGAATTTTTTCCAACATAAATGAATAAACAAAACACTTTAAAATTTTGAAGTAATAACGCTTCCAGAGTTAAAGAATATGGCACTGCCTCTCAAGATAAATAAAAAGAAAAGAACTCTTGGGTTAATTAAACAATTAAAACAGGAGAAAAAAAATCAACCTAAAGCATATTAACTACATTATCACCCTGGAAAAAATTCTAATGCTCAAGTGTAAATCTCAGGAGGAAGTAGCAATGTGAGTAACAATGTGAAGCCACAGTAGTCCATCTGAAGAACAAACACTGGAGCTGCATCAGATCACAAAACTAAACTAAATAGTCCCATAGTGATGTCCTTAAATAAAAATAACATAACAGTGCACTCCATGACTCAGCACTATGAGAACACCCACAAAAACAGATCTCTCTGCAAAAGCCAGACTATACAGGATATATGACACTACAAGCAGGCATATATGTCACCTTACTGTCCCTGTCAGGGAATGGTACGTGTGTACATGTTTGTAGGGAAGTATGTATGTGTGAAAATATGTTCAAGGTAATTTCAACTGAAATGAGTCAGATGCCTATCTCAACCTCTATCACTGTCATTACACAGGACCCTGTTGCTCACTGTCCCATCACATTAC
The DNA here is from genome assembly GCA_021653895.1 of Mastomys natalensis. Classification (NCBI taxonomy): domain Eukaryota; kingdom Metazoa; phylum Chordata; class Mammalia; order Rodentia; family Muridae; genus Mastomys; species Mastomys natalensis. The sequence continues at coordinate 104,118 of JAJTUV010001478.1, read as the reverse complement.
AGGTTTGAAAGCAAACCTGTAAAACCTATGCACACATCCTTGGGTACTGCTGGAATCACAGGGTTACAGTAGAAAACAAGGACTATCCACAATGTTGATGCCAACTAGCAAACAACTTAGATTTTTAGACCATACACACACTTAAATAAACACTACATGACTTAAAAGATTAAGGGGAAAAAAAAATCATTCAAACTACTAAAAATATATAAAATATAAATATTCCAACATAAAAATAAAGATCTTCAAAAGAAGTAGATGATATACATGGGAGTGGAAACAAGTAATAGTTAAAAACACTAAGCTCATCCTCCCAATAGAACAGAAGGAACAAGGGAAATGTACACAATACACAAAAGAGAAACACAGTTCTCAATAAACACCTTCAAATGTTTTGTCTTACTAATGATTAGTCAGGTGACACCTGAAGAAAACAATAACACATATGGCCAGGATGCAATGACCAGGAAAGCTCTGAAAGTAAATAAACTTGAAAGTTAAATAAACTCAATTTGGAAAACAATATCTAATATGTGACAAGAAACTTAAGTTAGTGTTCTAAATCTAGGTATGCCATTCCTCAAAATCAATCCTTAAGTGGCCTTCTATGTAGAAAAATTAAACTCATATAATTGGTACTATAGTATTTTTATAAACCTGGGAATGATTTAAAGATCATTGCTTACTAAAAATATTTAAGTGGCATACATGATTGCTGTCCTGCCTAATTTTTATATCAGTTTAATCCAAGATAGAGTTATCTTTGAGAAGAGAACTTCAATGAGAAATTGCCTCCATAAGATGGGGCTGTAGACAGGACGGTAGGGCATTTTTTAATTACTGATTGACTTTGGGTGCTGCCACCCCTGGGCTGGTTGTTCTGTGTGCTATAAAAAAGCAGGCTGAGCAAGTCATGAGGAGTAAGACTGTAAAAGAATTCCTACATGGTCTCTACATCAGCTCCTGCCTCCAGGTTCCTTACCTGTTTGAGTTCCTGACCTGACTTCCTTTGATGATGAACAGTGATGGTAAGTGTCAGCAAAATAAACCCTTCCCTCCTCAGTTTGCTTTGGATGGAGGTGCTTCATACAGCAATAGAAACCCTAACTAAGACAACTGTCTGGATGAATTTTATGACCCAGTGAGATGGCTCAGCAGGTAAAGATGCTTGGTGCTTGCCCCACAAACCTGGCAACCAAAGTTCGATCCCTGAAACCCATATGGTGGAAGGAGAGAACCAACTCTGATCTCTTCACTAACATATCACACTAACATCTTTACAAATGCACACACAAATAAAAAAAATAAATGTTTAAAATATTAGACAAGTTCATGCTAGAGATAGTACCACACAGCTCTGATAAAGGCAGAAGGACCAAGAATTCAAACTCAGCCTTAGCTACATACAGATTCAGTGGCAACCAAGACTGTTGAAACCTTGTCTTTAAAATATTAAAATTAAATAAAAAATTAAATTAAAAAGGTTCTGCTTACATGGAAAATATAATATGAAAACATTTATGAGAGAAGATGAAAATTCACACACCATATAATTAAGAATACATTAAAAGTAAAGCCATATGATACATATAAGAGTTCTATGGGAAAATAAGCAGACTAAATTTAGTAGCAGCACTCTCTGGCATTCTACTGAGCTTTTTGATTTTTAGGGTCCACTGCTGCATCTGCTAGACTGGATCTCAGGAAATAAGTTCAGACCAGCTTCTTAATCTATATCCTGATTCCCTGTAAAGGGATGGGATCTGGGGAAAATGTTTGTCCCTGTCCAGCTAGGTGAGCTCTGCTGACTTTGGCATGTCCAATGACATTGCTTTAGCTTTACATTACAGTGTTTTCTTTTCCCTGCTGCATAGCAAATTACATAGTAATTTGTTCACTGCAAATTACAAAGTAGGCTTTTCTTACCAAATACTAAGCCTCTAATAAAAAATACTGTTGAGGTAGAGATGCAGAAATTCTTTTTTAAAAGCACCACTTTGCTGGTGTATCCACCCCTGAACCAATCCTACCCAGGAAACTGGGGTAAAGCCAGGCAGCAGCACAGGAGCACTTGGAACTAGGGTGGGGGTTGCTGCAGCTGCTGGCTTAATCACTTGAAATCCTTAACCCACAAGCATGCTGAAGCCCCAGGGACAAGATGTGGTGTAATTAAAATAACATGAATTTAGACTCAAGCAACCATCGGACTCTAGATCCTTATAACTGTTAATTACCTCAGCTATTACACCATCATTCCCTAAAAGGAGAATAACAACATTTATCTTGCAGGTTTTATGAACATTAGCTTAGCAAATAAAGGAATATAGTAAAGCACCTGCAGTGGACCTGGCCCTGCAGCTCAGTCACAGTCCACTTGCCTGGCATGCACAAAGCCCTGTGCTCAATCTCCAGTGCTGACAAAAGCACCTACAGCCACACCATGGCCTGACCTAACTAGTCACTTCCCTTCACCACAGAGAGAGATGAGGTGCTATACAACTGAAACATTAAAGCTGCATTCTCCTGAGTAAAAGAGAGGCTCTTACAAGTTCTTTAACTTGTAAATAAAAATGAAAAGAAACTTTAAAAAAAATGCACTAACAAATTTAGGAGATACTCTGATTGGCTCTATGAAAGAGGAGAGGTGAGGGTTAGGAAGTAGCAAAGACATAGATTCAGCTTGACTGGAAGGTCAAGAAAGATCCATATGAAACCAATCTAAAGGCAGAACTCTAAAAGACAAATAGCTCTCTTAGACGACAGTGAAAACAAGAATAACCCACATACATGTCAGAAAAAGAGTATGTGTTAAGTTCCAAAAATGAGTAAGAGTTGGCAAAAAAATAAGTGTCTAGAGTCTATTGAGCAGCCAGAAGGTTCAAGATGAGACTAAAATCCACAGTCAAAAGTGAAAGCACCAACAACCCAGAAAAAAATCAACCACTCGTAAGGATATGGAGGAACTGAACACACCCTATACAACCACAGCACAATGAAGACCCCTGCCCTTCAAACACCACAGAAAACATACACACCTAAAACACCTGACAGCATAGGTATGACCCATGAAAATACTGAAATCTCCATATATTTGGAAACTAAGAAAAACATTTCTAAATGACATGAATCAAAAAAAAAAAAATCTCAGAATATTTTAAACCAAGCCGAAGGGACTGGAGTGAAAAGAACGCACATTAATATGAGTGAGGCGGGGAGCACAGGGCTGAAACTTATCGAAGTGAGCGCGCAGAGCACACAGGAAAAGTTCCACATTCATAAACTAAGCTCTCATCTCCAAAAAGTAAAAAAGGAGCACAATAAACCTAATATAATTGAAAGAAACAATAAGAATGGAATCACAGAGTAAATTCAACTAATAACAAGAAAATAGCCGGGCGTTGGTGGCGCACGCCTTTAATCCCAGCACTTGGGAGGCAGAGGCAGGTGGATTTCTGAGTTCGAGGCCAGCCTGGTCTACAGAGTGAGTTCCAGGACAGCCAGGGCTACACAGAGAAACCCTGTCTCGAAAAAACCAAAAAAAAAAAAAAAAAAAGAAAATAATAGAAAAAAAAATCAATGAAACTAAAATACGGTTCTTTAAAAATATCAATAAAACTAACCAAGGTCCAATAATACTAACAGTAAAAAGTGCATTATACCAATAAAGAATGAAACAAAACACATCATCACAGACTGTGCAAACAGGTGAAGGAGACAGACACTGACATGACACAGCTCCCTATGTATAAATCTGAAAAACACAGAATAAATGACCAACTCCTTTAAAACCACAGACCTGTTACCCAATATTAAAAAGCAACATGAAGACTTATTTAATTAAAGAAAACTAAATTTGCTACTTACAATTTCCCTAAAATAGAAGAGCTAGGGTTCTTATGATTTACTAGAAGTTCTTAAACCAATCATTTAAAGAAAACTTAACATCAAACAACTTTTTCCAGAAAATGGAAGAAGAAACGTCTTCAAACTCATGAAGTCCTATTGTTAAAATCAAATAAAAAACAATGCTCTAAATGTCAGGTCAATTATCTCTAATGAACATATATATTATAGGTACACACAACAAACCAAATCTGATTGAATAGAATCCAGTAGTTCACAGAAGGAATCTTAAGCCAAGACCAACAAGGGTTTATCACAGGGATGAAAGAGCAATTCAATACTTATAGCATCAACTATTGTAATCCATAATACTAACAAAACTAAATATCTAAAGAAGAAAAATCACATGATCATATCAATTGATGCAGCAAGACATTTGACAAAATCTAATACCCAGTCTACTAGCACAAAACTTCCTAAATTAGATATGGACAAGAACACCACAGCTAAAATTATACCACACAATGATAAATTGATGAATTTCCATCTAAGACAAGGAACAGGAAAAAGATGGGCATCCCTGACCACCACTGTACAACACACCTGGGTGTGGGGGATATCTAGCAAGTGAAACAAGCAAGAAAATCAAGCAGAAAAGTATAAGGTGAAAAGGTAAGAAACACATGGTCTATTTACAGATGGAGTGACCTAGATAAATGAATCCAAAGCCATTAAAAAAAAACTAAGATATTAGTTCAAAAAAGTCCCAAGGTCTTCAAATTATCAATAAAGTCTTAATTGTACAATATACACACTCCAGGTGAACAGATGGGAACTAAATTTACAAAGCCAGCTCTAATTGTTGAAATAAAAAGGTCTCAATACCATGTGTATAAAACACACCTGCTGTGACAAGCCTGCCTGGGTGATCTAGAAACTCAACACAATTCCTATCAATATCTCAGACAGATGTTCTATAGATACAAACAAGAATATTCTAAAAACTACACGCAAAAGCAATGAAGAGACCAGAATAGCTAAGATAGATAGATAGATAGATAGATAGATAGATAGATAGATAGATAGATAGACAGATAGACAGATAAGATAGGTTGGTAGGTATGTAGGTTTGGAAAGAAGAGAAAGAAGTCCACCTGATTTCAAAACAAAAAGCTACCATAAAGAGACTCAGAAAAGGGAGAGAACACAGCTCCAGAGACCAGAGACCACATCACTACAGGAGAGCCTGTAGAAAAGCAAAATGAAGCCATTTGGCACAAAAGTACAAAATCATCTTAATAGAGAAACAATAGTCTCTGCCACAAGATAATTTCCATAACTTAGGGAAGGTTTAAAAAAAAAAAAAAAAGGAAACACCATATGCTGAGACATCCTAGAGGAGCCACTGCACTCAGAGCAGCCCTCTCCCACTACCCTACAGCCCAGAGCTATAACTGGGGGTGGGGAGGCACTCAGGACCCATCAGCCACCCAAACCCCACCTTTCCAGAATACCACTTGAAGCAATCCCACTAAAATCAGGAACTAGACAAGGCTGCCCACTCTCTCCCTACCTATTCAATATAGTACTGGAAGTCCTAGCCAGAGCAATTAGACAACAAAAAGAAGTCAAAGGGATACAAATAGGAAAAGAAGAAGTCAAAATTTCACTATTTGCAGATGATATGATAATATACTTAAGTGACCCTAAAACCAGAGAACTCCTAAACCTGATAAACAACTTCAGCAAAGTGGCTGGATATAAAATTAACTCAAAAAATCAGTAGCCTTCCTCTACATGAAAGATAAACAGGCTGAGAAAGAAATTAGGGAAATGACACCCTTCACAATAGTCACAAATAATATAAAATACCTTAGTGTGAATCTAACCAAGCAAGTGAAAGATCTGTATGACTAGAACTTCAAGTCTCTGAAGAAAGAAATCAATGAAGATCTCAGAAGATGGAAAGATCTCCCATGCTCATGGATTGGAAGGATTAATATAGTAAAAATGGCCATCTTGCCAAAAGCAATCTACAGATTCAATGCATTCCTCATTAAAATCCCACCTCAATTCTTCATAGAGTTAGAAGGACAAATTCTCAAATTTATTTGGAATAAAAAAATCCCAGGGTAGTGAAAACTATTCTCAACAATAAAAGAACTTCTGGGGGAATCAACATCCCTGATCTCAAACTGTACTACAGAGCAATAGTGATAAAAACGGCATGGTATTGGTACAGAGACAGGCAAGAAGATCAATGGAATCGAATTGAAGACCAAGAAATGAACCCACACACCTATGGTCACTTGATCTTTGATAAAGGAGCTAAAACTGTCCAGTGGAAAAAGGACAGCATTTTCAACAAATGGTGCTGGTTCAACTGGAGGTCAGCATGTAGAAGAATGCAAATTGACCCACTGTTATCTCCTTGTACAAAGCTCAAGTCCAAGTGGATAAAGGACCTTCACATAAAACCAAATACACTGAAACTAAAAGAAAAGAAGGTGGGGAAGACCCTCAAATACCTAGGCACAGGGGAAAAGTTCCTGAACAGAACGCCAATGGCTTATGCTCTAAGAGTAAGAATTCACAAATGGGATCTCATAAAATTGCAAAGCTTCGGTAAGGCAAAGGACTGTCAATAGGACAAAATGGCAACCAACAAATTGGGAAAAGATCTTTACCAATCCTACACCCGATAGAGGGCTAATATCCAATATATACAAAGAACTCAAGAAATTAGGCTCCAGATAAGCAAATAACCCTATTAAAAATGGAGTACAGAGCTAAACAAAGAATTCTCAACTGAAGAAACTGGAATGGCCAAGAAACACCTAAAGAAATGTTCAACATCCTTAGTCATCAGGAAAATGAAAATCAAAACAACCCTGAGATTCTACCTAACACCAGTCAAACGGCTAAGATCAAAAACTCAGGTGATAGCAGATGCTGGCGAGGATGTGGAGAAAGAGAAACACTCCTCCATTGTTGGTGGGATTTGAAGATGGTGCAACTCTCTGGAAATCAGTCTGGTGGTTCCTCATAAAATTGGGCATAGCATTACCTGAGGACCCATGTGGGACTGTGTAAGGATATCTTGGTTCTTGGCTGGGCATGGGCCTGGAACCCCTAGAGTCCAAGGGAGAAACAGCAGGTGTTCCGCCACGTCCCCAGAACCCAGGGTCCTGATATGCAGTCTAGTCTCCATGGACCTACATTGTTCAGTCACGTAGGCCATTATAGTCCCTCCCAAAGTGCACAGGTAGAGGGCATGACTACAGGCCTCAGGCCCTAGATTTACATACTAATGAAGGCCAGAGGGCGGAGCCAATTAAGCATTCTTCCCCAGACACTCCCCCTTTCGCCCTCCCTATTTAACTCAGGTCTACCCTCAGTTTCAGAGGGGTACATCCAGATCCATCTACATCCCCCATGAAAATAAACCCTTTTGAAACCAAGGACTTCCTCGTGTCATTGGGGCCTGCCATCACCAAAGCTTCTAGCCTTTAGAACTCCAGACCTTTCTCCTATTTGTGGGACCCGCTGGCATGGAAAGCCTCCAGGGCACCGCCGCAGTCTTCTATTACACACAGACTCAGCTATACCACTCCTGGGCATATACCCAGAAGATGCTCCAACATATAACAAGGACACATGCTCCACTACGTTCATAGCAGCCTATTTATAATAGCCAGACGGTGGAAAAAACCCACATGTCCTTCAACAGAGGAATGGATACAGAAAATGTGGTACATTTACACAATGGAGTATTACTCAGCTATTAAAAACAATGAATCCTTGAAATTCATAGGCAAATGGATGGAACTAGAAAATATCATCTTGAGTGAGGTAACCCAATCACGAAAGAACACACATGGTATACACTCACTGATAAGTGGATTATTAGCCCAAAATCTCACAATACCCAAGATAAAACTCACAGACCACATGAAGCTCATGAATAAGGAAGACCAAAGTGTGGGTGCTTCGGTCCTTCTTAGAAGGAGTAACAAAATACTCATGGGAGCAAATATGGAGACAAAGTGTAGGACAGAAACTGAAGGAGGGGCCGTCTGGAGACCATTCCACCTGGGTATCCATCCATGTGCAGTCACCAAAGGTAGATGCTGATGTGGATGCCAAGAAGTGCATGCTGATAGGAGCCTGATACAGCTGTCTCTTTAGAGGTCTGCCAGAGCCTGACATATTCAGAGGTGGATGCTCACAGCTAACCATTGAACTGATCATGGGGTTCCCAATGGAGAAGTTAGAGAGAAAACTGAAGGACCTGAAAGGGTTTGCAACCCCATGAGGAGAGCAACAATACCAACCAACCAGAGCTCCCAGGGTCTAAACCACCAGCCTGGGAGCACATAGGGAGGGACCCATGGCTCCAGCTGTATATGTAGGGAGGATGGCCTTGTTGGGCATAGGTGGGAGAGGAGATCCTTGGTTCCATGAAAGCTGGATACTGAGTGTGGGGGAACTCAAGGGGTAGGGGGTAGGTGGGTGCACATCCTCATAGAAGCAGAAGGAGGAGGGATGGGATGGGGGTTCCTGGGCTGGGGGAGTGGGGAGAAATGAGGTAAGGGGATAACATCTGAAATGTAAATAAAATATCCAAAAAAACAAAAATAAATAAATAAACAAACAAACAAAAAGAAAAAATAGGAATATTAATACCATATACTAATATGGTATATAATAATACCTTATACTAAAATAAAATATATTTAAATAAATCAGTACATAGAAAAAAAAATCATTGAAACTTCAAGGATTGTTAAGTTCTTGGACTCCAAATTCAAACTTAAAATTTCTGACCTTCAAAAGGCACTGGTGGAAGCAGAAAGACCAGTGAGTGGTAAAGGCAGTTGTTAGCAGGCTTAACTATCTGACTTTCATCTTCCATCCCAGGACAAACATAGTAGAAAAGAACCAATACCCGACCTCTGGATGTCCATGTTTCCTTTCTCTTTGTCTGTCTCTGCCTACCACCCCATCTCATTCTCTCCCTTTCCCTTTCCCTTTCCCTCTCCTTCTCCCCGCCTCATACATACATACATACATACATACATACATACACCCACACACACACACACACAACAGGCACACACACACACACATATACATCAATATAAAAAATTAAGATCTTAATAAAGAAGAAAAGAAAGTTACTGAGTTAGAGATTTGTAGTTCCATCTCTAACACAGCACTCATGTTTAGAATGCACAGTTAAGCTCTTGAAACTCAACATGCAAAAGGTTAGCAATACAACTGAAAGTAAAGACATTTCAGGCCAGCTAGTAAAGAGGCCAGACCTACAGACCATCATGTCCATAAAAGGCAAGCAACACTACAACTATTATAATGGCTACAATCAAAGGACATGCAATAGTCAAGTGGTGTAGGAAACAGACCCAAGACCTCCTTTAAACTGCTAACAGAAATGCAAAAAGTGCTCACCCACTCTCAAAACCAGTTTTATGATTGGAAAAGATACATATATGCAACCCGAATTTGCACCCTGCCAATTTATTCCCAAGAAATAAAAAATACAAGTATCTATAATGTTCATTCATAGCTTACTTCTAATAGCCGAAACTGAGAAGCAATCAAAAAGTCTCACTGAGTTAATAAGGAAAATGTTCATCTACAACATGAAATACTATTCAACAAGAAAGAGAAATGAATAACATATTCTTTAATAATTTGGATATCTCAAAAGCAAGTAAAACATAAGCCAATGTTCAAAAGTCCATTGACATAAGATTCTTGGAAGTATGAGATTAGAAACAGAAACAAATTAGTAAAGTGGGAAAGTAGGTCTCTTGGTCTTTATATAGCTCTATAACTATGAAAGTAAGTTCACAGAGGAAACTGGAGTGTAAAGAACCACCCTATATTCTCTTCACATTTTAATGATTTACAATCATTTCAAAATATAAGTTAAAGACAAATAATAGGTGATGGACATTGCATGCATCCACAAACCCTAAAGTCTAATAATTATGCATAATCTCTGGCACAAGATCTAACACAGAGCATCTGGAAAATGCAGAGAAGGCGGGCCAAACTAAAAGCAAGGGGGAGGGGCTGGAGATGTTGTACTGTCAAGAGCACTTACTGCTCTTGCTGAGGACCTAAGTTCAGTTCCAGCACCTACATTGGGCAGCTTACAACCTTCTGGAACTCTAGCTCCAGGGGATCTGATGCCCTCATCAGGATTCCACCAGTACCAGCACACACGTGTACATACAAATACACAGATAATCATTTTAATCAGTTTAATTTTAATACATTTCCATTAATAATATTAATATTATATCAATGGAAATGTATTAACCAAAGTAGTCATTGAAATAGTGAATGAATCAGACTATTTAAAACTGAGCAAAAGAATGGTAACAAAAATACAAATCTGAATGCTCATACTGCCGAGAGTTACATTAAGTAACTTTCCATGTGTTTTAATCTATCACCTAAAAAAAGACTAGAGTTACCTTGAACTTGTACCTTAAACAGTCCACACTCAGAGCCTGTTAGGAAACTATACGGCCAAGACTCAAAATTCAAAGTGTGACCACAAAGCTTGCAGAATTAATCCCTGATTTAATACAGTCTTCCCTTTTTCTGTAAAGTAGTAACCAAATAAAATACAATAAATTTAAGACTGAGTAGAGGCAATGAGGAACTTAATTGATAGTAATTTAGTTGTCTTTCAAAGAAAACCTCTGAACACATAGTTACTCTAAATATGCTAAGATATAACAGTGTTTCCTAAATTATCAAATTTGTAAAAATGGCAGGTTTTTATTGGAGTACTGACACTTATAAAACCTACCGAGATGTATGCTTCTAGACAGCACAAAAACATACAGATCTAGAAGTAATCCAGCTAGCCTCTTAAAGAGGATGATTAAAATATCTGCAGAAAGTCTCTTTCACAATGATGCATGTTTTATAGTCTGGAATTTATTAATTTTAAAACTGTGTTTATAATTTTCCCAGAGTGCTATAAAATAAGTCCATACATCCAGGCAGGAGAATTAAGAAAGAATGTATTAAATTTTAATCATTTATTCAAAAACTTAAAAAAAAAAAAAAAAACAAAGTTGGATGATTATATACAATACAACACAGTAGCAGGAAAGTAAACCTTCTAAAGAAAGGTAGGAGGCTAAAAAAACAAGCGTAGCCATCTGGCAACCACACAATATTTGAGAAAATGTTAAGTATTCTAATTGAGTTTGAGTTAGTTGTCAAGATAACTGCTTCAGTATTAATTAAGTATGTCTCCAGCAGCTGCTCAGAAAATGAAGCTGAACATTCTGCTGATTGTGTAGGATATACATAGCTCATTCAAGTCAACATTGTAAGGCTCACATTACTCCAAAAATAACTCTGGGTATATTGATTATCAACATCTCAGATCCTGACATTAGTATTTTCTCCATGCATTAGCATTTTTTTTTTAATTTGAGAGAACAATGCTGAGACCAACCTGAAAAGCACTCCTCATCACCAATACTCAATTCTGAGTGCCTCCTTTGGAGGAGAAACTGTAGTTTATATCCGAAGTAACTGAAGCCCTACAGCTACCTGCATTTCATGACCAAACAGGTATCAGAAATTGCTTTTATCTATTATCTTTATATTTCTCAACTTACAAAGCAGAAACCATTTTCCCAGGAAGGTTGACATGATCTTCCTATATTAAAGCAAACAAAAAAAAAAAAATCAGCATTTCCCATTGTCTTGCTTCATAAACAACTGCAGAATTTTTTGCAGTCATGAACATTGCTCCATGCAAATTGACTCTAAATTCTGCTGCAGAATTAACAGATTACTTTTCCTCAAGCAATGACAGAAAATAATCAATATTCTTCAAAAGTTAACTGCATCCATATATACTTAAACTAGTTATTAGATCATCTTGTTACCTTAACAGGTGACTCTCATAACTCCGTTAACTGACTCACTAGCTCTACTTTCTAGGTCCCTAATTACCAGGGTGAACAATGTTACAGAAATTCTTCCAAGTTCTACCAGGCAGAACAAAGACCTAAAGGGAGCTGTGGTATGAGCAGAACAGATCGGATGTGTGACACTTAAGCCACACAACAGGGACCATCGCTCCACATTCATATCCTTTCCTCTCGTTCCTCAACTGTTCATTATTTATCAGTAGCTTCAGTCTTTCTGAAGCTACCACTAGGCCAGACCTTACTGCCTACCCTTCAGTAAGTGTGCCCAACCTACAGCCCACATACACCTGAGAATTCCTAAGAATATAACCCAATAAAAATTGGTAAACTTACTTAGAATATCATGAAGGTTTTGGTTTTGCTTTTGGTTTTGGTTTTATAACCCAACTGTGTGGCTCGGAAGCATAAGCTTTTTGGATAACAGCATTGTATCACACTGTCAAAGATTGGACATGCCTGCTGCAGGATATATAGTTCAATAAATGACATTACTTAAAGACAAATGAAATAAAATACATAGGATGTCAAGTGGATGCATACAGAACTTAAATAATAATAGGAATGTGATGGGGATGTGGGGAAACTTTAAAAAGGCTTCTCAAAGAAAATAAGATTTATGTTCAAATTAACAAGAATGAACCAGATCAGCCATGAAGGAAGAGGAACAACCCTATACAGAATGAGGGGGAAATGTTCAGATATGATCCTTCTCAAGTCTTGGTAGCTAAGTGCAGTCTTCACCCTTCATCAAGGAAACTTCTCTTTGCAACTGATGGAGAGCATTACAGAAAAAACCATATCCAATCAAAACGTAAAGTTGTAGTATCCAGGCCCAATGGATAGAACTCCCACCACTGAGGCTCACACATTATTGCTGAAGAGTGAGAGGAAAGTTAGTTACGAGCCAGAAGATCATGGAGTTTGACATGACAACATGACTCCTAGTAATGCCAGAAGGTAACCTATAAAGAGTCACCAACATGAGCAGAACAAAGACAATAATAGACATGCTAAAAAGAACAGAGGAAAGGCCAAGAGACCTCAACCCTACACTAAGCATGATAGACAATAAATGCAGAGGGTAGGAAAACCAGACTTCCCCAAGAAAGAGCACACCAATAGATTATACAATACCAAATGGTCAGCCCTAAAAACATACATATAATTAATAACATACAGACTAAACAGGGTCTACCTGTGTATTTATGAATATGTATGTATACACATATATTTAAATAATAACAATTAGTAAAAATAAAGGCCATAAATTTGAAAGAGAGTAGGGAGGGGTATGTGGAAGGGTTTAGGATAAAAAAAGGGAGGGGTTATCATGTACTTTTAATCCAAAAATTAAAAGAAGTATATTTTTAAAACCTTCAGACAGCTAGAGAACTAAGACACATTTAACACAAAACACCGTAAAACCAATGAACATCTGGAAAGAAGACAACTGAAAAATAATAGCAAAGGTATAAGTCTAGATTTCACTCGGAGAATTAAAGACCTCTTAAGTAATTGTTAAAGATTTCTTTTTATACTTATGAGTACTTGTGTTTGTCTGTATGTAAGGAAGGAGTCAGCTTCCCTAGGGCAGAGTTACAGGCAGTTTACAACTGCCTGATGTTGGTGTTTGGAACAGAACTCAGGTCCTCTGCAAGAGTAACCACTAAGGTCTCTCTCAGACTCCTGGCAATCTTTCTACTGTCACTACAGTTCTGGATCATTCAGAATGTCTATATGGTTGAAATCAGAACTATGCAGCCTTCGAGGACTGACTTCTTTCTCTTAGTAATATGCATTTAGGATTCCTCCATGTTTTTCCTGGATTGATCTTTTCATTTCTTTTTACCACTATATAATGTTTCACTGAAGGGCTGTCACAATTCATTTATGTGTATTCTTGATGAATGGCATCTTGATTATTTTCAATATCTGAAAATTATACACAGAGTGGCTCTGAACATTGCTGTCTAGACTTGTGTTTGGACTTTAGTTTTCAACTTGAGGACTACTGAAGCAACCTTGTGATTAGCTATGAGGAAAATGCCACTCTGTCATTTTCAGAGTCTACATTTCTGTGTTCCCACTGCAAGCCTGGCCGATGTATCTCCCCACCAACCTTGTTAGTTGTTAGTTCTACAGGCATCAGCTATTCTAGGAGGCATTGCAGCAGTCTTTGTCTGCAGTTCCCTTCTGACATATTCATGTTTTGTTTTCTTTTCTTTTCTTTTCTTTTCTCTTTTCTTTTCTCTTGTTTTTTGTTTTGTTTTCAAAACAGGGTATCTCTATGTAACTACCTTGGCTGTTCTGGAGCTCAATTTGTAGACCAGAATGTCCTGGAACTCAAAGATATCTGCCTGCCTATACCAATCGAGAGATGGGATCAATGGTCTTCACCACTCTACCAGGCCAGTCTCATGAGCAGGCATCAGGAGACACAGACATGTACTCGAGTAGATGCACTTGTCAGTGCTCTCGTATTAGGATCTCTTCTCTGTTTTATGATGTAGGAGACATGGAGAACCTTGTGCTCACAGAAAAGCACCAAGGGAACCTGGAAAGTTAAATACACAGGGCTATTGTTTTAAAAGAAAAAAATGCATAACCTGTCATCTGCCCAGAAGGCTGGGAACAGACATGGTTAATAACACCAGATCCTCCCCCAGACACTTATCATTTATGGTAAGCTTGTTTTTCTTAGTCAATCTATACAACCATCTTCATGGAAGGTGTCACATGTATTTTACAAAGTTCTTTATTTACATCAGATCTTTATTTAGCTTATTTTGTTCCTCAAGGAGGTTTTTTATTTATATACTTTATTGTGCACACAGGATTGAGTTAATTATCACCAGGAAAGTTTTCACCAAATTAAATATGCCTAAAATACACTACTCAGGATCAGACTCCCCAAGTTTGAACCAACACTGGCTACTTAGTTGTCCTGAACCAAACTGAGGTTTCGAGGGAAAACCCCTACAATTACAGTTTTTATTAGTAAGAAGACAATGAGTTTCATTATCACAGTTCATCCATCCACAGTGGTGCGCTTTGTTAATGTTCACCCCTCATCACCACACTCCAACTTGTGTCCTAGCTATCATTATTTTCAGTGAAGTCATTACTTTGTGTATTTGTAGTACTCACTCATCTCTCTTATTAATTGAAATTGCTTTTAATTGATCCTCTAGTACTGTAAGCAATATTATCCAACAAGTTAAGAAAATGTTTTGTTGATATAACTCACTTCACACTCTTGTTTCACTGCACTAAACTGAATTTCACTAATGGCTGAATACTGAGAATGATGGACCACAGCATCTTCATCTAAAATGCTGGGACTTAGATTCCACAGTGAATTCTACTTAGTCACAGCAAACTCTTTTAAGAAGTCACTGGGTTCATATAACCTTACAACTAATATGTGCCTGTAGATATCATTAGTTCTCTAATCCTACAATGTGGTTATCTGACTGTATAGAACCCCAAATCCTATGGTTAAGTAATTGGTCTCCCAGCTATTTCAATACAATAACTTACACAGAAACAAAACTATCTAACAACCATAGAACCATTATCAACCTCAAAGTACAGGTTGTTCTTCTAACTTGCCCTTTAAATCGTTAAAGTAGGAAACTATTGATGTAAAAAAATTAATGGAAAATCAAGAAAAAAGGTTGAATGATATTCTACAATATAGTAGGGGTGTGTGTGTGTGTGTGTGTGTGTGTGTGTGTGTAAGTATTGGGAGGGGATATGACTTAGTGTGTATATCATATTTTCTTTATTGATTCATCCCTTAGTGTTCACTTAGGTTGAGTCCATATTGGCTCTCTGACTAACGCCGCAGTTAACATCATTATACAGATGTCTTTCTGACATAAATCACTCATTTCCTTGAAATATATACCCAGAAGTAGAATTATAGATCACAGGATACAGAATCATAGTTTCGTAAATAGTTTTAATAAATATATAGAAGTGGAGAGTACTGGAATCACATTTTCATTTTTGAGGAGCCTCCATTTTAGTTCCAATAATGGCTGTCCCAAGTTACATCCCACCAACAGCCAACAACAATTAAACTTTTTCTTCTCCTCTTTCCCAACTGTCTTTTGTCAGACTGTTATGCAGAAAACATTTTCTTCAGTTTACACTCTACAAATTCTTAAATACTTTCTAGGGGGGAAAAAGAGGAATGCTTTTGGAACAACACCAATACTAGTAAAGAATTAACACATTCTTTGTACTTTTAAATATATATTTTTTTAAAACTAGCAGTGTAGGTAGAAGCGAGTTGAAATGCACCTGCACAGATCTCTCACAGATCATCCATACCTATACAAGCCACACAATAACTATTCAGAAACACTGAGTCAAAGACCAGTTCAAGTGGACTTTAGTAATCCCTCTATACAAATGCTGAGTAAGTCCAACCATGATCATTTGTGTCAATGGCTACACAATATGAAAATCAAAAATTACAATGCATATTAGGAATAACCACAAACAGATTTACTCGGATTTGCAAAGTTTCGCTTTACTAATTTTATTAAGTTTTGTTTTTAAAAGACAAATTAAAAGGAAAAAAGCAACCACCAAAGTTGCAAAATCAACTTGCACCATAAATGTAATAGGCAACAAGGCAAAATACATTTTAAAGAAATACTGTATAGCACTAGAATTCCACATTCAAGTGAATCATTTGTGAAAGCAGGACAAGGACTTCTCATACTAAAACAATCATGCTGTAAGAAAATAAAAGAGAGTACCATCTAAGCTTAAATCAGAGAATGATTTCAAACAAAAACAAAATAAAATAGGGCTCAAAAATATTTTATTACATAAAATTAAAACTTCATGTATCAATGTAAGGGACAATGAAAAGCAATCCACAAAAATAAAATAATCACAAAATTACAAATCGAAACAGTAAGATAACCATTTTTCCTTTTCATTAATATAAGGAAAAAAAGGTGCAACTTAAGAGCTTTCATCCCTTTAATTCGAGCAGAGACAAAGGCAAGCAGATCTCCATGAGAGAGGCTAAACAGCCCAATCTACATAGCAAGTTCCAGGCTAGCCAGAGTTATACAATAAAACCTGCCTCAACAACAACAACAACAACAAAACAAACAAATAAATAAAGCCAAAGGCCACACACACTGTAGCTAAATAGCCACACTCATTAATTATTGATAAAACCCAAAATCCTCTTTAATAAAAGATGTTCAACACAATAAAGCCTGAAAATGCATACAAGCACAACCCTGAGTAGCCTACTCCCACACTAACATGTGTGCACATTTCTACGTGCATGTCACTGTTACCTAATTGCCTGGTACCTAATTTTGTTCTTCAGTCCACAACAGGCTACCAATATCTAATTATTTAGATATAGTACTATAACTGTTCAATACTAAGTTCTTTCCCCTTTAGAGTAGATGGTTGGAAACTATCCTCCTGCTGAATAGAATGTTACTATGACACCCAAAACTTAGTCCTAGAGACCAGAGGTGGCACTAACAGACAGCTGAACAGAAAAATGATATTTCTGTGGTGATTTTCTAGAATGCAGCCATTAACTAGACTTGAGAATCTGTCCTGAGAATTAATTCCCAGTGAATACTAACTCTCATAATTAGTGAAGAGCATTTCCTTCCATAAAAATTGTTCACACTGTAATACAGAACTGAAGGGCTGCCTTACAAAGAATCACAAGCACACTCACTAAAGCAGGATCAGTGGCAGCCTTACACATAATATACCATTG
Source organism: Mastomys natalensis (assembly GCA_021653895.1). Lineage (NCBI taxonomy): Eukaryota > Metazoa > Chordata > Mammalia > Rodentia > Muridae > Mastomys > Mastomys natalensis. The sequence goes on along the minus strand of JAJTUV010001478.1, from coordinate 86,511 downwards.
ATTCTTTATTTTCTATTGCCTAGACTTTATCCTTTATATATCTGCCTCATAATTTGAAGAAGTATGTATAATTTAAACAACAGAAGTTGGAAATAAAGTACAAAGAATGGGTTACTATCCATCTATGCATAAAACCACACTGCAGATGAGAGAAAACATCCTTTAAAGACAGACAGTTGCACAAGATCAATAGACTCTGAACTAGAGTACAAGGAAAGAGAAAAACAATCAAATATAATATAGTAGTAAAAGGAAAAACTTGTCAAGTACAAAAAGCCCAATCATTGACAAGACCAAAAATGAAATTTCTCAACGGCAAAGGTTTCTGTCTATGGCAGCAACTGACATGTGTAGTCAGGTTGTTTTTCTAGTGTTATAACAGACCTGAGAAAGAGCAAGGACTCTGCAGTTACAGTACCTCTCCTTCTATTGCTTTGCCATCACTAGCCTGGCCATCCACAAAACTGGCTACTTAATTGTTAGAGGTAAATTGGCCAGAGACAAGAGGCCTGAGAAATAAATAAAAATAATCTCTTATAAATGTGTATACTCATATTCTCATCTCCCTCTTCTATCCATTGATGTTTTGTTTTGTTTGCTTTTCTTCTCATCTTAGATAACATCTTCCAGTATAGCCCAGGTCAACTTACAACTCAAGATTTCCCTGCCTCCACTTCCCATGGCCTGGTACAAGTATGTGCCATCACATGTGGCTTTTTTTCTTCTCTACACACATGTTAAAATTTATTATTCACTATTATTTTATTATGCTACAATCACTGTATACCTCTAATCCATAAGCAAAAGTTGCCTTTAGTTCAGACAAACAAAACAAATAAATTCTTACTATATCTATTTCCTCTAACATTTATAAACTGGCACTAAGAAAGTACTTTGTTTCTTAAGAAAATTAGCCATTTTCTACTTTCTTGAAGTAATTTTTTAAAGTATAAAATGGGGCCATGAGTGGTGGCACACACCATTAATCCCAGAATTTGGGAGTTAAAGGCCAGCCTGGTCTACCTTAGTGAATTCTAGGATAGCCAAGCCTACACAGAGAGACTGCCTTGAGAGAGGAGAGGTAGGGGAAGGAAGGAGGGAAGAGGAGGGGAAAGAAGTGCAAGGGAAGGGGAAAGGAGGAGGAAAAGTACAAGAGTGGAGGAGGCAAAGGGGAGAAAGGGAAAGGAGGGGAGTGGAGAGGAGAAGACAGGACAGTAGCCCACCAAGGAGGAACATGCAAAGGCATCCCCACCAAGGAACATGCCTATCAGCACATTCTCTATTATAACCATGACATCACTACAAGCTCTGTCACTGTGAGTCCTTAAGCAACACACAGATCCTACCCAACTCCATGCCTAGCATGAAACACGTGGTAATGCCAAGTTACTACATTCACACTTCACTATCACTGAACAAAGCTATAAACTTTAGACAGAATAAACAAAACAGTAGCAAACTGAGTGAGATTTACCTGTATATCCATCAACACCTATCCCTTTTGCCTACTTCTGGCATCACCCAGCCTCAATTCAATGCACTAGAAATCTGTACATAAGAAAGGAAGCTGCAAGGCTGGCCTACTAATTCGAGATTAAGTATAAGTGTAGAATCACCACATGCCTCCCCCTACCCCCGAATCTCAACACCACCTATATCCAGTCTCCAAGCCAAAGTCAGCCTAACCACAAACCAGAGCTTAGAAGAACCAAAGTTCCAAGGGAGAGAAATCCCCCTCCATTGAGAACAACTGTGTTTACTTATTGCACTTCCATGGTACCTCACAACCTTCTGTAACTCCAGTTCCAAGGGATCCAACACCTTCTGGACTCTGCTGGTACCAGGCATACATGTGGTACACAGACATACACTCAGACAAAACACCCATACATATAAATTTTAACTTTTTAAAATTTTGTTAAATATAGTAAATATATTAATATTAATATAAGATGTGCTTCCAGGAAATCTTAGTTATAATTTAATTGTGACTGCAAATATTAAGGAAACATTAAAGAAAAAGTAAAACTAGTAAAAAATAAAACAAAATTACCAACTGCCAAGAATTGAGGTGGGGACGTAGAGATTTGGGATACACCAAACCATCAGGATTATTTCTTGCTATTCATAAACGATAAAATAAAGACAGTGAGTTTATGTAAAATTAGGATTCACCAGAGATTTCCTCTCAAAATTCATTTTTAAAATGAGCAACAGAAACAGATCAAGCATGCAACTGTGCCTTAAGATGGGGATTTCTATATTATATGTTGGGGGAGGTGTGCTTTGAGAAATGTGCTGAAGTTTAGTTATCATGATGTTCAGTCACTGACAGCAAGCAAGAAAGGGAGACAACATGATATACAGGGGATAGCCCTACATCATTTGCAAGTATCTGGTGTCCCAGAAGACATTTGAATGAGCCAAAAAGGGGCTTACAGTAAATTAAATCCATCTATCTGCAATGCTATTAATATACAAATAACCTTTACACAACTAAAAAATGGAAAATATATGCCAGGACCACAGGAGATGTCTGAAACCAGACTTTACAGAATTTTACAAAGTCACACAACATATCTATGACAATGCACACTAACAAACACAACTTATGATAATCCTGTCATTGTATAAACATCCTAGCACAGACTTATACAGACTGTTGCCATGTCGCTAAGCAATAATCTTATGACCACTATCAAAATGCAGTTCACTGTTGACCAATTTGGTTTTTTGCACATGACTATACATATTTTTCATATATATAGGTAGGGAGGTGTATAGAGGGGGAGTGAAGATACTAAAGACCAACTAAAAAATTAGTCACAACAGTTAGCTGCAGTTCTCTATGATGTAATGTTAGCAAGAGATAAAGTTGGGACAGGATCTGGATTTCAAGCAAGTGTTAGTGCATGTGTTAAGGCTTTTTTAATTGTCCTGTTAAAATTACTTTTGTTTCTTCTACAGTATTTAATGTAAGTTGCATTGATTGTACACTTTCTAATTGTGTTAGTGTGTTGAAACCAGGCATGTCTGTTATGGGAGTCTATCAACCAGCTTTTGTTTTATTGTCTTGAGTTTTATAAGACCTTGGTATGCTAAAAAAAAAAAAGCTTGTAAGTACTGGAAGAAGTAAGTCAGGCTTTAAGCAGAAGCAAGAAGGTAATGGGCTTGATTATTGTTGTTATAACAGCTTTAATTACATTAATTGCTAGCTTCTGCAATTGCTTTGACACAAGAAATTAAGACAGCTACTTTTGTTTATCATTTAGCAAAAAAATGTTACTAATGTGTTGAGTATACAAGATTTAGATAGGTATTTGGAAAAACAGATTGATGTTCTTTATCATATTCAAATTATTGGAAGGAGGATCAGAATTTAAGAGTAAGGAGCCATCTCAAGTGTCATGCCAAATACCAATGGATTTGTGTTACTTCTAAAATTTACAATGATAGTCATTATAATTAGGAAATGTTTAAAGATACTTGCAGCGTATTTGGCATAATTCTACAACCTCTCTGGATGTTTTAACTTTGCATAGTGAGATTATGAATTTCAAGAATGCTGCTCTGCTGAGTGTTGATACAGCAGATACTGCTGATAAAATTATCCATGGCTTGAGGTCAGTATCTGCGTTTTGGTCAAGCTACAAGAATGGCATATTGAGCTTGATCATGCTAGCCCTTTTTGTCCTGAGTATATTTTTATTCCTGCCCATCATGTTAAAGCTTGTCTTTAACAACATCAACATGTTGGTAGCCAAAGTACATGGCTTAAAACTGAAAATGGATCCCCAGACAGAGTTATTAAATTAATAGGCTGGCAAGCCAAGGACAGGAAAAATTCTGCACAGAGCCTTACCAACCTAAGACAAAAGTGCATTGCTTTTGATAATGCATATTCCACGACGGGTTAGGAAGGCATTCTTGGCAGAACAACCTAAGACAGGCTCAGTCTTGTTTATGAAATAAAACAGGGGTCAAGGCAGAGAGCTTTTGGGGCTGCTTGGCAAGAATCTGACATGGGCCAAGGACAAGGAAATGAATGGGCTGCTTGGCAGGAATATGACATTGGCCAAGGACAAGGAAGTAGGCTTCAGGTAGGAATCTGACATTAGGCTAGAACAAAGAAATAATTTCAGGCAGGAATCTAAATCTTAGGCTAAAACAAAGAAGTAGGCTTCAGGCATGAAAATGACTTTGGGCTAGGACAGGGAAGTAGGCCTAGATATTTTGGTCATCTTGATAAGCCCTTAGAAACAGTGATCATGGGAGAGATCACTGAACTTTGTTTATTGCCTTGCTTGTTCTTTGACTATTTGTGTTTACTGTCTTGTTTGTTCCTTGACTATTTGCATCTATTGTATGGATAGTTCCTCAACCTAGAATTGACCTTAATACTTACATGTAATTAAAATGGTATAAAAGCAGATTGGGAAAAAATAAAAAAATAAAACATCCCATGTGCAGTCACCAAAGGTAGACGCTGATGTGGATATCAAGAATCACTGACAGGAGCCTCATATAGCCGTCTCCTTAGAGGTCTGCCAAAGCCTGACATATTCAGAGGTAGATGCTCACAGCTAACCTTTGAACTGATCAAGGGGTTCCCAATGAAGGAGTTAGAGAGAAGACTGAAGGAGCTGAAAGAGTTTGCAGCCCCATGAGGAAAGCAACAATACCAACCAACCAGAGTTCCCAGGGTCTAAACCACCAGCCTGGGAGCACATAGGGAGGGACTCATGGCTCCAACTGTACATGTAGGGAAGGATGGCCTTGTTGGGCATAGGTGGAAGAGGTCCCATGAAAGCTGGAAGCTGAGTGTGGGGGGATTCAAGGGTGGGGAGGTGGGAATGGGGGGGCACATCCTCAAAGAAGCAGGAAGAGGGGAATGGGATAGGGGGTTCCTGGGTGGGGGTGGGGGGTGAATGGAGTAAGGGAATAACATCTGAAATGTAAATAAAATATCCAATAAAAAAATAAATTAATTTAAAAAATACAACAATTAGTTTAAAAAACAGTAACTTATAATAAAATAAAATGAGTATAACAATGCACTATAATAAAAGTTAGGTAAATGTTCTTTCTTTCTCTCACTGTTAAAATACTGTCTCCTACCATATTCAAACTTCTTTTCCTTGGGAAGTTGGGAGACAATGGGTGGGTAATGACACAGAATTAGAGTACTACTGACCTGAGGTTATACCAAGAGGATCATCAAGCCATGTCAATGTCAGTTGAGGATAACCAAAGCTATGAATAACATGAAACTGTAAAGTGAACTTTCAGAAAAGTAGTAACCAAAGGAGTTAAGAGAAAATGATACTTTGTAGTTGGTTCAGAACTTTACAAAGAGTTGCATGTTGACTCAAAAATTTAATAAGATGCTTCATAGCAATAGTGCTACAATTAGGTCACAGTGCAGCAAGTTCAAACACACCTCTATTTTAGCTAAAACACAGAGAAATATTGTGTTATAATTACTTTAATTTTATTCCTCTTTATACTACAGTTAGGGAATTAAATTATGTTTAACTGTTTTGAAGAACTGATAAACTTTATTTCAGAATTATAAAAGGGACATTACAAAATATATACCTTATTGGGTTTAAGTAGCTTGGCAGTAAGTATACTAGACTACATTGTCTCTCCCCTGAAATTCTACAGTGATATACTGGCTATGGTCCTTGAATTTAATCAGGCTATATACTGCTTACAATCAAGCCTTCCTAAAACAAACCATTCCCTTCCACTGTTTATAGACACTTGACAGGGCTGACAGGAAAAAAAAAATTCTTTCAGGGGAATGACTCTATTCTGAATATACACAGACTCTTAAACAATAACATAATAATTATTTGCATATGATTTGCATGGTATAGGTAATACTAAGAAATCTACAGATACTGAACATATGCAGGAAGATTATACAGATTGTATGTAAGATTTATGCCTGTCATGAAAGAAACTTTAATAATAATATGAGTTTTGATGTCTACAGGGGTTACAAAGGGATGACTATACTTAACTTTCAAATACTTTAAAACTGCTCTGTTCTCACTATTTACCCTCAGTTGAACAGTCAAATCCTTAGGAAGAGACTATATCTATTTTCTTCACAACTGTATTGATAGCAACAACATAATTTTTTTTATTATATATGTATCTTCATGATGGGAGGTATGTGTGGTACCATGAATGTGGAGGTCAGGAGACAACTCTACTGAATCAGTTCTCTCCTCACAGTTTTCTATGGATCCAGAGATTAAATTCAAGTCACCAGATTTGTATGGAAATTGCCTTTGTCTATTGAGCTATAGCACTGGTCCTAATAGCACAATCTCTGATGCATGGCAGATAACAGTGTTTGCAAGGGAACAAATACACTTTTTTAACACTTACAACTTGCATTCATTAGAAGTAATACAGAGGAGATTTTTGCCTTGGCAGAAAGGATAAAGTCTGTGACTTTAAAGATGCCTTTTCCATTTAATTTTTAAGACTGTATTTTAGATACAAATGTATGTTAGAAGGGTGTACATGTGTGTAAGTATAGATGCCTGTGGAGGCCAGAAGAGGATATATCTGGATACCCTAGAGCTAGTGTTACAGGTGGTACAGGTGATAGTGCTGGGTACCAAACTCAAGTTCCCTTAATCATGAACAGTTTCTGCAGCCATCCATTTGATTTTATGTGTCTATGATTCCTTCATGTGAGTTTCACTGGGAAGTCTAAGCAGCAATCTGAGTTTCTCCAGTTACTCCTTCTATATATCACCAAGATGAAAGACCTGAGATAATTCACTTATTGAGGAGAAAAAAGATGTTATGGTGGTTTGCATAAAAATGGCCCCCATAGGCTCATAGGGAGTGGTAATATTAGGAGGTGTGAGGTTGGAGTAGATGTGGCCTTATTGGAAGAAAGGTGTCACTGAGAGTGGGCTCTGAGGTTTCAGAAGCTCAAACCAGGCCCAGTGACTCACATGCTCTTCCTGATGCCTGCCAATCCAGATGTAGAACTCCCATGTCTGCCTGTGTGCCACCATGATTCTCACCATGACTAAACCTCTGAACTGTAAGCCAGCCTTGATTAAATGTTTTCCTTCATAAAAGTTGCCATGGTCATGGTGTATCATCAAAGCAATAAAATCCTAAGGAAGAAAACTGTTGAGGTTCTAATCCAAGATCAGGTGGACCTGGTGTTTTGAGCCTCTAGTCAGGGATCCAGATGGCAATGGTGGGAGCATGCAGCAGAGAAAGTGCACTCATCTCAATATCCATGAGGAAGGGGATAGGATGTCAAGTCTCTTTTAAGAGTATGCTTCCGCCGGGCGGTGGTGGCGCACACCTTTAATCCCAGCACTTGAGAGGCAGAGGCAGGCGGATTTCTGAGTTCGAGGCCAGCCTGGTCTACAGAGTGAGTTCCAGGACAGCCCAGGCTACACAGAGAAACCCTGTCTCGAAAAACCAAACCAAAAAAAAAAAAAAAAAAAGAGTATGCTTCCATTGGTCTAATGACCCCCTAAGACTCCTGGTCCCAGAAGTTCACAGCCTCTCATCTAGAGGATACATAATATTTATGCTCTACTACTAGACCAGGAGATCACACATGCTCTCAACCTCCTTCAATCACACCACCCCTGGGATTTCTCTCAAGTGGGTCTCCACAATTAAGGTCCCATCTCCTATAAATGATCATGCTCCCTATCTTCTACATTCTATAAACTCAGAGTCCCACCCCTTCTAGAAAGAGTTTTGTCAATTACTAGCCACAGAACCAATGCTCTATAAAAATTTGATAAGCTTCCTTCTTACATATAAGAAAATAGACACCTTGAACTAAGATCTGTGATAAGATTGAGTCATTTCAATTTTGTTTCTGGCTTGATTGGTCCAACACCATTCTAATATGTTTAAAGCAGGACTTTTTGGTCTGTTTTTCTCCCTCCTTCCTTGTAGGTGTTCTCTCTTTATCTGGGATCCAAACTAGTTCTATCATCAGTGATGTGTGCTCTGCAGCTGTATAGGGGTGAGGCAGTCTTGTGATTTGAGTCACTTCCCAGGAATACAGTTGACATCTGATTAGGCAGGATGATTTCTCCTGCCTTCTTAAGCCAGGGTTATTGCCTCTGTATAAGAAGTGGAATTTGGTGATTCCCTCTCCACTTTCAACCATCAGCCCCGTTAATCTTACTGAAGACTTCAGATTTATATGCAGTCTGTGCAGGTAGCCAGATGCCATATGCTGTTAATTTCTGATCCCATGAAGGCAGATCATACAGCTGGAAATGATCGAAGAGGAAAGCATATTCTTTTGTTCAATGAGACAAAGCCTGTTGTGTATTCTGCTTCTGTGCCTAAAAGATGTTTTCTCCCCCTTCTTCTTCTTACTACATAGTGTGTAGGGCTGAGAGTTTTGAACTCTACGCTTCAGAAATTACTTTTCCAGACAAAAGAGCAAAACAATGTTTGTTTAAATTGTTCTCTTGAATATGGCGGGGAGTGTTTACAACATTTCTGTGACGTTTTAATCCAAGAGGGAGTACTTTGAGAGACATTTAGAGTGCTTTTCACTACATCAGATGCTTTATAGCACTGGAACCTTTTTTAAAAAAAAAAATTCTTTCAAAGGTTGTAGCTCTGGGTGGAGAGACACAAAATGGCCCATGTATTCTCAAGGGTAAGAATGACTTGCTGCAACACAGACTTTCCCTCTAACTCTGGAAGCCTGTATCATTTTAAACTAACATAGTGCTCACATAATGGTTCATAAATTTGCATAGTCATGTCAGATCCCTTAATTAAGGCCCTGGGGGAGGGGAGAGGAGGAGAAAAGAGGAGCAGTGGGGGGGGAGGTGATATTAAAACATACAGGACAGTACTATATATTAAAGTAGTATTAGGGTAGACAGAGAAATTTTTGTTTCTTTTTGATGTTTGGCATGCTTGTCTAAAACATTTACCTGCTTGAAATCTCTGAGCATGCCATGAGCCATAACAATTCCACAAGAAAAGTATTCAAGTAATTGACCTGGTTTGTACAGACAGTTCCTTATACAGGAGGCAAGCTTTTAATGTGAGGCTTTTCAGAAGATTTTTATGAATTCCATCAGACAAAAGGAATGAATGTTCAATTGTTAGCTTTAAATTTCAAAAGGTACTTTTTAGCCTTTCATGTTTATATTTTTGTTTTCTATCTTTTAGCAAATTAAATTGTATTATACTATTATAAACATGGAATTAGTACCAAGTTCAAAGACTCAATTAGTGAGTCTTTCTTATATATAAGAAAATACATATAATATTTGAGTTACAGATCTTTGAAAATCTTCTGATATTTTATGATTTAAAAAAAAAAAAAGTTCACTTTTTTTGGATGGGAGGGAGAAATTCTGAGGATCAAATAGAACTGTCAAAGCACTATACCACTGAGCTACATCTCAAGCCTAAGTTGTTTTCCTTATTATTATTAATGTACTAAAAATTTGCTGGTTCCTAGAATACACTTCTGTGTTTCAGATTCCACACTGCCTTAACTTCTAACTGGAGAGACTAACAACAGGCAGGATATAAGCCCACACTTCCCTTCCTTTGGTTAAACAGAAAGGGGAAATGGATGCAGGACAGTAAACACTGAAGTAAAGGAGCTGCTCAAATGGTGAAGACTGAGCCTCTCCTGTCCTTCCCCACACTGTTTCCAGTGTCAGACAGCCACCATCTTCAAGTCTGCATGCCACACTTTTAATTTTGTTAAATACTTTCATCCAGATTGTCTCTAAAATATTCTACACTTGAGCTGGAGAGATGGCTCAGCAGTTAAGAGCACTGACTGCTCTTCCAGAGTTCCTGAGTTCAATTCCCAGCAACCACATGGTGGCTCACAACCATCTGTAATAGGATCTGATGCCTTCTTCTGGTGTGTCTGAAAACAGTGACAGTGTACTCACATACATTAAAAAAATTAAAAAGACTTTACACTTTACTTCAGGGAGCCTATGAGTCAAACAATGATGTATTATTTGTAAGTTTAATTCAAAACTACTAGAGAAAAGGAGGATGTGCAATTTGATAATAAACACTATATCAGGTAAGCTTAAAGTAATCTCATCAATAAGGTTTAACTCTGCCCTCGGGAGCACTCAACAGAAAACAAAATGGAAGATGAGAGCTACAAACACTAAGAGATAAAAATGAAGTCTCTTAAAAACATAAACTCAGAAAAAAAAAAAAAAGTAAGATGATGAGCAATCCATGAGTGAGCTGCCAACTTTAATAACTGTCAGCACATCTCACGTAAGGACAGTCAACCACTAGAGGGCCTACATCAAGAGTCACAAGCTCTTTTACTGACTGTGAATTGCTAGATTCCAGTAGAATTATCTAGATTTAAAAGAAAAAAGTTGAGGGACCAGAGGGAGAGAAACAACAACCTTAACACAGTTGCCAAGGACACCCTGATAGCCTGCAGCATCATGCATTATACACCCTGTGTCATCAATGCATCATCAATCATCCTGTGAAACTAGTTCAAACTTAGGAATCTGCCTATCACAGCTCCTAAAGCATTATCCTCCTCTGAAACCTTCGAGGTGAAACCATAAAGCACTCTCAGTTGTGCATGCCTACAGATGTGGCTTGCTGGACATCTGTATCAATAATCAGTTTCTGTTTCAAAGTCTTAGTGCTACTGAAGCTACTGTGTAATCTGACTTCACTGCCTAACAGATAAGCAGTGAGGCTCTATATTGGCACTCATTTTCCAGAAGAGGACAGAAAAGAAAAGCACCATTTATTAAGATCCTGACAGAGATTGGTCACTAAAATATATAACCAGTCTGCTTTAATTAGGACACAGACATACTAATAAGTGTACGTAAATACACACAGTAAATTGACTGACGTACTATGTGAACTCTCAGTTAGTGCATTTTGTTAAAATTTGCAAGGAAGTACTAGTATTATACCTGCTAAGATTTCGTAAGGCAGGGAGATGATGCTACTTTTTATAAAATGCAAACATATAGCCAGGCAATTCTTGAAACTGTGTGGGATTACCAACTGTTCCAAACTATAGTGAAAGTAAGGGCTCTGTGACAGTTTGAATGAGGAATGGCCACCACAACCCATAGGTTCATATACTACATGCCTAGTCACCAGGGAGTAGAGCTGTATGAGGATTAGGAGTAGGTATGACTTTGTTAGAATAGGTATGTGTTGGAGGAGGTGTGTTAGTAGGGATAGGCTCTGAGAGTCCAAAAGGGTAGCTCACTGACTGAACACTCGGGGCCTATCTAGATACCTCATTAGCACGGAGAACTCCAGGTTTTTATGCTATGTGACTGACTGCCATGGTCCTCTCGGTGGGTGTCCTGGTTACGTTGTTCCAAAGCAGTGAGGCAGGGAGTTTGCCCCACTCCTATAGTTCTCAATTCTGAGATTTACAAGGTTTGGACTCAATCAACCTTACCAGTTCTTCTGTCTGGTGAAATAGTCCACTTGCCCCACATCTCTGTTTCTCTGCTTCTGTCTGTCTCCCTCTCTCTGCTTGTCTGTCTCTATATCTCTGTTATTTTCTTTCTCTGTGTACCTCTGTCACTCCTCTCTATGTGTTCCCCTCAAGTCCCCCTGCCCTGTGAGCCTCCTTCTTCTGGATCAAATGTAAGCTCTTTGCTATTGCTCCAGTAGCTTCAAACTCAAAGAGATGGTTGCTTCTGAAGTGCTGGATATGCCACCACAACATACAGGATTGCTCATTTTAATAGAGTTTAGTATTCTAAGAATAGGTAGGGTGCTGGTAGTATACACCTTTAATCCCAGCACTCAAGAGACAGAGGCAGGCAGATCTCTGAGGTCAGCCTGATTTACATACAGAGTAAGTTACAGGATAACCAAGACCACACAGAGAATACCCTGTCTCAAAAAACAAAAACAAACCAACAAAAAAAAACTCTAAGAACAATAAACTAGCTATAAAATGGGAACAGAAAAACATTCCTCTGATTTTCAAATGTCATTCCATGGAACACTAGAATTGCATGAGAACTACATTAAGTGTTTGATGAAAGAAAGAATATTAGTTTAAAAAAAATACTTTTCAATAGTTCTATGAAATCTCACAGTAGGATATGGAGACCTAGTATATAGAATACCATAGAATAAGACCAGCCAGATGGCTCTGTAGATAAGGTGCTTGCCACTAAGCCTGACCATCTAAGTTCAATCCCTGTAACACAACGGTGAAAAAGCAACTCCTACAGGTTATCCTCTGACTTCCACGTGTCCAATACAGCTTGTATACACCTATACAGAAACATACAAAATAAATACATGCAAAATTTTTTTCAATGTCATAGAACAGCTTCATAATGTTCATTTTTGGGTGGAGGAGGGGAAAACAATGTCTCTCTGTTTAACCCTGGCTGTCCTGGAATTCACTGGGTAGACTCTGCCTGCCTCCAAAGTAAGATTAAAGGTGTGAACCACCATGGCCCATCTATGTTTATTCTTTACATGCAAGGAGTAAGAGTATTTTTTTTCTATCGTGGTATTCTTAGTTATGTTTATTAAGGCAGAACCAAATAGATTCAAATATTAATCTGAGCAACTCTGTCACCAGAAAACTTTGAAAACTTAATGATTTAATAAATAGTTCTGCTTTTCTCCTAACACTTCCTTTGTACTCCCTATGACCATCCTGGTCTTCTGTGAGTAAATCTTCTTCCTTTTCAAAAATTCAGTTAAAATATGCTTTCTTTCAAGAAGTTTCTTGCTAAGTTTTCTCATGGAAGGGACTGTAATTAGAAAATGAAAACACGAAAAATAAAGTGGAAGTTACAAACAATGAGCACCCCAACATGTTTGTACATTTTTAGGTAGTACTATAGTCTGAGTTTTATCCTCTTTAAATTGTGATTCTCAACTCTCACAATTTTATTTCTTGGATGGAATCAAGGTCTTTCTAACCATTTGTGAAAACAGAATCCTAGGAAGAAAGAGCAGATGGCTGGAACCACAGTACTTCCTATCCAGCTGGGAAGGTTACTGTTTTCAAATGTTATTTCCATTGTGTTTAATGTGGCTCAAGGGCCTTTTGCTAGCACCTTTTTTATTTGCCATGTGTTCTGCCCAACTCTTAGTGGGAAAAAGGACTCTGGTCAAGACTTTGATTCTAGGAATTAACCAGCCATCATGGCTAGCAAGATTAAAAGCCTTCTCAGACAGATTGCACTAGAGTTTTTTAAATACCCTGTTTAGAAATGACTTTATGAACTGAAATTAGGTCTGTTATTTCATGGCTAATAGAGAGAATGGACTGAGTGCTGTAATTTTATATGATGTATGCCTCTGGCAACAGATGTATTTTTAGTTCTTATATTGCTTTTTAACTTATGAAAACTAAAATACTGTTGTGACTGGTGTCTTAGGAAATCCATGAGCATGGCTAGGGGGATTTCCCTACTTACAACTATATTCCCAGTTACTTTTTCTAAATTCTTAAGCATGAAACTAGGTTTTATTGATGTATGTTTGCTTGTTTGTTTGTTTCTTTGTTTGTTTTTAATGATTAAATGTCCTAAATTATATTTTATAAATTTGCTCAAAATATAATGTTATCTTAGACATTAACCCTTTCCATCTAATTTCATTCATTATTCAATAAGCCTGTGTGTATACACATTAAAATTCTGGGAATATGTCAGGGTATAGACGAAAATAGGTACTCATCACGGCTTTCTTGTCAAGAAATTCATTTACTCAGCATTAATTGAAAATATGTATTATTTCAGGTTTTGTGTTTTGGATTCAAAGACTTAAAAAACAAATAAGAATCTTGTATGACAGCCTATACCAGCGGTTCTCAACCTGTGAGTCGTGGCCCCTGTTGGGAGGTAGGGGTTATGGTCAAACTACCCTTTCACAGCGGTCACCTAAGACTATTAAAAACTCAGATATTTACATTATAATTCATAAAAGTAGCAAAATTAGTTATGAAGTAGCAATGAAAATAATTTTATGGATGGGTATCACCATAACATGAGGAACTTTTACAGGGTCACAGCATTATGAAGGCTCAGTACTACTATGCAATTGTTACAGTATGACACCCATGGGATGCTGATGTGTGACAGAGGCAACTACAATAGATGTAGCTGTTTTGAGAGTAAACATGGCTGGCACAAAAACATATAGGTCACAGAACTGACTAGCAGACGCAGATATAAATGTGTGCATCTATAAGCATTCAGTTTTTGACCAAAAAATATATACTAGAGAAAAGACATTTCTTCAACAAATTGTGTTAGGAAAACTAGGGATCTATATGCCAAAGAATGAAAGCATTTCCCACCTGTACAAAATCATCATCAAAGATATTACTGTAAGACTGTAACTCTGGATCTTTAGAGGAAAAACATTTCAAGACAGAAATACAGGTAAGGACTGCTGACTAGAGCTATAGTTGCTCAGAAATGTCACCAAATGACAAATGGGGACCTCATAAGATTAAATGGATTCTGCATAGCAAAGGAAATAGCTAATTGAGCAAAGAAGCAACCTACAAACACAGGAGAAAGTCTTTGCTATTTATTTATTTATTAGACAGAGGACTGGTATCTAGAATCAACAGAAGAATTCAAAATCTAATAACAAAAACAAACAACTCTATCAAAAAAAAAAAAAAAAAAAAAACCAACATGAGCTAATGAACACACAGTTCTCAGGAGATGAAACACAAATGCCCGGTAAAACAAATGAAGGAAAATATCTGGCCTTACTAGTCATTCCCAAAATGTAAATTAAAACTACACTGAGAGTTTGCCTCACCCCAGTCAGAATGACAGGCTTAAAAAACAAATGAAGCTTCTGGGCTAAAATTCAATAATCAGTGAGTGAATACCATGTATGTTCTTTTGTGATTGGGTTACTTCACTCAGGATGATATTTTCTAGTTCCATCCATTTACAGAAGAATTTATCAAATTCATTGTTTTTAATAGCTGAGTAATATTCCATTGT
The DNA here is from genome assembly GCA_021653895.1 of Mastomys natalensis. Classification (NCBI taxonomy): domain Eukaryota; kingdom Metazoa; phylum Chordata; class Mammalia; order Rodentia; family Muridae; genus Mastomys; species Mastomys natalensis. Next base: position 71,497 of record JAJTUV010001478.1, on the reverse strand, counting down.
ATAAATGTACCACATTTTTTGTATCCATTCCTCTGTTGAAGGGCATCTGGGTTCTTTCCAGTTTCTGGCTATTATAAATAAAGCTGCTATGAACATAGTGGAGCATATGTCCTTGTTATGTGTTAGAGCATCTTCTGGGTATATGCCCAGGAGTGGTATAGCTGGGTCCTCAGGTAGTGATATGTCCAATTTTCTGAGGAACCGCCAGACTATTTTCCATAGTGGTTGCACCATCTTGCAATCCCACCAACAATGGAGGATTAAACTCACAGACCACATAAAGCTCATGAAGAATGATGACCAAGTAGGGGGGGCTTCAGTCCTTCTTAGAAGGAGTAACAAAATACTCAAGGGAGCAAATATGGAGACACAGTGCAGGACAGAAACTGAAGGAGGGGCCGTCTACAGACCATTCCACCTGGATATCCATCCCATGTGCAGTCACCAAAGGTAGACGCTGATGTGGATGTCAGATGTACATGCTGACAGGAGCCTGATATAGCTGTCTCCTTAGAAGTCTGCAAGAGTCTGACATACTCAGAGGCAGATGCTCACAGCTAACCATCAAACTGATCATTGGGTTCCCAATGGAGAAGATAGAGTGAAGACTGAAGGAGTTGAAAGGATTGGTGACACCATGAGGAAAGCAACAATCCCAACCAACCAGAGCCCCCAGGGTCTAAACCACCAGCCTGGGAGCGCTTAGGGAGGGACCCATGGCTCCAGCTATATATGCAAGGGAGCTATATATAAGTGGGAGAAGAGATTCTTGGTCCCATGAAGGCTGGGCGTCATGGGGGGGGGGCGATATTCGAGGGTGGGGAGGTGAGATACGGGGGAAGGTGGGTGGTGGTAAACCAACGTGGAGGCAGGAGGAGGGGGGAAGGGATAGTGAGTTCCTGGGAGGGGGGGGGGGAAATGGGGTAAGGAGAGAACATCTGAAATGTAAATAAAATTTCCAATAAAAAAAAAAAAAAATGAAGTGGCTTGGGAGATGACGGCTCAGAGAGGACTGAAGGTCCATCTATGCCAAGCACCAGGTAAAGGCTGAATGTAAAAGCTGAACCAGCCTGGGGTCTGCACACGGGTTCTCCCTGTGGTCGGTCTTATGCCTCTTCCTCCATTTGCCCTGATTTTGTTTCCTTTACTCTTTACTTCATCCTTATCTGATTATCAAACAGAAAATTTACAATCTCAGCAACTGAAGTTTATTTTCAGATTTCTTTCAGCTTTCATTCATTTTCCACCATAGCAAAACAAAACCAAAAAAGTTAAGCATAAGAAAAGCACTCAGTCACTGAAACAACTAAAACAGCAATGATCCTGGCAAGAAAGCCAAGCGACTAAAGCCTCCTGGGACTAACTGAAGACGCAGAGAAATGTTGCACCCACTTTTTAAAATTTCTTCACTGTATCTCATAGAATTCCGACTCAGAATTTTACTTCTGCATATATTTATTCAAGAAATATAGCATGTGCCCACAAAAAGTCTTGATGGATGTTCACAGAAGATGTACTCAAAATGGCCAAAATCTAGCACATTCCAAGTATGGGTCAATAGAACAAAGTATTTAAAATGTTAAATTCATACAAGCAAATCTACTTTTCACATTAAGAAATTAACTACTAAAACCTCTAGCAACAAAGAAACCCTTCAAACATCTTACTGTTGGATGAAAGGAGCCTTATATAAAAGCATACATAACCATTAGGTTCCATTTATATGAAGTTCTATAACAGGCAGAACTAATCTATGCTGGGGGAAAATCAGAACATTAGTTGCCTCTGGGAAGAGAACTGTAGGGAAAAACTTTCCAGAGTGATGGGTTAAGTTCGATGTCTTAATATAGGTTTAGTTAAGCAGGTGTATACATTTCTCAAAAGTTCACTTCAGATTTGTACATATTGTGGTTTTCAATTTAATCTTAAAAGAAAAAATGATCAAACAAATACTAAGCTCTAATGCTGTGCATACGGAAGTGCTTAGAGGTAAAGTATACAGATGTCTCAAATTTACTTTGAAATTCATACAAAAAGATGCAATGGGTTGATAGATGGATAGATCTAAAATAAAGCAAGTATTATGAGATGTTAATTATAGAATGTAGGTGGTAAATAAATGTGCATATTGATCATACAATTTTTCCATATGTTAGAAATTTTTCAAAATGAAATGTTAGGAAGAAAATAGTAAACTTTGATCTCCAACTCAAATTACTTTTGCTCAATCTCCAGGGAAAGTCTCATTTATGGCAAACAAAATCAACTTCCCTCTTCTCTGACCACCAGACAGGCACACTCTATGCTACTTAGCTCCGAGTCTGAACTGGTAAACTAGCAAGTATGCCCAGAGGGCACACTGGTCTCTAAGGATGAGCCAAACAGGAAACTCACTGGGCAAACCCATCAAGGAATGGTTACACTACTTCTGACTGTCAGAGCACCTTCCCTGACTTTCTTGAGCCAAAAAAATGAAAAGCACTTTTAACCAACACTAAATCCCCTTTAGGGGAGTCTGCTACCAACACCCAAACAGTCCTCAACATTCTAAGGCAGCTTTTCTGCTCTAAGTACATCCAGAAGTACCTTCTAACAAAAACACACACAGCTTTGAATTGCAACATGGGACAGATTTATGAAATATGGAAGACATTAAGGTATTCCTTTCTCTCTGAAAATAAAGATTGCAGACTCATAAACAATGCCTTGAGGCATTTCAGCAGCTTGATCCACAGTACATGTTTTACCTTTTGAGACAATCAAAAACTGTTGGGTACAGGAAGCCAGAAACAGCAAGAATCTGGCTTAATAAGAAGGATGAATAAATGTTTTTTATAGAAATCACTTAGCATTTGTAAAAGGTTTATTTACATGTGACAAGGCTGACCAGATACCACTTGTGCACAGATCAGTTCTTCTGACACATCTGATATCAACTGACTTCTCCTGACAGTGGCATCAAGCAGGGCCCAGAGCCCATCTGTCATCATTTCCATCAGCTACATCTGCTGGGGTTAATAATTCCTTTTTCCAATTTTCTCCAGACAGAGAAAACCACTTAACTGGTTTTCAACATTCTAACCTAACCCAAAGTTTTTCTTTTGAGTTCCATCAGAAATGAAGCCTGAAATCTGCAGAAGTGGATTTCCTTAGGTAGCCTCTGTCTTTGAAGTCAGACAAGTAAAAGAATCATGGTTGAAAAGCCTCCCAGAGAATACAACTTAACAAACATACCATCTTTGAATAGATAATGCCAAGGGATAGAAGGGAAATTCTCTCTTAAAATGCTATTTTAACAGTTATCTCAGAATGTTCTATGAGCTGATGATCCTATTGAGCCAAAACAGCCTATTTAGAGGCCCCAGAATTCTTTGCCAGGACACAAGCAGTATCTTGAAAAGTCCAAGTTTTCAAAGATAATGAATTAGTGTTGTGTTCTGAGACCCTAGGGTATCCATGAGTCAGATTCTACAGTCTTATTTATACCATCTATAAAATTAGCCAAATTCTCTGCTGATATTCAAAGGGTTGGCCTCCTCATACAATAGCAAGGAATGCTGTTATGGTCTCATTCCTTCTGGTGAGAAATGATGCCCTGTGCAGTGCATATAAAGAGGACTGACCCAAAATGATGTTATTCACAACAAAATAATGCACACAAGTAGAGAATGAATATCCTATGTGCACCAAAGTCAAAATCCAAGTTTCCTCCCCAAATTTCATTTTTGTGCTTTTCTTACTAGGCAACTTTTTATGAGTAGCCTGTTAATCACTTGGCAGCTGCTATTATTTTAATCTTAAATATCCCTCCAAACACCTGTGTATTTAAAGCTAAAATTGGAGTCCAAGGAATTTATTTAGTAAAAGACTCCATGAAAGACTAGTAAGGACATGAGGAAATAAGACAGAAGAAATCAGTATAGAATATGTTAGCAAAAATGTAATTCTACAAAGAATTCAAAAATAATAGACTACGTGCCTTGGAATATTCTGTACCTTGCTCTGATCTGATGGGCAAGGCCGTTTGGTTTTTTTTTTTTTTTTTTTTTACACCAACCTGAATTGTTAACCCATTTTTGAGACACTGGGGAAATGGCTCAGCAGTTAAGAACAAGTATTCTTCTTGCAAAAGATCCAGGTTAGGTTCTCAGCACTCATACCAGACAGTTCACAACCACCTATAACTCTGCCTCCATTGTCTCTGGCCTCCCATAAGCCGACAAACACATAAAAACATAATTAAAAATAAAAAAAGTCATTTTAGAAGAAAAGATTCTTAGAAAATTATCGATAATCTCCCCAATGCATACCTGAAACACTCAGTGCAGTATTGCTTAGCATCTCCTTCCAGCTGTGTGTCTCAGCCATGTATAAAGGTGGGATTCTTCACAGCAGGAGGACAGAGGAGGGTTATTAAAGCTTAGGTTCAAACTAGTTAAACAATTCTAAAGCTGACCTGCCCAAATAAGTTGCTTTTTCTCAGCATAGTTACCTTCAACTTTAAAAGGCAGGGTAGCAAAATCATTGATCTACTTCAAAAAAAAAAAAAGAAAGAAAGAAAGAAAAAAAGAAATTTTTAACTACAAAAATCTCTAAACAGACTGAAGTTTCAACCCCTACTAGAAAGTCTTAACGTTTACAGGCATGTAATTGCAATGTGTCAGCTTGGCTATATGAACTCTATTTTACAGAATTCCTTTCCCGATACATTCCTAATTGAGGTGGGACATAAAAGAGACTTTGCTGTACTAGATTTAGAGAGCACAGTGTAGTAACAACCATGTGTAGTTCACAGAGGACACATTCGTCTGCTGCTTAAGTCTGTAGTATGAGTCAACAGCCAGACAGAGAATTACTTTATCTTCCCCTAAATCCTGAGTCATACTAAGGGTGCCAGCTTCTCCTGCAGTCTTCCCATATCCTCGAGGTCAGAGGCAGCAAGAATGGAAGCAGTTTCAGTCCATCCTTGTGAGTTCCAACACATATACGCTGACTAGCTTCTCAGCAGCATTTCCTATGCACTTTCTGTCCCTGCCAACTTCCTTGCAAATTTCACATTCCAGCATGAAACACAAAGATAACATCCTTGCTTAGGGATGGGACCTTAAGAAATTGAGGGAACTTAGTATTCTCTTACAGTTTCTACTCCTTTGATTACCTATTGATTTAAGACTTCAGAAAAGTTATAAACAATGAAATATAAAGAAAAAACTTAAAAATACTTACAGATGCTTAACCAAATCTATTTCAAAAACAGTACCACAAAATAAGTCAATTTTAAGAATTACTAAGACTAAATGAGTGAGGAAAATTAATGGAAATCTGCAGGTACCTGGAGTTAGGGGCACGGGAGGAATCTCTAGGAAGTATCAGAGACCCAGGATGGAGAAGGCTCCCAGGAGTCAATGAAGGGGATCTCAGTCAAGAAGCGGATGTCATCAAGGAGGAACATGGAATCTGAAGAGGCAACCTCCCATAGCCAGGCAAGACCCCCAGTGGAGGGATAAAGACCCAACCCACCCACAAAACTTTTGACCAAAAATTTATCCTGTCTAAAAGAAATGCAGGACAACGATATAGCAGAAACTGAAGGAATGACCAAACAATAACGGACCCAACTTGAGACCCATCTCATGTGCAAGCACCAATCCCTGACACTATTAAAGACACTCTGCAATGCTTGCAGACAGGAGCCTAGCAAACTGTCCTCTGAGAGGCTCTACCCAGCAGCTGACTGAAACAGATGCTGATACCCACAGACAAACACTGGACGGAGGTTGGGGACTCTTATGGAAGAGTTGAGGGAAGGACTGAAAACCCTGAAGGGTAAAGGAACTCCACAAGAAGTCCAGCTCCAACCTGGAACCCTGAGAGCTCTCAGAGACTGAGACACCAACCAAAGAGCATATACAGGTTAGACTGAGCCCCCACCCCCACCCAGTACATATGTAGCAGATGTGCAGCTCAGTTTCCATGTGGGTCCCCCAACAACTAGAGTGGTGGCTATCCCTAAAGCAGTAGCCTAACTATGGAATCCTTTCCCCTAACAGGGCTGCTTTGTCTGGCCTCAGTGGTAGAGACCAATCCTACAGAAACTTGATGGGCCAGGGTAGGGGAATTCTGGCAGGTGGCACTCTCTCAAGACAAACATTAATTTTACTGCCTCTTTGCAAATACTATCATCCAACATAACATAATGACTTGTTTTCAACATAGGTTTTTCAATTTCAATTTGAAATTTTCAATTTCAAATAGGTTTGTTGGCTGAAAGAATAAAGTCGAAATCAAGATGATTTGTGTTAACGTGTGAAGATGTGACATTGTGAAGACATTTATATTGTCTTCAAACTAAGAGGAATTAAACTAGGATACTCTCCCATGCACAAAACAGGCTGTAAGGTTACAGTGTTAAATAAGGAGAATACAACATGGTTACTGACAAGTTCCAAATTTCATTTTATTTTTCATTTATAAACTTCACTAGACAAAGAAATGTATAGTATTTTCCCCTCTTTCTAACTAAAACTGTTTTACAGTATTTGAAGCTTCTATTGAGTAAACTACCCACATGGCACTTTTTAAAAATGATCCTTAGAAAGAAGTAAATTTGCTATGATTCAGTGGCTGGCTGCATTTAAGATATATTTTTCTCTACATACAGAATATTCTATGAGAGAGGAAGCTAAGTGGGATCTTAGGATCCATGAAGTCACTACCAGTATACTGGGACAGGTCCAGGTTCTATCTAACCAAATCCACATAGTAGGAGCAAGAAAAGCTGATTATCTACTCACTCAACCCCAAACCATACTTAAAATTTGTATGTCAAAAATATGCTTTTTAATAAAATAGAAGCTGTATAAAATTCAACAAAAGTTCCAAAATGTCATATAAAGAGCTACCTTTTCCTCTTTCCATTCCCAGCATATTCCTTGCCCCCATTTCAAACTCCAGAGAACAGAGGAGGAAGACAGGAGAGGTAGAAAAGAAGCAATCTGAGGTACAAAACAATACAGGAAACACAAAGGCGCTGGGCGGTGGTGGCGCACACCTTTAATCCCAGCACTTGGAAGGCAGAGGCAGGCGGATTTCTGAGTTCGAGGCCAGCCTAGTCTACAAAGTGAGTTCCAGTACAGTCAGAGATACACAGAGAAACCCTGTCTCGAAAAACCAAAAAAAAAAAAAAAAAAAAAAGTTGTGGATAATAAAAGCTCTTGGTTTTTACAAAGAGGATCCATTGTATATCCAATGATGCTTTTTATTTTTTTTTTGCCTATGGAATTGCTGAAGCCACACCTCCTACTTCAAATACAACCCAGCCAATAACATCATCTTATAATGAGTCCTCAAACTTCATGACTCTGTGGTGTGTGTGTGTGTGTGTGTGTTGTGTGTGTGTGTGTGTGTATCTGTGCACGTGCACATGAGTACAATGTTCTCAGAGACAGAGGTGTCAGGTCTCCCTAGAGATGAAGTTATAGATAGCTGTGAATTGCCCAGTGTGGGTGCTAGGAACTGAACTCAGGCTTCATTGCCAAGAACAGTGTGCATTCTTAACCACTGAGCCATCTCTCCAGCCCCTGGTTTGGTGTTTTTGATAAGGATGTTCATCCTTACTCCTCTCGTTTCCTGATCATTCTGTTTTCCTAGAAAAAAGAAACAAACAAACAAAACATAACTCCCTCTAAAAAACTGTTCATCTTAACCTGTCATGACATCAGAGATTTCTCAGTAAAGGTAATCTAAAGCACTACTGTTTCTAGGTTGATTTTCAGGAAACGTTGAGCTGTGCCTATGTCACAAATGCATAATTCTTCTAAAAAGATATCCTGAGCCAAAACCTCAACCTATTATAGAAAGCTTGAATTCTTCTAGAAGAAACTTCACAGATCTCAGGTCCACAATCTGTAAATTGAACCTCAAAGTCTCAGAGTCTATTGGTGTAGACTCTCACTAAAGGAACTAAAGGGAAATAATAATTGCAAATTATTACTTACATGTAGCTTTTCTTCTTGTTGCTTTCTAAAGACAAGGAAAATGAAAATAAAACCACCACCACAACAAAGGAGCTACTGAAGAGTCAGATGTGCCTTGGGCTATACCAAGGCACTTAAGGATCACCTTTCCTTCCTCAGGCTTGCATGGTGCTAAGACAGACTGCAGCCTTCCATTTGTCTTGAGCCATTTCTCTGTATGTCATCTGGTTGATGCAGCTGTGGGGCTGCCAATTCACCCTGGAGCCCTCCATTTTAATCAGTATCACATAAAGTTTAACACATGCTTTGAAATCCGCACCAGATCCAAAGTTTTGCCTGGGGGGTGGGGTTATATGCTTGCTGCAGAAACACATACCATCCCAGCTGCTACTCCACAAGCAATTATCTTTCACCTTTGGCTGAACCAAAAGAACTGTCAACACCAGCACACTGCCAAACAGGATAGAGGTTATGGGGTCAAACAGGAAAGATGGCTGGATGTTCTGGGGTTCAGACTGACCATCTGTTAATCCTACTGGCTGCATGGAAGAAGCATTCTCTTTAGTTACAGATCCCAAGAAAGCAGAGGCATGAGAGCAGCATGGGTGCACTAAATTTAGAAGACTTTCCAGTAGTGAATACAGGAAAAGCAAAACCCCCTGATGCACTAAGCCAGTCCAGTGGGAAAAGATAACTCAGATCAGAGAACACACACACATCACCACATATCGATGGTGAAAATTTTTACCAAGACTCGCAAGTAAACTCCATACATTTAAGAACAAGATGAAGTACTCTTAAAGTTATTTGTTAAGTACACAAGACAAAAGAAATTTGCCACTGATAATTTTGAAAAGAAAACTGAATAAAAGAAAAAGAAGCCCAGAATAAACCCCTTATATAACCCCAAGGTGTGTGTGTGTGTGTGTGTTATATGTATGTATATATATATATATATATGTATATGTATATGTATATGTGTGTGCTCACATACATGCATAGACAGAAAATAAAACATGCACTTCTCTAAAATGTATACTCTGCACTCTGAAACATGTGACCATTCTACCTCTTCCACAACTAGAATCACTCTCATGACCAATCAATCAAATGGGTTTTGCCTCATGTGCTGCTTGATCTGTCTGTGAAAGCTGGCCTAGACTTCTACATTAAAGAGCACTCTTGGGTCAGAGCAGCAGGAAGTGTATCCTGCTGACTCACATGTCAGGGTAGATACTAATCATACATAGCAGGACCATAAGCCGTGGCAGTTCACTACTCTCCATCATTTAGACTCAAGTGTTCTAAAAGCAATTCGGTGAGCCCAATTTTTAGGAAACAACAATCCACTAGTACATACAACTTTTCTTTTTCATGTTAAATAGGGGAAAAAACTAAACTTTACTAACATTGGTGAAACACACTGATACTTGCATTTTTCCATGTCTCTCATGTGTGACATAGGCTTCTCAGGATACACACATACTAAAGAAAGACCGCTAATACATAAATTTAGACAGTAAGACATTTGCTGAATTCGTTCTACATATTAAGAAGTGGGGGAAAAAAAATCACCAATCATGTTGAAAAATAAGAAAAGAGTAAAGAGGGATGAACTGACAGAACAAAGTCATAGCCCAGACATAGCTGGAAGCAACAATGCCAACTGTGGGAATGAATCATCTCACTGAAGACTGGGCTAACAGCCATGAAGAATGGAGAGCACGCACAATAAGGAAGAAGTATGTGCAAAGCCAACAGCCCTACTTAGAAGCCCTCAGTTTCACTATAACAATGGTTAAGACGAAAGAAAAAGAGACAATTTCTTCACAAAAAAGTAAACTATTCAAAGTAAAATGTCCTTTTAAGATCACACTGAATAGTATTAGAATTTAAGTAGACTGAAGTTTTAAGTACTGTGTTCACAATACCATGACCAAAACATTTTATAAAAGAGGCTATGACAGCAGAGTAAAGGCACGGTTAAGAGGTATCTGGAGCAGCCGCTATAAACTGATATCTTGATCCATAAGTAGGAGGTAGACAATATGTTGGAAATGGAACAGATATTTTGAAAACTCAAAGCCCACTCCCAATGACACACCTCCTCCAATAAGTCCACACCTCCTAATCCTTCCCAAACAGTTCCAACTGCAGACCAAGTACTCACACATATGAACCTATAGGGACCGCTCTCATTCAAACCACCAGCGTTCTCTTCTATCATCTTTAGCAGTTTCAACTCAAAATTAAAGCATCTTCTGTTGTTCCTTTGACATCCATTTCCTCTGTACTACTGTGTGACAGGAATAAGGAGAGAAAAGAACAAAGACAAAACTACAGAAAAGCCAGGTTTGCTGACATGCATTTGTAACCTTAGAACACAGGAAGCTGAGCCAGAAGAATCATAAGTTCAAAGCCAGTCTAAACTACACAGCATGAAAAAATTTGTAAGGGGGGAATCATAGCTAAGACAAAGTTCATGAATATAATTTTATCGAACTTGGTCACTGACAACCAAAAAATAAAACAAGGAAATGCAGTGTGCTCAAATTATTCTTACACACCTATCTATCTGATATCTGTACTAAGCAACCCGGACGTTTACAAACATCTTGAACCTATTTGTCAATATGTTTGTGACACACTGATGTTGTGAATGAAACTGAACTGAGAGATAGTTATAACTTTATTCAACCTTTTCTACAGTGCTCTTTTCACAAATCATGAAGAAACTAAAAAACAAACATCGCAGAATATATCACTGATTCTGATTCTGATCCTGATAGTAGATCTTGATCATGTAAATGGCTCCCACAATGTAACTGAACATATTTCGGGGAGTACAGAAACTCCCAAATGTCACATGAAAAATGCATATGTCCATGATGGTTTTTCTAAGGGGAGAATTCATGACTTTATAGCTTCCTGAAAGGCTTATATACCTGAAATGCCATGGACACTGATATAGATTGCTTCCTTCTGAAATATTAAAAGAACAGATTACTTAAAGATTTACTAAGAAAGAGGACAACAGTCAAACAATCAGGTAATCACATTCTTCATGGGGCATCTGGGAGATCTGAGTTTTTAACAACTACAAAGAGTTGAACTCACTGTTTTGGGAAGAAAGCTGTACTGTTTCCTGACAACTGCTTGATGAGCTATTTAGAAGAGAAAGGTCCAAATTGGTAACAGATTTTACCCTAAGTAAAAGAAGTAGTAGTAAAAAAGAGAAACCTCTCATCCTCAGATGATACAGCACCAGATAAAATTCTCATCCCGAAGGGCAGTACAGCTCTCAAAAATAGGCTAAGATCACCATGGTTCAAACCAGCCCTTAACTGGCAACCTTTATTTTATTTTATTTTTTTTTTTTTTTTTTTGGTGTGGTGGCACACATCTTTAATCCCAGCACTTGAGAGGCAGAGAGGCAGGCGGATTCTGAGTTCCTGGCCAGCCTAGTCTACAGAGTGAGTTCCAGGATAGCCAGGACTACACAGAGAAACCCTGTCTCGAAGAAAAACAAAAACAACCAAAACAAAACAAACCCAAAAAAACCAACAACAACAACAAAAAAGCCCAAAATCAACAATATCAACTTGGAATGGTCATTATTCTCTAGCAAATGACTCGATGAACTTTGCTTTTAAAACAAAAATCTTCCTTAACCTGCAGACAAACCTCAAATCTCGACTCTTGAGTACATATGCAAATTTGCTTAAGAGATGGTAGTGGCTTCAATTTGAAGCTCTGTTTCTTTTTTTTTTTTTCTTCTTCTTTTTTAATTTTATTTTTTTATTTATTTATTTTTTTTTTTGCTTATTCACTTTATAACCCGTCCCAGTCACCCCCTCCCACAATCCTTCCTCATCTCTTGTTTTCTGAGTACTCCCTCCTCCTGTATCCCCCACCCTGCCACTTTAAGTCTCTGAGAGGCTAGGTGCTTCCTCTCCCATTGAGGCCAGATGAGGCACCCAGCTAGAAGACCATACTCCATACACAGGCTGCATGTTTTGGATAGCCCCACTCCAGATGTTTGAGACCTGCATGAAAACCAAGCTGCACATTTACAACATATGTGCAGGGAGGCCTAGGTCCAGCCCATGAAGGTAGATCTGTGTAGACTAGGTTTGCTCCACGGACAGACTCAAGCATTACCAACAGAATACAAGAGATAGAAGAGAGAATCTCAGGTGCAGAAGATACCATAGAAAATATTAACACAACTGTCAAGGAAAACAAAAAATGCAAAAAACTCTTAACACAAAACATCCAGGAAATCCAGGACACAATGAGAAGACCAAACCTAAGGATAATAGGTATAGAAGAGAGTGAAGATTCACAACTTAAAGGGCCAGTAAATATCTTCAACAAAATCATAGAAGAAAACTTCCCTAACCTAAGGAAACGAGATGCCTATAATCATTCAAGAAGCCTACAGAACACCAAATAGACTAGACCAGAAAAGAAATACCTCCCGTCACATAATAATCAAAACACAAAATGCACAAAACAAAGAAAGAATTTTAAAAGCAGTAAGAGAAAAAGGCCAAGTAACATATAAAGGCAGACCTATCAGAATTACACCAGACTTCTCACCAGAGACTATGAAAGCCAGAAGATCCTGGTCAGATGTCATGCAGACCCTAAGAGAACACAAATGCCAGCCCAGGCTACTATACCCAGCAAAACTCTCTATTACCATAGATGGAGAAACCAAGATATTCCATGACAAAGCCAAATTTACACAATATCTTTCCACAAACCCAGCACTACAAAGAATAATAGCAGGAAAGACCCATTACAAGGAGAGCAATCATACCTAGAAAGAGCAAGAAAATAATCCACCTCCAACAAACCCAAAAGAAGATAGCCACACAAATAATGCCTCCCCTTTTAGCAAAAATAACAGGAAGCAACAGTCTCCTCTCCTTAATATCTCTTAATGTCAATGGACTCAATTCCCCAATAAAAAGACATAGACTAACAGACTGGATACGCAAACAGGATCCGACATTTTGCTGCATACAGGAAACCCACCTCAGTGACAAGGACAGACACTACCTTAGAGTAAAAGGCTGGAAAACTGGCAACCTTTAAAGCCTCTACATAAATTCTAAGCTATAGCCAGGAGTCATGGCACACACCTTTAATCCTAGTACGGATGAGGCAGAAGCAGGGGGATCTCTAAGAAATCCTGTCTCAAAAAAAAAAAAAAAAAATACTAAACATGTAGCTTTTTAAAAAAATTATTCCTTTTCATTTTATGTGTAAGTGTTTTGCCTACATAGATGTATGTACACCACATTCATGCCATGTGCTCACAGATCAGGATATGGGTCAGATTCATGATACTAAAGTTACAGATAGTCATGATCCACATGGGTTCTGGAAGCTGAACCCTGGTCAGTCCTCTGCATGAGCAGTAGGTATTATTAACTGCCAAACCATCTCTCCAGCCCCTAAAATATAGCTTTCTGTTATGTTCAAAGACCAATGAGACAAAGAGAAAAAGCTGCTTCAACCAACAAGACTAGAAAAACTTTAAGAGAGTAAAAAGAATCCTGTCTTTACTGTCAAACAAATATGCTTTAGGGAACTTAAACAACAACAACAAAAAAAAACTATCTTTAAAATTAGAAGCAATTTACTTATTAAAAAATTCTCATATTGCTAAGTTTCAGGAACACCATATATCCAGAAATGAGCTCAAGCTGGAGTACAGAGGGATTTTTAACTATCAGACAAAAGCCAGCATTCCTCAGGAACTTGTGAAATCAATTCCCATCTGCCAAAAGGATTCATTTCTCCTATCTCTGGCAGAAGGAACATATGGCTACCTATGGCACCTATCAACATATCAAAGTACATGCTGGCCTCCATGATCCTGCAGTATCTTAAGTACCTGTTATTACATTTCAGAGTTCACCTAGCATCCTGGCCCTTCCCTTCTCCAAGCTACTCATCCTCCTTGTAATCCACATAATTGTCTACCCCTGTCTACACAGACAGAGAAATGATAGATAGATAAATAGATGAAAGATAGATGGGGGGGGGGATAGATGTTACACAGAGACAGATACAGATGTACAGATCTATAGATCTATTCTCTCACTATGCTCTATTCTATGTCTCTTGCTATCTCACTATCTATACTACACACTCCCACTAAGTTCTCCCTTGTTCTTGTACCTCTTGCACAGATAGCTCTGGCCATGTCCAGTCCGATTAGCCTTCTCTCTGATCTAGACTCTATCAGATACCTCTAGATATCTTCCCTCTCTTATTCACGATACAATCTTTCCCCTGATAATGGAGCAGTCATGTTGGCAGTTTCTTTACTGTGCCCCCTTGTGTACATCTGGTGCTGAAACAAAGAAGGTTTAACACATATGAATTATACTTCTTCTTTGCTTCTTTTTCTTCTCTGAAAAGGAAGCACAATAAATTCCAAAACATAAATCAAAGATTTCATTTATTCAATCAGGGTTGGGCATAAATTATAAGTTCAAAACCCATTACTTATAGAGTTTCGATATGGGAAAGTTAGAAGATTATATAAAAGGTTTATAAAAGGTTATACAAAATGTGAATGTACTTAATATGTCATTAAGAACTGTGGATCTCTGAGGCTGGAGAGATGGCTCTGCAGTTAAGAGTTACTAGTGTACTTACACTGATCTGAGTTCAGTTCCTAGCATATGTCCGGACTCTGCAAGCACCTATACTCATGTGTGCATACCTACACAGACATATACACACATTTTTAATAATAATCAAAATAAATTCAAAAAACAAAAAGAACTATAGACTTAAAAATGACCAAATAACTAGGGTTCTTTTTTTTTTTAATCTCTGGTACATAAAAGCAGAGAAGCAATAGCAAACTATAGCTAACTGAAAAACACCAAAGAGTCAAGCTATATTGCATCTTCAGATATAAAAGTTTAAATACATTTATAGATTAACAACAAATTAATCACTTAAGTAGAAAAGTAATAAAACTTTTATAATATCCATGAAAATTATAAAATTTAAGGATCTATAATTGTATTTATATTATGAATATAAAATTTATAAAAATCCATGAAAATCTTTTCCTTAAATTACCCTCAGTTTCTCCCCATCCTGTTCCCCAAAATAAGAATATACATACACATACACACACACATATATACACACAAATGAAAACAAGTGCTCCTTCAACTCCTTAGCACAAGGCCCTGCACTGTATTCTGAAAGGACAGAAGAGGAACACACATGCACACACATCTTCCAGAGACTGCCAGTAATGAGTAGCACCTTCAATTACACTTCTGCAGGTTCCCCGCCTCTAAATACCTAGATTCCCTTTGTCATCCAGTATTCTACAAGCAACCTCTGTGATTTGAAAAATCTACTTTTTTCTTGGAGTGAGCTACACCACAAAATATACCTTAACAATCAGCACCATAAAACTTTTCAAAAAAAAAAAAAAAACAAAGGCTCTCCAATTTACTTCCCTTCCAGACATGCTGAGTTCTCCCTGCTATGAAAAGCAGTGGTCTATAAAGATAGGCCACTCTAATTTCTACAAATACTATTTTCTCTAGTTTCAAACAGATCCATTAACCTTGCTTAACTTTTTGTGAGTGTACATGTGTGCACGTGTGTGTGTGTCTGAGTGCATATGCACACACATCTGTGCATGTGGAGACCAGAAGTTGATGTCAGGTATCTTCTTCAAGTTTGATTTTTGAGACAGGGTCTCCACTGAACCTGGAGCTCACTAATTCACTAAATTATCTGGGTGGTAAGCTCCAGTATCCTGCAGCCTCTACCTCCCTGGTAATGACCAACCAGCCTTTACATGGGAGCTGCGGATCTAAACTCAAGTCTTCATATCTGTTTGCAGGTACTTCACTAATAGATATGTCTCTCCAGCCCCACACTATTTATTGTAATGGCTAATCACACTTAGACTCCTCAAATGGCTTGACTGACTGATGAATTTTAAAATTATCTCTCCTTTCTCTGACACACACAGTATGTAATTTTTATTTTTTTAAAAGAAACACATGATTAGATAAATACCAAACCATAGTACTTTGTGAGATTAACAATCTTGGTCAGGTTAATTTCAGTTGGGAGGCTTTTGAACTGAGAAGAAGATTTATTTACTTTTAAAATTCTATCTTACTATGCCAAAATTATATGCCAAAATCATAAGTACCAAAAGCTAGATGAATAGAAGGTAAATCTAAGAACACTTGACCGATTTTTTTGGCTCTGTGTATGTTCTGCTGAGAATCCAGCACAAAGAATGTTTCAACAATACAGGCATGATGGTCATTACACGGCCTGTATGAACTCAGAGGAAGTACTGTGCCAGAACTAAACCTAAAGATGTTCTATACAATAAATCAATGGCTCATTTTGTTATAGCCAAAAAAGTCAAAGGTTGAAAGAATCATGGTGACCATTAATCCTCTCCCAAGGTCAATTCTGGAAAAAGTTACTAAAGGGTCAGACTCAAAGGCCCAGCCAACCCTCCCTGAGGTCCTATAGGTAGCTAATGGTTGCCAAGGGAAGGAAAGATATTCTCTTCTGGGATATAACCACTAGTAAGGTGTTCATGAGCTTGTATAGAAGTCTAATGAATATCAAAGTAGAAGGTAGACTAGCTGAAGAAAGGAAGGAAATTAATGAGAATGGGAGGTGACAAGAGGGAGTACAGAGAACTGAATCAATCAACACATTTTATGCATGTATGGAAATGTTATAATGAAACTCATTGTTATGTATAATTAATATATCCCAATAAAAGCAATTTTCAAAATTTATTTTTAAAAAATCCTGGGACTGGAGAGATAGGTCAGTGGTTAAGAGCACTGACTGCTCTTCCAGAGGTCCTGAGCTGAACTCATAGCAACCACATGGTGGCTCACAGCCATCTGTAATGGATCCGATGCCCTATTTAGTGTGTCTGAAGAGTATACACATAGACATAAAGTAAATATATCTTTAAAAATTTTTCTTTCACTCTATAAAAAACATCCCTAAGTACCTTCTTTTGTATAGACCACCAGGTCCTTTTCTTTTCTTTTCTTTTTTTTACATTTTTATTGAAAAAAATTTCATATAATATAATCTTATGTCCTCCTCCAACTCCTCACAGATTCTCCCCAACTCCTCACCACTGAACTCCATGCCCTCTTTCTTTCTTTAAAAAAAACAAACACACATACACACAAACACGCACCCCAAACTGCCACAGAAACACAAAAAAAAAAAAAAAAATGGAAAAAATGAAGAAAAAAAAAAAAAAAACACAAGCAAAGGACCAAATGAGGCAAATATATGCCCAAAGAAATATGAGATAAAAAGTCTCCAAAAATATCACTGAGTTTATTTTGTGTTGCCCAACTAAAAATGGGGCCTACCCTAAAGTATGGTTAATATACCTAATGAGACTCTACTGGAGAAAAGTAATGTTTCCTTTGCAAGTAAGTTGCAATTGAAAAGTACACAACAGAACTGATACACATACAAAAGCACAAGGACTATAGCAGTAAGCACAGGTCTGTGAAACACTGTTTCCTTTGAGCTATACAACACGTCTTGCTCTTACAATCTCTCTGCCTCCTCTTTTACACAGATCCTTGAGAGGAAGGGTTTAAGAAAAATATCCAATTTAGGACCATGGGTTCCAAGGTCTCTCACTCTGTACATTGTCCAATTGTGGGTCTCTGTATTAGTTCCTTTCTAATTCAAGAAGCTTCTCTAGTATAGCTAAACAAAGTAGAATATTATTAGATGCTAGTTTGTTGCTGTATTTCTTTAGCAGAGTAATAGTATTTGATTTTCCTCCTAGGTCCATGATCCATCTATCTCAGGTTCTTGGCCACCTAAGTAGTATCAAGTCTTTGTTCTATCTCAGGGAGTGGACATTACATCAAATCAGAGGGTGGTTGTTTTACTCCTGCATTCGTACCACTATTACACCAGGATATCTTGCAGAAAGGCCGTTGTTGTAGGTAGTAGGGTTTATAGGAGAGTTGGTTGATTACCTTTTTCCTCTAGTAGCATACCTCTTAGTATATGAACAATAGTTAGTCTCCAAAAATATCACTTAGTATATGAACAACAGTTAGTATATGAACAATAGTTAGTACAGGTAAAGCCTCTAAGCACAAGCTTGACTCCTCCGTGCTCTATGAGATACATAAGTGTTGTCTTCAGTAATAGGGCCTTACCACCCGTTTGTGGAAATCAATCAATAGTCTGGGCAGTAGCCTAAGATGATTGGGGGTTTCCATGAAGCCCCTTTAGTCAATGACTCAACTAGATTCCTGGAACTGGAGATTTCAGTTGGTGGCATAAAATGTTCAGTTGAGGCACTGTCTCCCCATTATTGGTGACTCTATTTAGATTCCTTTCATGTGTGTATATTTTTTTCTTTTTTAATAATACAATAAAATACAACAAAAACTAACACATTGAAATTGAACAAAACAAATAGAAAAGAGCCCAAGAAAAGTCATCAGAATCAGAGAACCACTCATTCACTCACTAAGGAATCCCGTAAAAACACTAAATAAAAGCAGAGGATAGCTTCTTTTCTTAACATCAGTTATACAACCACATAATTTGACAAAGACAAGACAGAATTTAAAAGTAAATAAATCCTTCTCTCAGTTAAAGGGCCTCACAATTGAAATCAACCTAGCAAAAAAATGTTTACTCACAAATTTCATTCAGGCCTACAAAGCCTGAGGCAAGCTAATCAAAATAAGAAATACAGAAATGCCCCCCACACACACAAACACAAAAAGCAATTCCATAACAAGAGTTCCAGAAATCAGTTTCAAAATGAAACTAGTAGAAAATTAGCAGAGAAGTACTTTAGGCATTTTTTAAAAAATCACTTCAAGTTACAACATATGACTATAAAATACACACACACTTTCCTTTAGCCCAGGAAGTAGGCAAGAAGAGCATCAAGAAAAATGAGCAGGATAAAATTCAAGAGAGGACTAACTGAGATGGGGGACAGAAATGAGCTAGACAAAGGAGGGAGTACAGAGAGTGACACTTGGGAAGGGCACAGATGAGAACAGAGGATAATAACACATATAAGAAGATACCTTTTTGCCGGGCGGTGGTGGCGCACACCTTTAATCCCAGCACTTGGGAGGCAGAGGCAGGTGGATTTCTGAGTTCGAGGCCAGCCTGGTCTACACAGTGAGTTCCAGGACAGCCCAGGCTACACAGAAAAACCCTGTCTCGAAAAACCAAAAAAAAAAAAAAGAGAGATACCTTTAAGGAACCAATTATTTGTATTTTTAATTAAAAAAAAAAAAAAAACCATTCAGAGCTGATCATGGTGGCACACACACACCTTCCATCCAAGCACCTGGAAGGCTTGTATCTCTGAGTTTGAGGCCAGACTGGTCTATATACCAAGTACCAGGACAGCTAGGATTATATTAGTACCAGGACAGCTAGGATTATATTAGTGAGGACTTTGTCTCAAAACACAAAGAAAGCAAACGTGTGACAACCTTACGAATGCATGCACACAAGCATGCACAAGATAGCAATTCATGCACTAAGGCCATTTCCAATATGAAAATTTTTAATATTTAAAGTACTGAATTCATAAAAAGATTTCTTCACTATTTCTTTGTGGAATAAAAATAAACTAGCTAACAGTTTAAAAAGACTGAGTGCCACCTTGTGATCTGCTTTAACATATGCATTCCAACTTGATCTGAATTCTATTACAGGGTCTGACCTTCACAAGTTGCTTGCATTTGAGCAAGTCTCTTCCCTTCCCGGGGCATTCATTTCTTCAAATACTTAAGGAATAAGACCAGCTAATCTCAAAGTAAATGAAGTGATAATATTCAGAACAAAACTCTCTTTTAGCAAAGGCAAGTAAATTCGTCCAGGCAAGGCCTGGAGAAAGCAGCCTTTAGAAAGCCAGCTTTCAGGTCCAGCACTAAGAACTGGTGGCACACACCTGCAGTCACAGCATGCAAGAGCTGAGACCAGAAGAGCTGCAGCCTACACTTGTCACAGTTTAAAGTATCACACCAATAAAATTTAAAAGGAGATTTTAAAAACTGTCTTATAAAAAATAATTGGCAGATCTCTTCTGCTGTATCAAACAGACGTCTGAACTACGCCTATTAATGCAAGCTGAGCCCTAAAGTAAGGTTTCCAGATGTGATCTGCTTTGCCTTGTTCCCCACATATAATAGAGATATATTTGAAAACACTTGTTTACAAAACCATAAAACACTTTCCAAAATAATTAAAATCTATGTTGTAGGCTACATCATCAAATATGCTAAGGCATCTTTGTAACATCAATGTGGCTTAAATTTCAAGAGGAAGTGTTACTGCTATCATTACTGTTTTTCATTTGTAATGACAAAAGGCACTTCTCATGGTGTTACAGACTTAGAGATGAAGATATTTAAAGAAAATAAATATTCATAATGCACTTGATGAATTTAGGGACTCTACATATATCCCTTTCTGCAATCATAACCAACAGTTCACAACAGACCTTTCTGTCACTAACACCCATCAATATCAGAAATATTTATGCATGACAAGCCACCTTCCTAACAGTAATCAACCAAAGGTATTTGCAACACAATTCATGTTGTTTACTAGAAGGAAAGCTTTAAAATTAAAAGACTTTGGACTTTAAATACTATACAAACCATCACCACCAGTCACTATTCACTCAACAGCCACAGAGTGAACAACACAGCTCGTCACTCTGTTAAGTTAATAACATTTTCATTTAGGCCAGGCGGTGGTGGCGCATGCCTTTAATCCCAGCACTTGGGAGGCATAGGCAGGCGGATTTCTAAGTTCGAGGCCAGCCTGGTCTACAGAGTAAGTTCCAGAACAGCCAGGGCTACACAGAGAAACCCTGTCTCAAAAATAATAATAATAATAACATTTTCATTTATGAAGGACCTTCCTAAAATGAGAAAAATAATTAACACACTTGCCAAGGAGAAATCTGTGCATAATCAAATATTTTCAGAGCCAACAGGCCAACCTGTCACAAACCAAGGACCTACTTGCTTCATGGCAGTCTCTCCAATTTTGTCTGAATGCTTGCGGATGCTCTCCAGAAAGTCTTTGAGGTCAGACATAGAAACATCCTTTATTTCTTCACGAAGCTTGGGGATGTTGTCCACCATCACCTTACAGAATCGATAGTGGCTCACTTGAGGCAGATAGGTGTGTTCCAGATGCTCCAGTGTCTTCAGTGCAGGATAATGCCTACAAAAGAAATCAACCACCTCAGTCTTTCTCAGATGGACAAATACATTACTTGAGAAAAAAAATCTAACCTCGATTAGCCTTCATTGTACATTAAGACAAATCCAGAGTAGTGTTTTAATAATTTTCTTAACTATTGAAAATTAAGGTTTTAAAAACTAATAAAATAAAATTGAAAGACATCAAAAAAACAAATAATCATGAATCACAAATACCAATAAAATTAATCATATATAATTTTTAAAATAATCTCAATGTCAAAAGACCATTCTACAAAATAAAATACTCCAAGAAGACTTCTAATGAAGGTAAAGAGAACTTGAAAAAATCATGTGCATGTGTTGGTATGTGTTGTGTTCACATGCACATATATATATATATATATGACAAAAGTATCCAAATTAATCCAAAACAGGATTGCAGGGAAATCAATGAAACTGTTCCACAGAAGTACTGCTACCAGCCTTGCCCAGGGCACTTCCATTACCTTACTTGCAGTTCTGCTGAGAAGCCTGTCTTGTGAAAAGAAACAGCTTTGATATTAAGACAAGACATATTTGGAGCAAAGGATAGAAAATATATAAAGTGGTAAAGCAAGTTAATACGTGATAAAATGAAAAAATATTTTTTATAATTTTAAGAAATTAAATTTCTTTAACTTCTTTGAAAAAATAATGTTTTAAAGTAGTAATTTAATGGTATATGGGCTCCTAAAATATATGGAAATCATAAATACGTAACAGTAAACGAGAAGAAAGAAAAATGAGCTACTGAAACAAAGCTAGCAGTATATGTCTATCAAATTTGAATAGGCAAAGACTTTAAAGGAAGCTGTAATAAACTGAGATGCACGTAAGTGTTCATATAGCAAACTCCAAGAAAGCAAATGAAAAACTATTTCTAAAGAGGTTGGAAAGATGATCAGTGGTTACGAGGACTGGTAGCTCTTGCAGAGTACTGGGGTTCAGGTCCCAGCAACAACATGGAAACTCACAACCATCTGTAACTTCAGTTCGGGGGATATAGCACCCTCTCTTGGCCACCTCAGGTACTGTATACACATGGTATATATACATACATGCAGGCAACACATTCAAACTCATAAAGTAAATGAATCTAAAAGATGTTTTAATATTTTCAAAATCAATAAAAATAAAAGCATATACTCCAATATATTTAAAACAAAAAAAAAGGAGAAAGGAGGATCACAAACCAAGGCGACTGGGAAAACTATGAAACAGAAAAATCCAACCCTAATTATATTAAGTATGAAAGGACTATAAATTTCAACTAAAAAGCAAACATCCCAAAGAGGGATTTTAGAAAGCATAATCATATTTAATCTACAAGAAATATGCTTTAGATTAAAAGACACAAATAGGCTTAAAGTGAAAGAAGGATGATAAACTACAGAATAACCTCAAGTAACTGAAATCAGTATTTTGAATTTCTTTTTATTGATCTCTTAGTATAAAAAACAGGTTTTATAACAAAAGCTTTCATACATACATCATTGCATCTTGCTAAAATTAACTCCCCAGGACCCCTTCCTTCCTCCTTCCCTCTCAGTAATTACCTCAGACTCCTTTGGCTGTCATGGCATTTTTACAAGAAAGGATGCTAATGTGTGCAGGTAAATCTAGTTTCTGCACAGAAGAGAAAACAAGACTTGCTTGCATTCAATTCCCCCATCACCCTTTTGTTTTTATTTCCTCACTGTTTTCATACCTTCCTCCTCCTTTGGTCATCTCCTATTACCATGTCATATATACAAATTAGTATATAAAATATTTATATAATCTAGATTTATTCTCGCATTTTAATGTAGAATACAAAATAAGAGGGTTTATAGAATTTACATATGTCATTATACTTTATTCATACATATATTTAAATTTCAAGCTAGCTTGTACATGAGAGAAAACATGCAATATTTGTCTAAATCTAACTTATTTAATCTAACATGATCTCTCCATGCTCCCAAATGTCCTAATTTCATTTTTTCTTTATGGGTGAATTATGTATATTAACCATATTTTCTTTATCCATTCATCTGGTAATAGGCACTAAGGTTGGTTTCATACCTTGGCTATCATGATTAAGCACATAAATGAACATGATGTGGTATGCTGTGGTATGGTTCACTCTGTGGTGTGATAATTTAGCATCCTTCAGGTATATACCCAGGAGAGATACAGCTTGATAATATGATAGTTCTATTATATAGTTAGCTTTTTGAGGACTCTTTAAACTGTTTTCCACAGTGCCTATATCTTCACAAGGGTCTTTACTTCATATACATCCTTTTCCCACATCACCAGCATTTTCTGTCTTTTTCTTCTTCCTTCCTTCCTTCCTTCCTTCCTTCTTCCTTTCTTTCTTTCTTTCTTTCTTTCTTTCTTTTTTGGATAACTGCTATTCTGACTAGAGTAAGACAGAGATAAGATTTCTTTTTATTTATTTTGTTTCTGTTGTTTTAAAACATTTTCTTTGCTTATGTGGAGAGAGCACAGTTACAGGCACATGTGGGGGTCAGAGAACAATTTTCAGCAATCCTGTCTGACAGGCACCTTTACCCAATAAGCATCTCACTGGCCCCAGGGATGGAATCTCAATATAGGTTTAGTTTACGTTTTCCTTGTGGCTACAGATGTTGATTATCCTTTTCACATATTTTCAGGCACTTTGTTTTCCTTTCTGAAGAACTGTCTATCTGGTTCATTTTCCTATTTACTGACTAGATGATTTGTTTATTTGGTGTTTAATTTTTTAGTTCTTTATAACATCTAGATATTAATCACCTATCCAATGTACAGTTGACAAGGATTCTGTTCTATTCCATGGGTCTCTCTTTATTCTGATGTTTGCTAATTTTTCCTATACAGAAGTTTTTTTCCTTAATTTTTGCTAGTCCTATTTGTGAATTCTTGCAATTGTTTCCTGAGTCCTGAAATTTTGTTAAAGAGATCCTTATCCACAACTACACTTTGAGGTGTTTTGCTTACATTTGTTTGTCTCCAGTAGTTTTAGTTCTTAAAGTAAGGTCTCTGATCTATGAATTGACTCTATTAATATGTCTTGAAGAAAATGAGTATTTCTGGCAATTCAGAGAGACATAATAAAAGAATGGATACTATTCATATGATACCTATGAAAGCTTCTATAGGCATACTAAGATTCATAAAGCAACTAAAAACAACTAGCTGAGTGTGCTGGCACATGTCATAACCCCAGAATTTGGGAGGCAGATCAGGAAGATCAAAAGTAAGCCTAGGCTGTATAACAATCTGTCTCCAAAAAGTTATACACATGCATAACATTTTTGACATAAAAACTAGACATGGTAACATTCACCTATAATCATAGCACTCAAAAGGCAGAGGTAAAAAAAAAAAAATCATCACAAGTTTGGGGCTAGCCTGGGCTACATAATAAAATACTGCCAAGAAAAGAGGGTGGGGCAGATAAGATAGATTTGATGGCACATGCTTTTGATACCAGAAGGCAGAGGCAGGAAGATCTCTGTAAGTTTGAAATCAGCCTGGTCTACACAGAGAGCCTCCAGGTCATCAAGTGTTAAATGATCAGACTGTGTCTCAAAAACAAAAAGAAGAAAAATGCTTTTTATTAATATCCTATATATACTTTTAGAAATTTTTACAGGTTTAATCCCTCTTTATTCTTTTTAAGTCAGAATACTGTTATGGGTTTCATTATGGCATTACCTTCAATGCCATCACACTTGGCTCTTACCCATCTCCTTCCCCCACAGCCGTCCCTGTTGCCCCTGCGTCTCTTCTGAACTTCATCTGTTCAGCCCCTGCTCTCATACCACATGCCCCACTGATGTGTGTCCTTCAATCATCTCTACACCTGAATATCTCTCCATCCCTTCTCAAGATATCCTTTCTGCCTGTATGACTTCAAAAGAAGTTTAATTGTTAAAACTATATAAGCCTCTTGAATTGTAGACTAATTAACGTAAAAGAAGTATTAAATACAGGTAAATAGGTATTATGATACATCCATGTATTAAAATATCAATAAACTGACTAAAATATTTACAATATTACTGAATATAAAACATTTGAAATAAAAACAAATAAATGAACACTTCTCAGGCTTTTGCCTAAGATCAAAGACGGCATTGGTTATCTTTAATTTTGTGTCTGATTCATGCATCCTCTACCTCGATGTGCTAAATAGGTTTTTAGAGGAAAGAGCTGAGATGGGATTTTGATTTATCCTTTTCATGAATGATGCTGATACTGCAATGTTTCCCAGATGTTGTACTAATTTAAAACAAAAAGACCTTACAAATACAATTATAGTATTTGTAAAGCCAGACACAGTGACTCTTGCCTGTAATCACAGCACTAGAGAGGCTGAAGCAGGAGGTCCACCATAAATTAAGGCCTAGACTACATAGTAAGCTACAGGTCAGACTCTCTTCAAAAAAAAAAAAAAAAAAAAAAAAAGGTATATCTATGTAAACATGCATAATTGATTCATAAATCATAGATATATAGCACCAGATACAAGTCATAGACAAAAAAGTTGAAATAAATAACTATGAACAAACACAAAAGTGAAAATCATATGGTGTTTTTTCTTTAGACGGCAAAATATTCATAATTTTCCTCTTTAGGCTTTAAAATTCCCTAATTTTGACATTTGCCATCTATGTAGAAAGGGAAAACTCATTCCTTCCATAGATGAAACAGATACACAGGTCTATTTTGGACACAGTCTCTTCACAGAAGACATTTCAGCTCTTCTTGCCTCAACACACTCAAAAACAAGCACTAAGACCACAAACTTGTTTGTTTCTTTTTGTTTGTTTGTTTGGTTTTTGGTGGGGATTTCTTTTGTTTTGTTTTGTGTTTTTTGTCCTTTCTCATAGGTTATAAGAATTAAACTCAGTCCAAATAGATAGAGAAAACAGAGGTTTGTTCACCTTAAACTTAGAAATAAAAGCACAAATATAGATAAATCTGAAATAGTTGTTTTCATTAAAATTTTAGACTCTAAAACACTACAATTTTACATGATTTTGCCTACGCAGAATAGTAATGACTCAACTAGGTACCAAGAACTTCGTGTAATAGAAATTGAACCACCAAGATAAATACATTCTAGGGTTTAGTTCTATTTAAGAACTCTGTTTACAGAATGAAAAGAATTCAGCTATACTGCCTGCAGACATGCATCCCATGATGAAAACATCTGCTCTGCCAAATAGAACCACATTTTTCAAGGCTATTTAATACAAAGCCCAGTGATTCCTGGCAACAAATAACAATACTTTACTTCCCATTGTCCCTTTTTCACCTAGCAAGCTTATATTCTAAACATAACAGATCAATAAGATTATTCAAATTTCTAAATATCACAGACAAATAACTAACTAATAGCAGCCAATTAAATATTTAACACACACACACAAAAAAAAAAAATCTCATTTACAGAGTCCAGGGAAATCTCATACAGGATGTTGGCATTACTTTTGTCAACCTATACACTATTAAAACTGAATGCAAAGGGTCGGAGAGGTGGCTCAGCAGTTAGGAATGCTTACTCTTCTTGCAGAGGACCCATGTTCTGTTCCCCCACACCACATGGTAGTTCACAACTATCTGTAACTCTACTTTCAGGGTGCACATACATGCACTCAAACACATACTCATTAAATAAAGATTTTAAAAACTGAATGCAGGATGTGGAGATGGCTAAGTCAGTAAATGATACTGCACAGGCATAAGGACCTGAATTTGGATTCCCATCCCACATAAAAAGCCCAGTATGGTGGATATGCCTATAAACTCAGTTCTGTGAGTACAAACAAGCGGATCCCTGAAGTTCACTGGCAGATCTTGTCTCAGAAAATAAAGGTAAAGAGTGATGTGATTAAAAAAAAAAATCAATTTTGGCTACCATAAGCACTCATACACCTGCATACATGTATATACACTCACACTGACAAGTATATATACCACATATGGTAATGTATACAAATAAAACAGTCATTTAAAACAACTGGGGACTGGAGATGACTCATTGTTAGAGTACTTTGGACACAGGCGGTGGTAGCACACACCTTTAATCCCAGCGCGCGCGCACACACACACACACACACACCACACACACACACACCACATACTCACATATACACAAAATCAAAACTTTTTAAAAATTAAATCTTAAAAAATATAAAACTAAATTAACTAATGAGGTTAAGTATGGAAACACATACCTTTAACTGGGTGGCAAAGGTACTAAGTAGGATCATAGAATGTTTGAAGTTAGCCAAAGTTGCATAGTAAAAACCTTTTCTTTAGAAAATAAAAATTTAAAAAAGCCTCCTGAAAAGCCTCCATTTCCTTTGCATTGTGCTCACTCTCCTCTTTTCCCTCTAGGACAGTGGTTCTCAACCTTCCTAATGCTGTGACCCTCGTGCTGTGGTCACCCCAACCATAAAATTATTTTCACTGCCACTTTGTAACTGTAATTTTATACTGTTATGAATCATAATGTAAATATCTGTTTTCCAATGGTCTCAGGTGACCTCTGTGAAACGGTTGTTTGACCCCAAAAGGGTTGCAACTCACAGCTAGATAACAGCTGCCCTAGAAGAATTTCTAATAAAGTAGTTGAATGCTTTTGTAAGAAGAACTCTTTCAAGATGATTTTTTTTAATTCTACTAAGAGGTCCCTGAAAGTGAATCACAGTTACCTATAAATATTTTCCTCTCATTCATAACAATAAAATATGAAATATAAGCTTTTGCCACAGAAAAATAGTAGTTCCTTTCCTAATAGAAGATTATTAACAAAGATAAGTGATAGGGACACTTCAGGAAACATAAAACCCAAAAGTATAAATAATATTTACAGCTCAAAAAAGAATGACCAGGCCTCCAGCCATGAAAACTTAACAAGAAACAGACATGATGCAAACATTTTATAAACAAGTAGGTCCTGTCTAACACCTAAAAACTGTTTTCAGCCATCAAACAGCAGCAGCAGATAACTGTGAAATCCAAAAGAGGAAAACAAACAAGATGAGTTATCTACCTGAAGGTAATCTCTACCTCATGGACACAGGTCAGGGAAAAGTCTCACAGAGCCCAAAGATTTGCTGACGTAAGGTATCAAATAGTAGACCAAAAAGGTAGCAGTGAGAAAGGAAGGGAGGGAGGGGAAACCTGTACAAGGCTTGCCTGGAGTCTTTGCTGAGTACTAGACCAGAGAGAAGCAATAGAGGAGAGAAGTGGGGGAAAGAGAGGATAAGAGAACAGACTGCCAGGAAGAATGAGATGAACACCTAAGGAGGTCAGAAAAGCCAGAGAAATGCCCTAACCCTAAACAGCCAAATGGCAAGGTTCATAGGTACCACTGAGCCATCCAGATCAGATTAAATATTCTATAAAGCTGATTGTGCTTGGCCTGGCAGAGCTTTGGGTTTTTTTGGTTTTGCTGTTGTTGTTGGTTGTTGTTGTTGTTGTTGTTGTTGTTGTTTTGTTATTGTTATTGTTATTGGAGAAAGTCTGACTGTACATCCCCAGCTGGCCTGGAACTCACTTTAGAGATAACTCACAAAGCTTCCTGTGTGCTTAAAGGTATAAGCTATCACAGCTGACCCTAGCAAAGCCTTAAAATGGGAGTGGGTCTGGAGGCATCAGATCTGCAAATCACTACTTCCCAAAATAAACCACAACATTAAAAAAAAAAAGGTTCCCCCAAATTCAGACACTCATCAACATATTATAATGTTCATTATCCAGTCAAAAATTATTTTTAACCTATAACCAAAAAAATAAAATTATTCTTCAAATAAAATTATTCAAGAAGTGGCAAACTAGGAAATTTATGAAAATGGCAATGAGATCCATGTGTATGTACGTACTTAAAGGAAAATACAAAGTAACTACAAGAGGAAACATCAAAAACCAATGGAGGGCTATGGTCACTACAACTCAGAGGATATGGTGTTTTTCTAGTCTGTGTAAAGCCCCTGGATTCCATTCCCAGCAACATAATCCAAGCATAGAGATAAACAGTACGCAGGAGGAAGAGGTATGAGGTTCTGAAGGAGTTCAAGGTCATCCTCAGATATATATACGTTCAAGTCCAGTTGGAAATACATCGTGAGACCCTGTCTTTTTTTAAAAATGTTGTTTTATATTTAATTTCTTACTATAGATATATAGATGTGGCAGAGGTATGTATGACAGTGCATGTGTGAGGTCAGAGAACACTTCTGGGGAGTCTCTCCTCCCTTTACATGAGTTCTAGGTATGGAACTCAGATTTGTTAAACAACTTTACCTACTGAGCCATCTCTCCAGAACCCCTGAAATTTTTTTTTTGTAAGTAACTCCAGCCCCTGTGATTGAAAGCCCTCTTCTGACCTTCATGAGCACCAGGCATATCTTTGGTATACAAACACACATGCAAGCAAAATATTCATAAATAAATGAATAAATCTAAACATTTTAAATAATAATAAGTACTGACTATCATAAGACGGTGTCAGATAAAAGATGCAACTGCTTTGAGAAGTAGTCAACCAGTTTCTCAGAACAGCAGAGCACAGACTCTAGCATGAGCCAGCAATTCCACTCAGAGGTAGATTCCCAAGAGAACTTAATAAGTACATTTCCACTGAGAAACTTAAAAGTGTCCATAGCTTTATTCATCATATTTATAAAGTGAAAATAGCCCCAATGTTCATCCAATGATGAAAAATAAAATGTAGTCCGTCCACACAGTGGAAGAGCACCCCCACACAGAAGAGTGAAGTACTGATTCACACCAAAGCACAGCTGAATCCTAGAAACACTGTAAAAGGGAGAAGTGAAACATAAAAGGCCACAGACTGTGGGGCCCCATTTATTTGAGATAGTCACAATATGCAAGTATATAGATAAAAGTGAAGGCCGGGTGGTGGTGGCACACACCTTTAATCCCAGCACTTGGGAGGCAGATGCAGGTGGATTTCTGAGTTCGAGGCCAGCCTGGTCTACAGAGTTCCAGGACAGCCAGGGCTACACAGAGAAACCCTATCTCGAAAAACCAAAATAAAAAATAAAAAAAAGTGAAGTGGTGGCTGCACAGACTAAAGGAAAAAATTGATGGGAGAGGTTTCTTTTCTAGATAACGGACATGCTCTGCAGGGGAGTGGTGAAGATACTGACATAACCTTGTAAATGTCTGAAGACAATGCTAAGCTGTACGCATAAAATGGTGGATGTGATGGTATAGGAAAAACAACAATTATTTATATAAACTATTTCAGAAACATCATATTTCTGAGAGAATTCACAGCTATCATTCTAATCCAAAAAGAGATAGTAAAGAATTTGGATCTTATATAAATAAATAAAAGTCTCAGAATTTCTTAAAATATATAAATAAATGAAGAATTGTTTTAATCTTACTTTAAAACATTTTTATATAATAGTTTATAGCAAAAATGAAACTGTATTGTATGCACTATGTCATATTCTGATATAAGAGCAATTACAACAATAACACCAAGGAATGGATGGTAACACAGAGGTATAGTTTTAAATTTTTAATTGATGAATAATTAAATGTGTGGTACAGTGAGGTAATTTAGTGTATACAATAGGTAATAATTAAATCTATAATCATTTCGATTTGAATAGACACTACTACAAAACTTTTGCTTATACGTGATCTACCATAACTATTTAAAGATCCACTATAAGTTAAAGAAGATAATTGTAAGCTTAGAAGCAATCATTTCAAAGAATTATAGAGGTGTGGATTGTAAGATACTAGTGAAGACAAGATAGACTCCTAAAATCTGGTTAACTGATTGAGAGGACAGCACATACACAGAGAAAGATCAAGTAACAATGAGAACAAATGGGAAATAAATTACTAAAAGCCATACACAGATAACTGCACCAGGCATTAAAGATCTAAAGAGCTCAACTAAAGCTCAGATTGTACACATGACCTTTTAAAAAACAGCAAACTCAAGCCATGCATACTGACAATCTCTTATCTCCAACAGAGAAAAAAAGCAATAAAATAACAGGCCTACACTCCTCAAACCTCAAGAGGTTATGGAAGTCAAAGAAAGACTCGAGAAAGCTCAATACACAAGGAGGGTGCTAGAGAGACAGTACAGTTGTTGAGAGTACTTGTTGCTCTCACAGATGACCCAAGTTCAGAACCCAGCACCTACATCAGACAGCATACAAACACCTGAAACTACAGCTCCAGGGAATCCAATGCCCGCTTCTTGCCTCTGTGGGTATCCACACATATATAGCAAAAACAGAGACGTACACACACAGATACATAAATAAATAATAAAATAAATCTCTTTTTTAAGTATTGTAAAAGAAAATTTTGGTAATAAAGACCACTCAATTGAAAAATCTTACCTTTTGGTTTTCATCTGGTCCCTCAGTTTGCTGTACATCTCTAGGACTTGAAAGAGAAAACAGATGTCACAGGTATCATTTAAACAAAATAAACAACTAACTCAGCTAAAGGAATTACATGGAGAATCCACTGCATTCCAGTTCCTCACCTGGCAGACACAGCATTAGCTTATCGACAGTGGCAGAAATGTTCCTCTGTTGTAGTCGGCACTGCTTCAGCTCTTCCATTGCTATCACCAGCTTGGCAAAAGGGGGAAAAAAGAATTATGCCAAGAACTGTAAATAAAAAGTTTTCAGTTACATTTTCCACTCTGCATTCAATTCATCCAAGAATTCCAGTTTCCTAGTAAGACCTACCAAGCAAGCTAAGAACTGCCTTCCTCAATCAGTGAATCGATCCTTACATAGATAGCTTCCTGCTTTCTTACCACACTACATACGCATCTAAAAAGGGCTATTTAAAATGAACCCTAAAGCACAAAGGCTATGAGGAGCCAGGAAATTTGCCCATTTTCTCCCAAACTCCATGATGTACTGTATGAAGCGGTTCTCCAACAAGGTCCTCAGGAAAAATCCTATTCAGTAATATATAAGCTGGGTGGAGTACATGTGCCTGTAACCCCAGGACTCTGAAGACTGAGACGGGAAGACTGTTATAAGTTCATGAGTTCTAGGCTACAGAGTAATACCTTGCTTGAAAAAAAATCCAGATATTTGGTATATAATCAGACATAAAACAAGTAAAATCACTATGAGAGAGAGTGAGAAAGAAAGAAAGAAAGAAAGAAAGAGAGAGAGAGAAAGAGAGACAGAGAGAGAGACAGAGAGAGAGACAGAGAGAGAGAGAGACAGAGACAGAGAGGAGTAATATAAGCCAAGTATGGTAGCATACTCCCAGTAACCACAACATTGGGAAAGTGGAGGCAGAAGGATCAGTTCAAAACAGGCTTAGGCTACCTGAGACCTTGACTGAAAATGGAAGAACCAAAAGAGTGGAGGTCTGAGCCAGGTGAAGATGGAAGAGGAACATTCCAGCAGGTATAGCAGACTATTCAATGATTTTTTTTTTTTTTAACACAACCAAGATGGACTGCATCTTATTTCACTGCACCCTGTAGTGGTTGTATTCATTTTATTCAGGTAAACATTACAAGAAGTAAAAATTGCACCCAAGTACTTCCAACACACTGTTTATATTCTGTAAGCCCCAAAATGAAGAACAGCCTTCCAAAGAGAACAGCACAAAACAGAAAAGACTTTGTTGAAGGTAAACTGGCCTTACTTCCTTGCCCTCGTGTTGCAGTTTCCTATTAGTGTCCGTCACCTGGTTCTGTGGAGAGAAGACAATTTAAACTCATGAGACCCAAACAGTTGGACAACAGTTGGATAAAGATTGAAATGTAATATAAAAGACTGGGCAGGTCTCTAGATCCTGTCTGCATTCCAGCACATGGGATCCAGCTGCCCTCTCTACAGCTTAAACTCTTACCAACTCTACTAGGCATCTCCAGGACCTTTTACAAAAGGAAAAGAAAAGCCAACCAAGAGACATGTTTGGTTTAGACAGTATATTCCAAAAATATTATCATATCCTCAAGATCACATTCTAACTTTGGAGAGAAAAGGGGGAAAAATTAAAAACAAGAAAAACAAAAAAGAAATAAAATGGAAAATAATCCAAAAGAGCTTTACCATCTGTGCAATGTCTAGAAAACAAATGTTAACACAGACATTTCTTATTTCACAATGTACTCCTTAAAAGGCTAGGTATAATTTCAACTTTGTAACACAAGTCAAGTTGTTACTAGTTATCATCTTAATTCTACAAAATGAATTACTAAATAGTTTGGGATCATTAATTCAGAACAGCTTCTAATACTTCCATTATCCCATCAATTTCACCACCAGTCTAAATATGTGAATAAGCTTTAAATAAGCTATGACTTATAATTTAAAGGGACAAGCACACACTCTTGATGTTTCCACTAACATAAAACAAATAAATTTTTAGAAAAGCAATTATTTATTATCTCAGACATTATCAAAACATGGACAATATTTACTTGTAACCTTCTTAAACAGAGACGGTCTAGCCTTCTACTAGTGACTGCCGCTCCATATACTTTTACTCCAACCACAAACCAGTATTTCCTACAATGTCCCTTAAAGCATCAAGAAATGCTAGCTACTGTTATTAACACATGTGCACACATGCATTGCACACATACATACAAAGAGGGGAAAATAACAAACATTATAAATGATCAGGAAAGAGACAACATATGGAGTGTTTTCCACACTTATTTGATTCAACATCATCTCAAGAAACTGGTTTTTCATAAAACACATGTTTTAAAATTTTTATTTCAAATTATACACAGTAACTGGATAATATAGTCCATAACAGATTAGAGACTGCACCCCTGCTTTCAAATATAAAATAAAATCTGACCTCTTCCAGAAAATATTTTATAAAATCTGAGGAAAAGAAGCAATAGATACTTAAGACTCTA
Organism: Mastomys natalensis; assembly: GCA_021653895.1. Classification (NCBI taxonomy): domain Eukaryota; kingdom Metazoa; phylum Chordata; class Mammalia; order Rodentia; family Muridae; genus Mastomys; species Mastomys natalensis. The sequence goes on along the minus strand of JAJTUV010001478.1, from coordinate 37,295 downwards.
GGAGCATTAGATGTGAAAACACCAAGAGACTGTGAGCTCAGTGAAAGGCAAGAGAGAATGTAGCTGCTGAATGCAACTCTAAGGCATTCACCAAAGCATCACCTAAAACTAGGGCCAGTGATATGTTTCCATTACAGTAAGACAGTAAATGTTTTCAGTTTTTCAGGCCACAAATTATCTGCAGTAACTAGCCAACATTGACAGAACTGTAGCCATAAATAAAATGTTATGTGCTGGTGTGTCTAGGTCTCAATAAAACTTTATTTACAACAATAGGGGCAAACTGGATTTGGCCTACAAGCCAGAAGTTGTTATGCCCACTCTAAAATAAAAGATTAGGTAGGGTGACAAGATCAACTGATGAGAATGACATTCAGATGTCATGTATCATAAAGGCCACTGACACACTGCAGCATGATAAAAATGAAAAAAAAAAAAAAAAATAGGAGCCAAATGTATACCACGTGAAAAACAAATGAAGTTATTTTTAGCCCATAGATAAAGGAAAGGTGATTTGGAGACCCTACACACTATACCTGCACATTTCATCCCACACCCAAACAATGGCTGTCTCCAATATCTTGAAGAGCTAACAGAAGAAAGACTGCTTCTAATGAATGCCTCTCACTAGAAAATAGGATTCAGCTCAAAGTAAGAAGAAATTAATGTGGATAAAAAATGGTATGGTTTCAACAAACTGGATGTTTTTATCCTATTCTAGAGTTCTCCCAAAATTAAAACCTCCAATACAACTACATTCGCCACTATTGTTCAGCCTTGTTTATTACATCATTTCTCAAAGTTTCTAACCTCAAACTTATAGACACATATTTTACATTAAGACTCATGAATACAGACATATACAGAGAGATACAAACACAGAGAAACTATAGAAACATGGGGACACAGACAGATACACAGAGAGAAACACAACAGACACACTGAGAGGCACAGACACATACAGACATATGAAATGAACACAGACACAGAGACAGAAACAAACTCTCACACACACACACAAAGACACACACAGAGGCACACATATATACACAGACAATTTTCAAGAGACAATGTTTATCTTTACTAGATATAATGCATTTTATTTTCTATTTAATTCTCTTCTGCTTAATTTCAAGTTTTCTAAGAAATACTGATCAGTGTCTAGTAAACTGATTTCATGCAAACCATAATCCAAAAACAAATCCATAAGAGCCTACTCTATGTCAATGCGGTAAGAAAAATAGTAACTATCTTAATTCCAGCTGATAACTATTCTATATACTACAATGAAAAGAACTGTCTAGAAAGACACTGCTAAGAAAAAAAAAGATATGGAAGTGCACGCACATACACGCATTCTATATATATACTCATACAGAGATGCTAAGAACACAAAATAATGAGCATCAGAAAAAGTGTAATATTATGGTATTAACTTAGTGTTATAAGTGGCTGATTAATGCTTAAAACTTTTTCCATTTCTAAATTCCTTTCCAGAGTTAAAAAATTCAGCATTGACCCAGGTCAAATGGGTCCCCCAGAGCAGTGGTTACCAGGTGTGCAGCTAGACATTATTCCTCTCAGCCTCAGAGTAAATGGTTAAGAGTCTCAAGCAGCCAAAATACCAAAGTGGAAAATAAAGTCAGGTATTCCTTCAGAAGCATTCAGACCAATCTGAAGGAATCTGCAACTTGATCCAATTTAAAGTAGGAGAAAAAGTAAAACAAAGGTGAGTATCGATCAGAAATTAAGGTCAGCAATTGGTAAGTTTCCAGGAAATAATCTGTACCATTTTGCTTAAACCATATTCTACATTTTTTATATCCAGGGTCCATCCTGGAAGAGGTACCCAAGAATATGTGGGAGAATTTTGCAACACACAAGATGAAGAAGCATAGAAAAAAAATAATCAAGATTGTGAGGAAGCTATGAGGCCTGAGTGAGGAAAAACCGCACATTAGCAACAAATCAGAAGACTTGTTACATCTAAGATGGAGAAAGCAACTAAGAAACATAGAGAAGAGAGAAATATTTGATGATGTTGGCAGTATTCTGTTTCTCAATGTGTCTGAGATTTCAAAGTATTGTAAACTTTATATAAGTAATGATATTTTATATACAATATATTGCATTGTATATACGTTATAAAATATCCCACAGCTGGAAACAGTTTAGCACCTCTATTTCAAACACAACAATATTTCTGTAGTTAAACACAAAAATTCACATTAAATAAAAGAAATTACAAAGTTTAATGGTTTAATGGTTTTATGTCCATTTAAGTAATGTTTTGCAGTCAAATGATTTTTTTTTAACTATTGCAGTTTTAGAATATATTTGGTATCTAATAGCTTGCTTAGCCCTTCAATAAAATTGTTTCTTTGCTTTTTTAATCAATATATTCTTTGAGAAGACCTCATGAAGAAAAAAATTCTATTAAGGATTCTAATTTAGATTTCAACAAGAAAAACAAATGTATATAGACTACAGAGAAGAAAATACAACTATTATTAATAACAGAATAGATGAGTTCTTAGAAAATGGCAAAAATCTAAACTGTTTAACATAACAGAAATTTAGGAGAATAGTCTTCAGATCAACAAGCAAAGTCATCTAAGAGAAGGTATCTGCTGTGACCTGTCTCTTTCCTGAACATGAATCATGCTATAGGCAGCACTCCACAGCCACCACAGGTCTTTTCACCTTGGCCTTTCAAGTATGTAAGTAATAGCAGCTTTTTAATGCCTGGAGGGGGTGTGGGGTTGGGGGGGAAGAGGTTTCCAGCAAAGAAGCTGATGGCTTCAGGAGGAGTCTCAGTAACTGATCACTGGTTCAATCCACTTGTAGGTATTAAACTAACTTAAAAGAGTATTGTTTATATGGGTTTTGCTATAAATTCCTTTCCATACTTCATAAAAATCTTACTATACCCAAGGTACAGTGAGACACACCTGTAATCCTAGTACTTGAGAAGCTGGGGAAGGAGGAAGTTGGAGGCCAGGCTAGGATACATAGGAAGACCCTATCTCAAAAAAATCATCATCACCATCATTATCATCATCATCATCATCATCGAAGCCAAGAAATGAGAGTGAACATATGGCAGAGCCAGATGAATGGAACCTTAAGTACTATACTAAGTATGATGGACTGTTTTCTATCAAATCTAACAAACGGGAGCTATACAGATTTTTAAGCTGGGAAAATAATATGATCAGATCTAAACTGTACATGTACTTTGTTTAGTAATGATCACTTCATACTAACTTTGTGGTTTGGCCGGGCTGTCCATGTACCTTCACCTTGATTCTATATTTGAAAAGTGGGTACTAAAGTATTTACCCCGTGAAAATAAAACAAGCCTGTCCTACATGTCATACAGGATGGCCCCTACTCTTTCACTATGAATCAGAACCCCAGAAGAGGACAGAGGAGCAAATATCCAATAGTGTCTCCTTACTTTGAGTTTCTGGGCTTCTCCTCGTACTTTCAGCAGCTCGGTAATAGAGTCCACAAAGCCCTGGTAGTGAAAGTTGCACATTTTCTCAATTTCTCTGTCATGGTTGCGGATACGAGTTTCTAGCTTCTCCATGAATCGTCCATGTTCCTCACCATCATAGACAGACCTTTAAAGAGAAGGTGGCATCAAGATTACAGCACTTCTGAGGAGAAGAGAATTACAAACTTGAAAGAAACTTCTATAGAAACTAGATAGTCAAGATAAATAAACCACCAACTGAATCCATACTGTCCCCACAGTAAAAGAGTGTTGATTTTGTTTTGTTCTGTTCTGTTCTTTCTGTTTTGTTTTGTTTTCGGTAAATCCAAAAAAGTTGTTTTCCAGCTCACTTAAAAACATTTGGCACACCATTAGATTGTCATCACAAAATACAAGACTTGAATTACAGCTCCTGTCCCTTTGTCCATTTAGTTTATCAAGAAAAACTCAATTTCAATAATTCCAACAATCCAGTTACTCCATGACTCCCACCTAAGAAGCTGAATCACAGACAGGCTGGCTAGATTCAATATAACTACATAGCAACAATCTAAAATAGTCACTCAATACTACTAGAAAATCCTACTGGAGATGGAATCCCTTCTCTAAAATGCTTGAAAACTAATGTTTTTGATTGGAGGAATTGGGGGAATATTTGTGTGAGATATCTTGTATATAAGATTCAAATCCGAACACACAATTCATCATGTTTTCACATACAACTTATACCTTGAAAGTAAATCTATTCAATGTCTTAGTGACTTAGTGTTTTGACTACAACATATCACAACCATGAGGCCAGACTGGCATTTTCCACTTGTGACTGCTGTCATACACTCCTTATAAGCATTCATACTTGAGATTTTTAAATTAGGAATGAATGATCAACCTAGGCAATGATTAACATCTCAGAAAATAAAATAAAATCTCATCCTGTGGAAATTTTAATTCTCCTGCCTCATTGTTGGTCCACCCCTCTCACTTACTGTTCTAACTATATAGTTCTCAGAAAGGAGGGAAGGGAATAAATACACTTAACTATTTCTTCTTCCCTCATGAAAATCAGCCAACCTGCTTACTTCTGTACTTCCTCCTCTGTCTGCTCTCCACAGACAGAGCTCATTCGCAGCTAACCCTGCTTATTATCTCAAAAACTTCTGCTCTACATCATGTAATTGTCCCTCTCCATCAGATAATGTCTGTATAAAGATCAGTGGAAATCTTGCCCTGAACTGCACATCCCCTTCCAGCTACAATCTAGGTTTTCTGCTCTCCATCCTAGCAAAACATTTTCCACTTCTTTTCTTCCCACTAGAGCAAGTATTCATTTTGCTCCTCTAATAGCAGCATTTGTTGAGGCTTGGTGCTCACTTCTTCATTAAGCATTCTCTTCTGGAGATGGTGATAGTAACCACATTAACATGGATTTACCCTTTCACTGACACACCTTCTCAATCTCCCTTCTAGAGCCTCCTCCTCTATTACACTTCTCTAAGCTCCCTCACCAAGCAATCTCATGGCTCAAAAATACCACTCATATAGTACTGACTTCCTGATGTATAATCTACAAATGAGAGCACTTCCCTGAACTCTACACTCAAATTTCCCCCTTACTACTGCACTACTCCAACTGGATTGTTAAAAGCCATCCAACTATAGTGTGTGTATGTTATCTACAATCATTTATCATCTGTCCATTCTCTTCCCATCTAATCTATTACTAAGTCATAACAACTCAACATGTCCTAAAATTAAATACAACCCACCATTTCTATTTAAATCATTGTCCAAAAAACTTATCTGCACCAAAGCAATTCAACAGCCTCCAAAATTCCATTATGCATTCACTACCACTACCACCACCATCACCAATTACATAGTCCACACAGCAATTAAAACAATCTCTTTAAATCAGTGTTTTAGACATTACCCCCTAGCTTAAGTCTCTCCAAAGGCTTCTGTATTAATCAGGGTTCTCTACAGAAACAGACTTACAAAATGACTATACATACATACACATATATGTATAAAGGGAATTTATTAGAATGACTTACAGGCTGTGGTCCAGCTAATCCAATAATGGCTGCCTATCAACAGAAGGTCCAAGAAGCCAGTAGTTATTTAGTCCATGAGACTGGATGTCATAGCTGGTCTTCAATGTATACTGGAATCCCTAAGAAGTAGGCTCTAATGCCCGTAAAGGAATGGACTTGCAGCAAGAGCAAGAACAAGCTCAGGTTGCATGGTAAACTGGTGGACCATTGTCAAACATTCAGTTTCCACTAAAGCCTAATAGCAGGTTAAGAGCTGTCTCTCAAAGGGAGAATAAGTTGTATGCAGATGATTGCAGAGCCTTGCCTCACAATCTCAAAGGTCTCTTCTATGACTCACCAATAGAGGCCTTCCAAGGGCTCTAAATAGCATTCCTGTCTGCCACTGATACCTCAAGTATCATCAGGTCTGCTGGATCATATAGTGGTAGAGCTGCCTGCACAACAGCCTGGACATGTTAAAAGAGCCCTCTCCTGTTACATGCTCCATGCAAAGCTAGTGGTTTTCCAAGCCATTTGGTATATGGGTCACAGTAACTTACCCAAGTGAGAAATATACTCTCTCCAGAATCCAAATAAACATTGTGAATATCTCTGTCCCACATGTCCCACACCTCTGGTCTCCTAAGAATTTTACTGAGTGCAGTGGGTTGAACAAGAATGGTTCCATAGACTCAAATATTTGAATGCTTAGTCATCAGTGAATGACACTATCTAAGAAAGATTAGATTAGGAGGTATGGCTTTTTGGAGGAGGTATGGCCTTGCTGGAGGAAGTGTACCAATGGGGGTGGATTCTGAGGTTTCAAATGCCAAACTCAATGTCTCTCTCTTCCTTCTGCCTGCAGATCCAAATGTAGAGCTCTCAGCTACTTCTCTAGCACCATGTCTGCCTGTGTGCCATCATGCTCACTGCCATGATGATAATGAACAAAACCTCTGAAACTGTAAGCAAATCCTAATTAAACGCTTTCTTTTATAGGAGTTGTTATGGTTATAGTATCTCTTCACAGCAATAGAACAGTGACCAAGACATTGAGGTAGAAGTCTCCTGAATTTTACTTGGATTTATTTCCCATCCTCTGATGCACATTTGTGTTACCAACAAGTCCAATGTGGTTGGTATCTCATGCTCACTTCATCCAATTAGCATACTGGCATCAATCTGGTGCACTAATGTAATACTTTGTGGAAGAAACAGATGATCAAGAGCCATTCAAACTAAGTTATGACCCAGAGCTAGAGAGTTAATATATAGTTAATATAAAGGTATACCGATGCCCTTGACAACTGAAAGCAAATAGCTTCTGGAGGTCCTTACAGACAGGAATAGAGAAAAAAGACATTTCCTAGATCCCAACATTTTCTCTGATCCCTGACACTCCTTAAGCAAACACACATTTGCTCAGTGCCCATGTTTTTTGAGTCTGGAGTGATGTGTGGTACAGGATCATCATGCGCTTATCCTCTAGATAAAACAGTTTACTTTCCTCACCATGTCAGTTCACTACCCAAAATTAAGGGCAATACACACACTCAGGCACGGGCACACACCTACATTCCAGTAAAAATTCAACACTGACTTCAGTAAAAACACAGCCATCAAGATTCATTCCCCTTCCTTGAAAAGATGAAAAAAATTATAAGCAGCCCTCCAAGTGGACGATTTTACCAAAGCTATGTAGAACATACAAGAATGAACCTACCACTGACATTTCAGTAAGTTTCAAGCTTAACTCTTCCCCTTTCAAAGAAAAGAAATCTTCTAAGTAAAGATACTCATATTCCTTGTCATGTAGAAAACTACGGGAAAAAAAAAATCATTGAAAAATCCTCAAACTTAAAAACATAGGCTGATACCATTCAAATTTTTTAAAAAAAAACTTTTGGTTTAATTTCAGTATATTCTGACTCAGTAATAACTTCTACCTTAGGTTCTTCCAGGAAAAATTTTCACTCATTCTCTCCAACGAGAAAGAACAAACATAATGGGGAAAAAAATCCCAAAGTTCAGAAATTCGGGCACCAGGTATAGGAGAGTATGTAATCCAAGCAGTTGGGAACTGGAGGAAGGAGGCTGAGGACTCGAAGGCGAGCCTAACTAACTAGTGTGAGGCCCCTAAAACTATGTAAGGCCTACTCAAAGAAAAATAAGCAAAGAAAATCAGAACTTATATAATGCCTCCCTTGGTTTCCTATTTTTAAAAAAGAAAAGAAAACCTAAACTAAAATCAAAGTAAGAAAATGTGGGTTTTAGATGCCTGATTGTGAGGCCTTGGTCTTAGAAGTGTAATTAGCTACATCTTTGGCCAATTCAATTAATCTCTCTGACCTTCAGCTCTTTCTCATTTACAAAATAGGAAACAGCAATCAATTACAATTTCCCTGAAGTACTAGCTGAGCATTAAGCTTTCCAATTCAAGCACATAATGAGAAGGAGCAAACATCTTGAGGACAGACAGACAGCAGGTGGTAATTTTAATCTCCTTATCAGTATCACCAAGTTTCTATTTAGAATCTTCATGATTTTAACCATCTCTTAGAATACAGTGTGGAGTAACTTTAAAGGTTTACAGCAGAGTAGAAAATTTAAAAATTAAAATAAGAATTGGTTGATACGGAGCTCCAGGTCTGTAATACCAGCATTCAGGAGTCTGAGTTCACAGTGATTAGTACCAAGCCAGCCAGGACGACAGGGCAAGACCTTGTCTCCAAAAAAAAAAAAAAAATCAAATCTAAAACACACAAATCTAAAGTAGACAGTACTTAGGGTATCCTATATTTTTCATTTTCTGGAAGTTTACAGAACTCCCTGGTTCTGTTTGAATTGTGTACATGCAAGCAAAAAGGATACACAATTTCCATGTAGCTATCAGACAGGTGAAAGCATATTTATTTGCATTTTATTTATTTAATTATAAATTGCTTCTACCACAGTAAAAAGCATATGTGAACAGATCTTATAAACCACACAGACTCAGCATTTCAAATATATTTCAGCATAAGTCATCAATAACCATCAGGCCTATTCAGATACAAAAGGCAAAAATAAATAAACTGGTCTTAAACTGGAAAAGTTAGAGATCTACTAAATTAGCTTTCTATTGGCAGTCAGCACTGTTCTTAATAGTATTGCATTATTTTTTCCTTCTGAACAAATAACCTAAAATGGAGAAAGACTGCCATCTAGTGATGACCAATTTCTAATATTTCTTTAAAAATGGAATTTGATGTAACTAAATAAAACAGACTGATGAAAAACATCTAAAAATTGAATTTGATCAAATCTGTGGGTCCAAGGCAGGGAATGTAGTTCAACTGGTAGAGTGTAACCTTTCATACAGAAACCCCCAGAACTGCATAAAACTGGGCATGTTGCCAACACAAGGGAGGCAGAGACAGGAGGATCAGGAATTCAAAGCCATCCTCAGTTACACAAGTTTGAGGCCAGCAGGAGCTACCTGAGATCTTGCCCCCACCACCCAGCCCCCAGCCCCCCAAAAAATAAAAGGCAGTCTTAGAAAAGGCAAACTCTCTGAAATACTATTGTACTTCTTTATGCTTCTGACACAGATACATAACAGTTAAACAAGACTATGGAACAAACAATAGGGAATTGCTTATCTATTCCATCACAAGAATATTCTAGTACTGCAAAAAGTAAGCAAGAAGAAATGCTTAGAAATTAACCGTGATTTTTATACAGTAATGTTGACTCAAGTAAAATGGAAGCCTAAGAGTCTGATTCTCATACCCTCCCTAGTATAATACCAAAGGTTTTCACAAAAGGTGTATTCATGCATCCTAGTGTGCATTGCTAGTAATACACTTTGATACATCATAATGCTTCCATATCCCTCTCCAACCTAGATCTCAAAAACATTACTTTAAAAGCTTATAACTAATAAAGTGACACTTAAAACTTGAATTCAACAAATATTTACTGTTCTCCTACACTAAACCACTACAGAAGTGTATGACTTGCATAAAGCCAAAATCAGCTACAATCTGCTTTTCCAAAGATAAGGAAGGACCATATAGAGTGATACGCACTCATAATCTCTGCACGCAGGAGGCTGAGGTCAGCCAGGGCCAAAAGGGAAGACCTTGTTGAGAAGGTGAAGTGGGAGCTGGGCAGTGGTGGCACACCCCTTTGGTCTTAGCACAAGGGAGGAAGAGGCAGGCAGATCTCTGCCTTGTCTTCAGAATGAGTTCCAGGACAGCCAAGGGCTACACAAAGAAACCCTGTCTAAAAAGAGAAAGAGGAGGAAGCAGAGAAAGGAGAGAAATATGAGAGAGGAGAGGAAGGAGGAGAATTCCACTGCAGGGTGAGTCAGTTGTGGATTAGCTGTGTCTACATAGCAACTATTGACCCTTTTTTTGTTTGAGCAGTCCCAACTCTGTCTGGTGTTTCACTTTCCTATCCTACAACTAGAGGTAAACATTAAGTTACCTTGTCAGTGACCAGTTAACATAAGGATTTGTGATACAACTCTCACCAATGAAAAGAGAAATCTGTTAGTGAAAGGCCAAAGTGGGGGAGAAGAGTGTGTAAAAAGTTGCTTTTCCTACCTTAAACACTGCCCTGTAAAAATAAGACGCTTATAGGCAGGTGAAACAACTACCCTAAAAAGAGAGGAAATGGTACCAATAATCTCGGTTTAAAAGGAGAAAGTGTGAAAAACACCTGAATCCAGGCTGTGGAGAAATTCTCATCAGCTATCTCCAGATAACTACATTTTGTCAGCCAATTACCAATTATTTAAGCTTCCCTCTATACTCTGCTATTTGCATAGTAAAGTATCCTAAATGACAGCATGTGGTGCAGTTTGCAAAGGCAAATCAAAGACACAGACAACAATCAATATCCACAGTTTGTTAAGGACTCGGGTCTCCAGCCTCAATTATCCTTCCCCTCTTCTTCCACTTCAAAGTAAATCTCATTCACTCTTAAAACCACAGCTCACACCTTCCTTCTTCAGAAGAACCATTTCTAATCACTTAGAGCCTTTCATCCCCACTTCCTTTGTAACTAACTGCCCTCACAAAATTTACTAAACTATATTCTGATGGTCTGTTCAATTATCAGTCTTCTTAAATTAAAACATTAGTCCTCCCTTGTGCAAAGACTGTCTTACCCATTTTATCGCCAGGTGTTTTCACAAGGCCTGAAAGTGGAAAGATTCTACCACTGAAATGGACACAAATGGATACAAAGAGCAAATGTAAATCAAGCAAGGCATGAGGATTTACCCTTGTTTCAGAGATGGATGCAAGAGTAATTCAGGAGACCAAACATATCTACTCATATTTCTTGAGACCAAGAAGAACTCAAGACTGCATTTTCAGTTTGGAGTTTTGGTTTTGATTATCCAAGAAAAAATTCCTGAGTTTGTTCTGGTCTTTTCTTTTTCATATATCTTTTTTAACTTGTCATGGCTTTATCCCTCAAACATTTTTTTCTCATTAAACTCCATAAAAGCATCATTAGTATTTTTGTTTATTCCAAAAGTTAAAAATAAAGTGGAAAAACACATTTGAGCATGATGTTGAAAGAGAACTACAAGAGGTCAAAAGGAGTTTATATCTCTTCTCCTTACTTCACAATGTCTCCTGATTGTATTCAGACTTCAGGATGATAAATTGAATGCTCTGGGTACAGGAAAAAACAGACCACTGCATATCATCATCAATACCTGGAGATGCATATTATAATTAATGAAGTCTAAGAGGATCAAAAACCATCTGACAGTTAATACTGTTGATCTGCCAACTTGTCTAGAATAATGTAGGAGACAAGCCTCTGGGAATGTCTATGATGCAGTTTCTATATTAGGTTAACTAATATGGAAAGATGTACCATTTAATGGGCTACAGCAGTGGTTCTCAAGCTTCTTAATGTTATGACCCTTTTATACAGTTCCTCATATTGTTGTGACCCCCAACCATAATTTTTTAACTGTAATTTTGCTACTGTTATGAATCATAATGTAAATATCTATATTTTCTGATGGTCTTAGGCAACTCCTGTAAAAAGGTAGTCCCCTACCAAAGAGGTCGTGACAGATTCAGAACAGCTGGGATAGAGTTTATGACTCAATAAAAAAGGAAGAAGCAAGCTGAACCAGCTGAGATGCCTATTTAACATATCAAAGTAGACCTGGCCACCAGGTTCTCTGCAACCCTCAGTCCCAACCTGTTACACAGTATGGCTAGCATTCATTCCCCACACACACTACCAAAACTTTCTCCAGCCCAGGAGCTAAACTGCCCTTCCTCTAGCTGCTCTTCCATATATAATCCAGCCATTTTGGTTACCTATTCCTTTACTCTCTTGCTCAATCTCTTGGTCCTGGTCAGCAGCTGCTGCACCCTCTCCCCAACCCCTCTCTCCACACATGGTCTCAAGGTCTTGTCCACTCTGAACTCTCCCACATGTCCCTGCCTCTGACGATGCTCCTTTTTACCTAAAATAAACTCTCTCCTCCATCATACCTAGGAGTAGTCATATTCTTTCCTTTTCTATTTCTTTTCTTCAATCAACACCAGCATCTAATTGTCAGAACACAGTCTATGAATGAAGCTGTGTGAGATTTTTGAGACCTTGTAAGAAAACACTGAGTAAAGACAAAAGTCTTGTAATATCTGTTTGTTCCTTCGTAACATGGGTTGTTCTTGGAATGTGCTTTCATGCCCTCTCAGATGTAATAATAGGAGGTTTTACTTTAGATTACACATCATTTTACCTATTAGTATTCAGAATGATATTTCCAAGCATGACTTGCCTCCTGACAGTATATAGCTTAAACTCATGTGACCTTTGCTCTTCCGACCTTGCTTAACCCTCAAGAATACCCTCAAAATATAAATTGTCTGATACTCTGAATAAACTTGGCTATTGCATGATATTTTAGTGCACCTCATTTTTGGGCTCCACTCTCCCAGACCAACTAGAGTAGTAACATTTCATAACTATATTTTCTGGCTGTGGTGCAATATAACCATCCACTTTCTACTCTTGCCACCCTGCCTTTCCCACCATGATAGACTGTATCCCCTAAAACTGGGAGCCAAAACAAAGCCTTCCTCCTTGAAGTTACTTCTTGTCAAGTATTTGATCAAAGCAATACAAAAGGCAACTAATATAATACCTAAATATTTTTGTAACACCATATGAGAGCAAACACATTCCAATGCTTTTTCTATCTTTCCAGATCCCAATGTATCTGACTAGCTTCACTAAGACAGCCCATATAAACCAAGAGGATGCTGTAAGGGAATTCTGCTTCAGGCAAGAAAGGAAGCCAGAGGTGGGCACTTTCAAAAAACAGGGTGGGGCAGCTTTAGATGGCAACTAACTACCCAAAGAGGCTTCCAAAGAATGTAACTTGGGTTAAATACAACTAGAAAGACTCAGAAGAGGAGAATTTGTCATAAAATATAAGCCAAATCAACAACAGAAATCAATCAGGAAATAAACCAATAAAAGCAAAGGTAGTACAACTTTAGTATACAGACTGTCGGAACAAATCATCATCATCACCATCAGATATAAAGTCTCAATGAAGTCTGTCAGTGGCTTTATTTTGTCCTTTGTACAAATTTATGTTAAAAGAAAAAAGATTTATCCCACTGCTTTTTTTTTTAGCTGAATCATGAATGTTACTAATTATCAGATGAGAAATAAGAATACTTGAGGCAGAATCTTTTTTTAGTTCATAAGATGATTAAGTATTCGCATTACTGTGTGACACATACCACCCTCAAAACTTGTTATGAAGTTGGTACATTACCCACTTGACATGAGAACAAGAAAGAGAATGCCTGAGGAGGGTGTGTGACTAAAATCCTGAGCTACATAGTAAGTCAACCTGGGATACAATGAGACCCTGTCTTTAAAGAAATAAAAATTAACTAATTTTTTTTGTTTGTTTGGTTGGTTTTTTTGTTTGTTTGTTTTTCAAGACAGGGTTTTTCTGTGTAGCCTGGGCTGTCCTGGAACTCACTCTGTAGACCAGGCTGGCCTCGAACTCAGAAATCCGCCTGCCTCTGCCTCCCAAGTGCTGGGATTAAAGGCGTGCGCCACCACTGCCCGGCTTAACTAATTTTTAAAATGAATGAATGAATGAATGAGCAGGGTGGTGCATGCCTGTAAATCCAACATTCTAAGACCTAAGTAGGAGGATCACTGCAAGTTCAAGGCCAGCTTGATCTCCACAGTGAGTCCAACCCAACCAGAGCAATTTAATACTCCAAAATTAAGTCCCTAACACTAAAAACCCTGAGGGACCAATAAAGGATAATAGAGTTGTTTCAATTCAGAAAAATGTAATAGAAAACAAAGTAGCAAAATAAGATGATACTCCCCAAGAGCAATGTAAAGCATTAGACACACTATGAAAAATCTCTGGTAGTAAATCTTAAAAATCTAAACTAAGGTTCTAGACCATTAGTGCATGACTTCCATGTAAAGAAAATAAAGAACATATCCAATGACTGGAGTAAAAGGAACAGAAGTGAAAGAGAAAACTGAGGGGACCTCAAAATGAATAAAACCAAGATACCTCAGTCAAGGGTAACGGGAGCCTGCAAGGAGACCTTCCTCCTCTAGTACTGAGTCTGGTTCCAGGAGAAAGAAAAACTTCTAGTCATTTTAAACCAAAGAATAAGTCTCATAGTCATAATATTGATATCTGTGCAATTAAAATATGTCAAATTCTTCATTTTAGGGCCAGGTATGGAGGTGCATTTTTTAATCCCAGCATTAAGGAAGTCAGAAGTAGAAGAATCAATTGCTTGAGTTCAAGTTCAAACCATGCCCAAGAAACATAGCAGAATATCATCTCACAAATAATGACTGTTATTTATTTTAGAAGCAATCTCCTTCCCAATGTTCACAGATAACTTACTGAATGAGCATAAATCTTCTCTAGAGAAATATATTTTATATATTTTAATTCCTATTTCTAAGACTTCTGAGAAGTAATAGTTCTTTAAAGTAGAATTAAAGTATTAAAAAAAAAAATCTTAGAACATGGACAATTAAAAAAAAGAAAAGAAAAAGAAAAAGCTTAAAAAGGATCAAAGATTTACCCAAGCTTAAAACTGATGTGTATATATTAAAAGTAAATGATATATTTAAAGAAATAGCAAACATTTAAACCAAAACAAAAAGAAACATTAAACATTTAATTCCAAAACTGAAGAAATTAAAAAACTGCTACCAAAAGCAAACAGGTAGGGCCAGCAAGATGGCTCAGAAGGTAAAGGTACTTACTTGCTGCTAAGCATTACAATATGAAGGAAAGGATCAAATCTGACCTCCACACCCATGCTACACACATATAGACACATACAAATAAATGTAATAAAAATACACTGTTATAGCATACAATAATAGTCTGTTTTTGAAGGAATAAACTACAAAATCTGTTGAAACACCTGGTTTCAAACCCTTCATTTGGAGTGGTGTAGGGTGAGTTATTCCTTCACAGCCATGGTATCACCACTTACCATTTAACCCTCATATTAACAATAAAAATCTGAACTGACCTTGACCTTAGGAAACCATGTGTGGTAAGGAGTAAATTCCATCAAAAGAATTATCTTTCCATTTACCCAAACACCTCATTCCATCCTCCAGTCACACTGGAAAACAGGCCTAAGAATGAATGAGCACTATTAAGGACATTTCACTGGTGGAGGGTTAAGATTTGTTTGCTTGAAAATTTTTATTTGTTCATATCTTTGAAAGGCTGCTACACTGAACACCACATACATATGATTCATTGACATGTGTATCACTCCCACAGGACCATGAGTTCCTTCAGAGTTCACTCCTGGAAAAATGCCTACATTCCACAGAGAAGGCATTATAAAGTGACACGGGGCCTATGGCAGGACTCAAAGACTTTCAACTTTCTACAAGGACAGGCACTAGGGATGATAATAAACACTCTGACTAAAAAGTAAATTCGAATCCTATTACTGCAAATAATCTGTACTTCAGCTAAAATATTAATACAGAAAGAACCAGAGGAAAAGAAGAAAAAAGGCTCAAGGGAATTTCTTATAGAAGAGTGTCTGGGAATAATTTGTTATTTCCCTAGCTCTCCTCTAGCCCTTCTGGAAGCTGGAAGCAACAAAGGCTGGTTCCAAGGGGAGCTGGTGTTTCTAGTCCTTACTGCCAATTGAAAGGGGAGGGTGACAACAGTCCCTAAGGGCTTTTAGGAAAAATTGTTTCCAGGTGGAAATTTTTTATGATACTATGCAGCCTGCAGCACCTCCCCTTTCCCCCTGCCTTCCTTCACAACTACTGATGATTAAACCATGGACAATCAGACTGCAACAATGGAAACAGTCAGACAGCTTCCAAACAGCATAGTTATATGCTCCAAATTATCAAGTTAACTCTCAATTCATTGGCAAAGTTTGGTTTTGTTTTTAAAGAAAAGGACAAGGTGGTGTTTATTAAAGATTTGTGGAAGTAGCCCAGAACTCTGTTGTAATGATAAGCATCAGTACCCAACCAGCCCCACATAACACAGACACAGAAAGAAGATAGAGACAATCTTCAGTGTGCAGTTACCTACCGATTTTTATAACTTTAGTCTGGTCTGGACTGAACACACCATTAAGTCCTTCTGTCATTATAAGAGTACACAGGGAACTTTGACCTGGTGTCATGATGAAAACCTAGATCAGTTTTCCTAGATCAACCTGAATGTGGTACTGAAAAGGTTCTGTGTGTGTGTGTGTGTGTGTGTGTGTGTGTGTGTGTGTGTGTGTGTGTTTGTGTGTGTGTGTCTTTGGTCAAAGTCAATGTGTGCCAACTCAAAGTGAGGGTTATATTGCTAGCCATGAAAAAAGCACAGAAAAATTAATCCTATGACACAGACTGAATCTGGGAAAAATTGTTCCCATGCCATTCACACTAAAAAGGATATATCTAATTCAGCATTTCTAAATCATAATCAAAGGAAGCATCTTTTAAATCTGTGTCAAAATTTCAAATGAACATCTTCCATATAGTAACTCAGCTATCCCCCAAATTTAACTGTGGTGGTTTGAATAAGAATGGCCCCGTAAGCACATATATTTCAATGCTTTGTCATCGGGAAGTGGCCCTATTTGAGAAGGATTAAGAGGTATGGTCTTGTTGTAGGAAGTGCGTCAACAAGTGAGCTTTGAGGTTTCAAAATCGTATGCCAAGCCCAGAGTCTCTCTCTTCCTGCTGCCTGTGAATCTGATGCAGAACTACTTCTCCAGCACCATGTCTGTCTATGTGCCACCATGCTCCCCACCATGATGATAATAAACTAACGAAGTGAAACTATAAGCAAGCCCCAATTAAATGTTTACTTTCATTAGAGTTGCTGAGATCATGGTGTCTCTTCACAGATAAAACAATGTCTAAGACAATAACACTCCTGGAGTAGTTATTATCATCAGTGTGCATATGAAGCAATCTTTCCAAGACTTCTGTTACACAGAAATGTCCTTTATTACTACTACAATTACCACAGTTTTATCAAGAATAATAAAATGAGCTTGGTGGTGGCAGTGCATGCCTTTGATCTCAACTCTTGGCAGAGGCATTCGGATCTCTGTGAATTTGAGGTTAACCTTGTCTACAGAGGAGGTTCCAGGACAGCCAAGGTATAAGAGATACCCTTTCTCAAAATAAAAGAAAATAGAAATATAAAAGGTGAGAGGAAAGGGTTTTTTTTGAAGAACAGAAAAGAGAAAAAGCAAGATGCGATGAAAACAACAAGGTATTTAAACCATATGTCCACTCAACAGCTATGTACACATATCCAAATATTTACATTTATATTCTTAGTAGGAATAGAAGGGACAGTAAGAAAATAAAAATAATAATAATAAATACCTAGATAAATATGACTCTTACTTTTTGTTGCTGTTTTTTTTGCTTTGTTTTTGGTTTTGGTTTTGGTTTAAAGGCAGAGTCTCACTATTTAGCCCTGACTAGCTTGGAACTCACTATACAGATCAGGCTAACCTGGAACTCACAGAGATCTGCCTGTCTCTACCTACAGTATGCATGGGATTCCACCATGCCTGACTTTGATTCTTACTTTCTTTATAACCTTTCTGTTTCTAATGTTTTACTTAAAGTGTTATTTTTAGTGTTTGAACAAAGAAAATGCATTTTAAAAATCTAGAACAGTACTAGAGTCACAGTAAATAGTAAGATGTTAACTAAAATAAACAGTAAACAAGAACAAACACTTTGGGGTTAACATGAGACAAAATATTTTAAAAAATTATCAAAATAAAATAAAAATAAGAACTATGGAGTGGCAGCCAGAGGTAGTAGCATACACCTGTAATCCCAGCTCCCAAAAGGAAGACACAAGAGGATTGCCCTAAGTTACAGAGCTATAAAACTGAGGGGTGGGAGATAATATGACTCAACTGTCAAAAACATCTTGGATTGTTCAGCACTGAATAAACCAGGCTGAAGACACAGCTCCATAATTCCAGCACTTGAAAGGCAGAGATACCAAAATCAGGTCAACCTTAGCTATCAAGTTTAAGCTCAACCTGGAATATATGAGACTCTATCTTAAGAAACAAAATAGTTAAAAAATATAAAATACAGCCGGGCAGTGGTGGCGCACGCCTTTAATCCCAGCACTTGGAGACAGAGACAGGCGGATTTTCTGAGTTCGAGGTCACGCCTGGTCTACAGAGTGAGTTCCAGGACAGCCAGGGCTACACAGAGAAACCCTGTCTTGAAAAGCCTATATTTATATATATATATATATATATATATATATATATATATATATATATATATACACACACACACACACACACACACACACACACACACACACCTCACCCCTCATTTGCCATAGGTTGGAGTGGGCAAGGGAGAGATGCTCTCTCCCCCTTTTGAATCCCCCCATTTCCACATTCCATGCCTCCCACCCCACCCCCAAACTGCCCCTTGCTACCTGAGGCAGGCAGGAGAGCTGGTCCCAGTGTCATAAGAGCAGAACTGGTCTCATCCCTTATCTACCATGGGGTGACATGGGGAAGAGAGAAATGCCCTCCACCCTCCTTACCCTTTGCTACTTGAGGCAGGTGGGTAAGCTGGCCCTGACAAGGAAGAGCTGGTTCCACCCCCTCATCAGCTGAAGCATTCTGGAGACCATGTCCCACATCTCACCTGGGCAACACAGTAGAGCTGACTATGGTGGCAAAAGTGCCAGTGAGCCAACCGCAAGGGAATGAGAATGGGAGAGCTGACCCTGCCCTCTGCTTGCTGAGGCATTGGGTGAGCTGGCTGAGCAGTGCTGGAGAGCTCACCCTGTTGGGCTACCAACTCAGCTACTTCCCAGGCCCAGATCCAGGGCTTTTGAGTTGGCCCACCCCAAGATTTACTCCATGGAGCTAATGAAAGGGTCAGTCTTGCAGATCCAAAGCTCCAGGATCTCCATGACACAGGGCAACAACTCCTGAGGAGGATCCAGTATTGATAGTGTAGCAGAAGTTAGAAGCCTTGAAACACACCAATGACTCTCTGCAATGACAGCTTCCATGACAAGACTTTATTGTTGTTGTTGTTGTTGTTGTTGTTATATCTTATTTTATTTTGTAGGGAAGGTTGCAAGGGCAGAAGGCAGATAGGAAGGATCAGGCAATAAGTGGGATGAAGTGCATGATAGGAAATTCACAAAGAATCAATAAAAAGGTAAAACAATACAAAATAAAATAAAGTCTTTTTCAACTACTCTCTTATTGTTGGTCATGCTCTCAAAATTAATTTAATTAGTGTGCTTTCATTATCCCTCAAAAGGGAAAGGAAGAGCTCCAATGTTTGCTATGATGGAATCTCTTGTATGTTTCTATGAAATCTAACTTGTAAACTTGAAAAACAGACCTTTCTCTTGCTTCCTATTCTATACTCATAATATACAAAAGTTCTCTATCAGTATAAAACAGCATAAAACTATTAAAAACAATTTCATGGGCTCTGGTGACCAACGCCTATAATCCTAGAATCCAAAAGACAGAAGAAGCAGGAAGATCACAAATTTAAGACTAGCCGGGGCTACATAGTGAGTGAGTCTGTCTCAAAAAGAAAATACATTTGAGGGATGGGAGTGAATTAAATTTAAAAAAAAAAAATTTTTTTTAACTTTCATGGTTTAGACCAAAGTTAGACCAGCACACATTTCCATTAGATATCAAATCAGCCTCTTTCCTCCTCCCCCTCCTTTTTTCCTCCTTTGAGGACAACCCAAAGAATAATTATTTTAATGGCTTCTGTTTAATACAGCAATCTACAGAAAAAGAAGAAATCTCAGAGGCAATACAATCTAATTTCACAGCATAACAAGTTTTTCCAGATCTCTTCGTCAGCTACTAGTATAGTTTATGCTGCCACATCTAGTAAGTTCATTCACTACACAGCAATCAAGCCCATAACCATAGCAATTGCAAAGTTCTTAAAACCAAAATTTGCTTTCTTAAAATTTATTATTTATCTTATTTTTACTCTAAAAAAAAAAATACAAAAGACTAGGTCCCTTCCCTAGGTAAACAAAATTATTCCAATATCCAACATATAAGTACATTTCAATGCAAGTTTCCATTCTCAGGGCAAGTTCCAGTAGGGTCTATTCTTAAAGCATAACAAAACAGGCCAAAAGGCTCAATGTTCAATAGCACAGACTTCAAAGTCAGACTTCTTAAGAGTCAAGTCTTGATTCTGTTACTTATTAGCTGGTGACCAATGGGATTGTTTTTCTATAATTCAAATTCCAGCTCAGGGAAATGTAGATTAAAAATAGCTACCACTTCATTCAGCCATGTACACACAAAAAGGGAAATATAAATGAAACACTGATAACAGTGTCAGAGACACAATACATCCTATAAATACTAGCAAATTCTTTCCCTGGGCGGGGGTTGTGGAGGGTGGGTACTTTCTATGTAGCCCTATCTATCCTGGAACTTGCTCTGTAAACCATGCTGGCCTTAAACTCAGAGATCTGCCTGCCTCTGCCTCCCCAGTTCTGGGATTAAAGGTCACCACTGCCTGGCTTAATACTAGCAAATTCTAAAGCAAAAGCAAACAGACTAGCAATGTAACATCCCTCTCCAGTCACTTGCCTTCTACTAAAAACAACCTAATGTCATGTTTATTCACAGTCATACCCTATGCATGGAACCTATACTCACATCAAATCTTCTAATGTCTTTATACATTGCTACATGCATTCAACTGTTATTTTGAACCTATGATTTACAAGCTTTTTCAATTATAGTCAATTATTCTAGTCTTTTAAGACCTTTCAGGACAGTGATCTTTGTCATTCAACCTGCTCAAAAGCAGATTTGCTACGGAGAAGAAAAGAAACCCAAGCACCTTCTAGGATCTAAGGAAGAACACTGGAAAATAGGAACACATGAATGGGAAGTTTCTGATGTGTAGTTTTTAAAGAGAGATACGAAAAGGTTAATGTTAACCTTTAAGAAAGTTGAGGAAATAGACCTCACTTCCTCAGGCCAGTGTTCAGCCCCCAACTGTGTCTAACTTGGAAAGAACTTGTCATGAGCCAAGGCTTTTCATGTCCCTCCCTTTTGAAGGCACAATGGAAACAATTCCCCTAGAACAAAGGATTGCGTCAGTGAACTCTCTGCTCTTTCAAGTTGGAAGGACAGTTGATTCACACCATGTGTCAGAGAGAAACACCAGTTAGAACCAAGTGAGATAAATTTTGAGCCTACAGAGCTGTTTAATATTAAATTGTAATAAATCATCTTTACAGCAAATTATAAACAAAATATTTTGTTTACCCTCCCTTTCATATGGTCTTTCCCTTGAAAAGAAATTTTAAGACAATTCATAATTTTTGAGGTCACATATGCTCCATCAAGAAATAATTTTCAAATGTCAGCATCCAGACCTTTTGACTGTAGGACATTCCCAACAGACTGCCATAGTGCACAGATAGCCTTCCTAGATGGCTCCTTTTGTTCCAAGTTCAGGTTAGCCTAGTGGTCATGGTCCTAGTTTTAGAACAGTTTTGTGATTAACCCTACACAGGGCACTTTAATATCCACTCTATTCAATAATTTATCTTAATATCTAAATGAAGAAATTAAATATATAATCAACTATATAAATGATACAAAACTATGATTTTATTCCTAAAATTGTGAAAGACAATCAAACTTGAGGAACAATTATCTGTATGAATTTAGGTCAAGAAGGTCTTTAAAATAACCTAAATAAAACTGAACAAAATAAATCCTAACAAAACTCAAATAATAACACTGAAAAATAAAAATTTGGGAAACACTACTTCAATAATGTTAAATTTTTTCATGAAGCTTAACATGGTAAGAGATATCTCTCTGAAAAAGCTTAGGTCACCAAAGCTGTGTGATTAGTTCAATACAGGAACTAACGGACTAGAAAGAGTCAAGAGATCTATGAGTGTAATCTATTAGAAACCTATCTGTGTCCCAGGTGTATGTTCATCATTCAACCTGATAGATATCACATTACTTCTTTAGGGAAGCTAATATTCTACACAGATTAACCCTAACCTAAACATACTAATGATCTGACATTGTCCCAATCATTACCAAAGAAACAAAGACAGAAATGTATTACTTCCCCAAAGTTCATATTTAGGACTATCTAAAAGCTATGAAATAGCACTGTCTCATTCTAGTTCTCCAATGAATGGAGTAACTTGACTATTCAACTAATGAGGAGTCACATTTTTAAGCTGCACCAAAATGGAAAAAAATAAACTTTTAAAAAGAGAAATATGTTCCTGGCTGCAGTTAGATCAAGGTGTAGAACTCTCAGCTCCTCCTGCACCATGCCTGCCTTGAAGAGGAGAAACTATGGAGGTGTGTATGTTGGCCTGCCCTCTGAAGCTGTCAACATGGCATCCACCCAAGCAAAGACGGAACAAAAGTTAGACGAAGATAACACAATGGCTGGATACTCAAGAGCTTGCTCATGAATTTGGAGAAGGAACTTGGCTCCCGGGACACTGTACAAACACAGATATCTTCAAACAAATTCCGAAAGGTTGTCTCTGCTGTGCCACCTCGCCCAAATCCTAGCTGTGTAGTTAAAGCCATGGGTCCATATTGGATGTCGGTCGTGGTCATAGAAGGGACTTTGTGCCACCCACCAGTGAGAGACTGTAAAGGCTGTTGCTACCCAGCCTGGGCCAGCCGGCTCCATACCATGATGTTTCCCTTCTGACCATTCAGCACAGTTCCCCAAGTGCATGTCTATTCACTGATAATCTTTTAATAGTTTTTATATGGTACAATCCTTATTGTATTTATAACATGGTTGTAAGGCCACATAAAGGAATTACCTGAAAAAAAAAAAAAGAGAGAAATATGACTATTAAGTAATTAAATAAAATAATCAATAGCCTCAGGAAACCAAATAGAATTTTTTTTCTCAAAAATTTAGCATACTGGAAATGCTGCATGGCCTAGGCAATTTCCAATCATATCTTTCATTTGATATGTATTTACTAAAAACAAAAAGAAGTTTAAAATGTTTCCCTTTGAGGGAGCCTATATTGTAATTAATGAAGGAATATACCAGAAAGTACAATTAATACTAATTACAAATTTGTATGGAAGTTAGTACTAAAATCTCATGTATCCACCAATATGAAATAAAAACAAGCAATATAAAAAACATCTGTCAGAAATGTGTTAGGGTTACTGAAAACAAATAATAAAAAAGTTATAAATCTTAAAAGAAAAAGCAAGCACAGGTGAAGGAAAAGACACAAAACAATGTAATGAGCAAAGACTTGTATGAGTAAACAGACAATGGGAAACGGCTCTCTGGTGCTGAAGGAGAGACTGTAACCCTACAACCAACTCTACAGCCTTCAAAACCAAAGTGAACTGTAAGAAATATTAAAGAGAGTTTTGTCACAGAGACTATAAAATATGATGACTATCTGGGTCTGCATAAAGAAACAGAGCATGTGCAGTAGTAAATGTAAGATTTTATCTTTTTTTTTTTAAATTCTTCAGAAGGAAAGGTATCTGTACTTCCCTGAACACCTATGCTCCAGTGCCATTCCCTTCCCCACATCCTGCCTTTTTGTGTTTATAACCCCTGTGTAAATAAGTAACTTACGATGTGATTTAAATAACTAAATAAATTTTAAAAAAAATTCTTCAGAAGGTAACTTTAAAATGAGATGAAAGAAGAGAAAGGAGAAAAGGAAGAGAACAAAAAAGAACTTCAGTTATAGAATTCATAAAATGGAGAAGTGAACTGTATATTAATAATGCCTCAAAGACAAATGAAGAAAATGAAGCACACTGTTATAAGAACCTCACACCAAACGAAACATGGAAGGATAGTATTTAAACATGAGTCTGATAAGGAAAAGACATTTATTAAAACCTATAACAACTACCAAAAAACATAAATACAAACCCCTCATAAGCTGTACCTAGTAAAACAACAAGAGTACAACTAAACCCTGGAAAACGACCTGGTTGTCCTAACTCAGTTAATGAGAATAACAAAACAAAACAAAAACATCAGCAAAGGTGGCAATAATGAACAGAGGAAAAGTGGACAAAGAACAGATAGGACAAAGGAGGCAAACAGAAAGATGATGGATCTAAACCTATCATATAGTTACTAATGCAAACTATCTCTTCTGTTCTTGGCTTCCACCCCACCCCTACCCCCGTATGAGAGCAACTTCATTGCTTATGTTTACCCTGCTTTGAGGATCCCTGAGCTTCCTAATATTTTTTATTTTAATTTTCTGCTTTTGTGGTCCCCTACTCTGTAAAAAAAATTATAAAAACATTTATTATCCATTACAGCATTTCTAGTTTGATTCTTAGTGATAGAACAAAAAGAAAAAAATGAAGGAAAAACAAAAGGAATGATAAAAACAAAAATATGACAAATAGTAAATGTTTATGCAGAGCTCATGACATCATTTGGCATATATTTAATGATTAATGAATGACAATTACAGTGGTTATAGTTGTTTTTGCTCTTCTTTCATTCCTTCAAAGATATAGAGATAAATCTTAACTTTTATGGGCATTTCTGTTCCAAGCAAATTCCTAAAAACAATAATGTCGCATTTAGTTTTTTGCTATTATTAGCGACCAAGGGAATAAGCAACAATGTCACAGACCACACCATGAGGAACACCCGAAACTCAAGAAAGAAAATTAATTTATAGTACCTAACATTTCTGAACAACTTACTTTTTTAAATTTCTCACTCTAATTTTACAAAGAAACTCACCAGGAACTTTTATAAACAATGATTTATAATAATGTAAGTAATAATGATTGTTATTATAATAAACAATAATACCTAACTAAATAGTTCCTACTATATAGTCAGTCTGTCCTCCTCACCAAACCTCACTATATCACTGTCCTATCCTCCTCCAGATATATTTATTCCGTTTGATTTTTTTCAAAATATTACTTATATAAATAGTACAATCATGTTTTTAGTTTTACATTCTTAACAATGGATAAATAAGACATTAATTCTCTCTTGCTTTTTTATTTCTTGTCCTGCCTTTTCCAACTGTACACATGAATTTTATACTGGCAGGATGATAATATATACATGCTGTTCTAAAATTATTCTTCATGGACTGCCAATGCTTTATTTTAAAAACCACTCAATAATGTTTACATAATTGTAACTTTACAAATATTCTTCACTTATAAGCCAGGTATGACTATTAAGATTACCCTTCTTTGTTGTTATTGTTGTTTTTGTTTTTTCAAGACAGGGTTTCTCTATGTAGTCCTGGCCTTCCTGGAACTTGCTCTATAGACCAGGGTGGCCTTAATTCAGAGATCTGCCTGCCTCTGCCTCCCCGAGTGCTGGAATTAAAGTCATCCTTCTCCACCAACACCTGGTTCTTCTTTTTGACTAGGATCTCTTCACTGCAGAAAACCCCCTTCTTGAGTTTTTTCTTTCCTATGCTCCAATCTAGACTGATACACTAATGACCTCCTGTATCTGTGATGTTTTTCTTAGTTAACTGAGAGATGCTTACGGAACCAGACATTCAGGGAACAAAATATTGGAGAGGAAGGGAAGATGAGAAGAACTGAGCTGATATTCTTCAGACACTTCTTTTTGTCCTCAAGGCATTTGCCAAATCTGTGCAGAGGAAGCTCAAGTTCCCAGTAAAGGGATCAAGCAAAAGACCATGACTAACAGGTTTAAAAAAAATCAGTTTTTGACAGTTTTATGGGCATTGTGTAGTTTAGAGACATAAGAGATTAGAATTCAAAAGAGGAGAAACTGGATGGAAATAAAGAGAGTTTTCCCTCAACAAATTTAAAGTGTTAAACTATAAACAAAGAAAATTTTAAATTTTTTAAAAGCCCTAAAGAAGTAGAGTAATTTTAAGGACTCTTTGTTTACCTTTGACCTACAATAAGTCCTGCCTGTAAGATATGCTGGGTCATGTCAGCTGGAGAGATGGCTCAGTGGTTAAGAGCACTGACTGCTCTTTCAGAGGTCCTGAGTTCAATTCCCAGCAACCACATGGTGGCTCACAACCATCTGTAATGGGATCTGATGCCCTCTTCTGGTGTGTTCGAAGACAGCTACAGTATATATAAAATAAAGAAATAATTCTAAAAAAAATATATATATATGCTGGGTCAATGGTGGTACAAAACTTGTAGGAGTGGCCAACCAATATCTATTTTAAGGTCCATTCCATGAGAGAGAGCATGTGTTATTTAGAGTTTCCATTGCTGTGATGACACACCATGACCAAAGCAACTCTTATATTGGCAAACATTTAATTGGGGCTAGCAGACAGTTTCAGAGGTTTAGTCCATTTTCATCATGGTGGGTCTACAGCCAAAAGAAATGAAAGCAAGGACTCATAGAGATAATAATACATCTATCTTCACGGCTGCATTAAACACAAGAGGTTATAATTTTTGGCTTATGCTACAACCTGTATCAACCTTAAGAATACAAGGTCAGTGAGATTACCGGATGACTCCATTTAAAACGGTCATCTAAGGTATGCAAAGTCATGGAGTCAAAGAGAAAAATAGCACCTGCCAGGGGCTGGCTGGGGAATGGAAGGATGAGGAGCTTACTGTTGTGAGTATAGCTCCAATTTGAGAAAATAAAAAAGATTCTGGAGATGGTTATAATAGCTAACACTATAAGGTGCAGACTTTAAAATGGTTAAAATAGGTTGGAGCAGTGGTACAAATCTTTTTCCCAAGCACTCAGAAGTCAGGACACTCGGATATCTAAAGTTCAAAGACAGCCTGCTCTGCATAGCAAGCTATAGGCAAGGTAGATGTACAATGTGAGATCCTGTCTCAAAAGTAGATAGGTAGGTAGCATATTTGATTTTACACATGACCTCTCATTATTGACTCCCAAGTCCCTAAGGCTTTGAAAATCATTTGTTGTCAAAACCAGCTTGACTTCACTTGACAAGAAAATCTGACCTACACACACACACACACACTCACACACACACACAAGATAGAACACTGAAGAGAATTCCTCAAACATAAGAAGTAATCTCTAGAGGAGGACAAACACAGGAGGAAAGAAAAACTAACTCAAAGATAAAAACCTGTGAGTGTTTTACAAAAGAAACACATAAATTACAATTCACGATGTTGCTCAAGCAACCGGAAAAAGGCAAAAACAAAAATGTTAGCGAATATAGTCCTAAAGTTGTCAAAGAAATAATCAAAGTATTAATTAATATTAACAAGTTAAAGATATGGACTGAAATTCTTGGAGAAGTCAAGACTGAAAGGAAGAATTGATAAACCTACATCTTAAAGACAAACAGACAGACAAAAAAAAAAAAAAAACCAGCAGCATTTGATATTAGTGTTTCTAGAACTAAGTTAGGAATAATCACACAAACAGTAAATACATAGACGACCAAAAACTCATGCTAACTCAGGTCAATTTTTCTTGCCAAATAAATTGAAGCAAATTTTGAGAACAAATGATATTCAATGCTTTGAGGAATTGGGAATCAATATGAAAGATTATGGGTCAAGTCTGTATGCTTGGCTACAAAGTAAAACACTATGATACTACTCGGTTTCTTGAGAGGGATGGGGCAGCCAGGCTAAAGCTTTAGCTCCTACGTATTGTCAGTACACAGCAGGCCTAAGGGGCAATCCCAGCATCAAAAGGGAGCAACAGAGAGAAAATGGGTCATGACGTGTGGCTTCACAGTACTATACTATATCACCACTACCATCACTTTTTTTAAAAAGTATTTTACTTGATATGCTTTTACTGGATGATCCCAGTGCTCTAAATTCCCATTTGCAGAATGTACTGCTCATGAGCAAGGGGCACTAGAGGGCAGCAGAGCATAGCGGATCCTCTGAAGCTGCTCTAAACATTTCAGTTTTCAAGCAAATGAAACACAAATTCATGCATTAAAATTCATGCATGCTTTATAGTTTTTAAGCTTTATTTTGAAGCAAATCTAATTTTATATAAGTAATTTTGAATTTTGAGAACATACTTGCATAGTCTTAATGCAAAATTCAATTTATAGCATTTACCATACTTGTTTTATTATTCTTTCTAAATATATATGAATTTGCCTTCTTATTTTCCTAAATCATTTGTAAACACTTTCACACCTCACATGTTTAAAAAGCAGTATGGAGCCATACAGATAGCTCATCAGGTAAAACAAGAGTTCAATCCCTGCAACACAACCTCACCCCTGCAATAGGCAGGTACAGTGGTACCAATCTGTAATCCCAGCACTGTTACTGGGAGATGGGAGGCAAAGACAAGAAAACAAGCCAGAAGCTCATGGACTAGCTAGCCTAGGTACACAAATAAGTGGCAAAAACCAAAACAAAGAGAGAACATGCAAAAATGAGGTAAAAGGCAAGAGTTGATTCACAAAAATTGTCCTCTGACCTACACATCATATGCTTACCTACTCACACATATGCACACAAAAAATAAGTAAGTTTTTAAACCAGTAGTGTATACTTCTTTAATTACAGCATCAATACCAAATTTAAAGTGATACAACTATAGTCTAAATGCAGGCCACATTTCAATTTTGTTGACTGTCCAATCATGTTTAGAGCATTTTCACTTCCTACTGTAAAGCATCTGGTCCAAGATCATATACTTTATCAGGTCTCCCCAATATCTTCCATCGAAACCTACAGTTCTCTAACATGTTTGACAAAAAAATCCATTCCTTTTCAGACTTATTTACTTACAGGGTTAAGGGAATTATGACTGTTCTCTCCTTAAATCCTCTGGTCTCAAGGAGAGAACTCAGGTGAACAGGCTTAGCAGCAAGCACCCTTACCTGATGAGTCATCTCACCAGTCCAACAGGAACATTTTACACTATTACAATTTACTGAGGATCTTACAGAACCTTTTAATGTTATTATACTATATATTATATTATATGCTCTATTATAAATTAAAACCAGAATGATATCAGCTTGAATAAACATTCATTCAAAAATACCCAAAACTTAGGAACACAGACAAGAGCTTACAGCACTTAAACCCACAGAATAAAAAGACACATGGAAAAGTAAAAGAAAGGAACAATTTCACACTATTCATGAATCCTTTCCCCCAGGTTTGCACAGTTCAGCTGGGCAGGTTCTCTTTTTGTAGGGGAAAAAAAAATAGTAAAATAAGAACCTGACTTCACAGGAGACCTGAGCACCCAGACCAGTACCTATACATGCCACCAGGCACTGTGATCCAAAGCCCTATAGACTCAAGCTCTAGACATGTTCTAGCACCAGGCCAGAACACAAAGTCAAATGTCTAGGTCCATGCCAGTAGCCTCTGTTGCCAAGAAAGCTCTCTCAGAACCATGTACCAGCCCTGCTACTTCTGGATCAACATACCAGGTTGTCCCCACAGACTCAGGTATCAGATGCACTCTAGCAGATAGTCAGCAGGCCTGCCTCAGTAGACCCTAAAATGAGGCTGCCCTCTGTGGATCAATAGAGAACAAACAATAAGATCAATTGCTTCAGGCCCAATAAAGAGGATATCAGTGCCAGGCTCAACTCTCACAAATCAGCACTATGCCTAGACTTAAGCCCATGTCTGTTTCTATGAACCCAGACAGTAGGCATTCCACTGACCCAGGATCCATGCCAGTAGCCCACCCAAGGTCTCCAGCAGCAAGCTTACCAGGTAGCCCACCACAGAGCCACCCAGAATTTCTTGACAGACTGACTAGTAACTGGCTTTCCTTCACTCAGTCCAGGTGTATAGACTGAGAACTGCTTGCTTGTTTCTTCAAGTGCATCAATCAAAGCAAACCTACAAGCACGTTGCCCACACAGCAGTCAAGGGAAAAATTAAGCACCAATGACCAACCATAAAGAAAGAAGAATATGAACTTCCATGCAAAGACTTTAAAAACATCAAAGAGCTATAGAAGGACACAAACAGCAAGTGACCATCCCATAATGCACATATGATCCACTAACACAGAATACAAACTTAATAATAATGCAACATGGATTAGAACTTGTGAGAGCAAATCTTAAATCTTCTCACCACAAATATGTTAACTTGGATAAAGTATTGACAGTGAGCTTGGTTGCAGCAATACTTTTACAATTCAGCTACATCACATGTTCTGTATGCTGGAAACATGCAATATTTGACAATATCTCAATACTGTTAAAAAAAATCAGAAATAGAAATTTCAAAGCATTAATCCATTGAAAATTAACAAACTGAAAATACATTAATATATTTTTGAGAACTATGTATTTCAAGATGCCAGAAGCAATTACACTGGTTTAAAAAGCATCCAAACTATTATGTGGCTTTCAGTGAAGTCTATTAAGAATATCCAGCTTCACATGAACATTCTTGGGAAAACAGAGTATTTTTGGATATGACTGAGAGAAGTAACATCCAAAGACACACATACTTTTATAGAAAACAGCAAAACTTTACAATGTGTTGTAATTTTTTTATTGACATTTTGTGAAAAACTGTAATGGCATTTTCTCAAAAAACTTGAATAATATTCAAGCTAAAATGTAGATCAGTGATACAGTACATACCTACCAGGTATAAGGCCTTGGGCTCAAGGCTGAGTACCACAAAAATAATAATAATAATTAGTCAATTAATTAAGCACATTATCAGCAACTATACTCCTGGGCATTTACTGCAGAGAAATGACAACTATATGGGAAAAGACACACTAACCATTTGCACATGAATGTTCTTAGCAGCTCTATTCACAATAGTCAATGAAAGGTTCTTTCTCCTCCTGACACCAAATACATGCTGCCTTTGCCAACAGCGATCCTCTGCTGTTGAGCACTTGCTAGTGCTCTACAATTGAACTAAATTCTGACATCATCTCCTCACATAACACTTTACAAGTTAAGAGTCAGTACTACTGACTAAGCCCACTTCATACACAAGTCACAAGAGGGTGTCCAGATATCCTATTTCTTCCTATATATCCTATTTCTATCCTATCTCCATATAAACTGAGGTCTTCCTGTGACCCTCCACACCTTCAGATTTAGTAATTAGCACTTTACTTACTCGTTTATTATTAAGGAGGTAGCTCAAAACATAAAGGGACAAGGAAGGTAGAAGAGGAAAGAAGAGAAACATAAAGTTTCTATGTCTTCTCCAGACAGCTTCCAGCAGCTCAATGTGGTCAGCAAGCTAGAAGCTATCTCCATTCTGATGCAGATCACATTACCAGAGTATTGCTCATCAGCCATGTTTATTGAACTAACCTCTCTGCCCTTGTTGGGGAGTATAACATAAAGCTAGAACTCTCCTATCAAGGCTTGGTTACTCTGGTACCAGACTCACTCAAAGCTACCTAAAATAATTTCCTTAGCATTCTTGTCTCATTAGCATAAACTAAGATGTGACTGAAAGGGAACTGTTCCAACCAATCCTAGGAAATTCCAAGGATTCAGGGACAAAAATCAAATATAAATTATTATACTACATCCAAAAATTAGAAAAAGTTTAGCTATACTTCAGCACATGAATGTTTCACCAAAGAGAAAATACCAATAAGTAATAAGAATAATAAATAGGGTCCAAATAAAAGTCTAGAGCTGAAAAATCACAATAACCCAAATTTAAAACTCACTAAAGATCTCAGCAGATGATTTAATTAAAAAAAACAATCAGCTAACCTACCAACATGTCAACTGAGATTATCCAATCTTAGTAGTAAAAAGAAGCAAAACAGTAAATAAAAATGAAAGAACCAAGAGGCATAGACCATAATCACACAACAAAATACAAAAAGCAGGAATCCTACAAGGAAAAAGAGAGAGAAAATAGCAGAAACAATATTTGAAGCAGTAATGGCCAATAACTTTGTAAATCAGATTAAAGATATGAACTTACACATGTAAGAATTTGAACAAAATCCAGGCAGAATAGATGCAAAGACATCTACATGAAGGTGCATTACAATCAAACTGTCAAAAACAATTATAAATATAAAATCTTGAAAGAAACAAAAGAAAAAAGTAAATTCTAGTATACCAAGGATCTAAGTCAAGTAAGTCAATTTCACATCAGAATCCATATTGGTCAGAAGACAGACAACACTTTTGAGATATTAAAAACAAACAAACCTGTTAAGCAATAACATATTATTATCTAGTCAAACTAGTCTTCAAAACAAAGGAGAAATTAAGATATTTCCAGATGACAGAAACTGAGGAAATCCATCACTACCAAGCCTGCCTTTATATAAAGGCTATTCCTCAGGATACAATGGAAAATACACTGAACAGTAACTCAGATCCCCATAGAGAAATAAGAACATCTAGTAAAGGTTAGATTTTTTTTATAAGTATTGAAGAATTTTTGTTCATAATGCCTTTTTTATATGATTTAAAAGATAAAGACACTATACAAAGATGGAATTTAAAACTAGACATGGTGGCTCATACATAGGTCATGGAGGGCTGAGATGTTGAGGACTAACTCAACATCAGGGCTAGCCTAGACTATGCTCGCTCGCTCGCTCTCTCTCTCTCTGTCTCCTCCCTCCCTCCCTCCCTCTCCTCTCTCTCTCTCTCTCCTCTCTCTCTCTCTCTCTCTCTCTCACACACACACACACACACACACACATAAAGAGAGGGAGGTTGGGGAGAGATACAGAGAGAGAGAGACAGAGATAGAGAATGGAGCTATGTAGAAACAAAGATTTCTGTACTGAAACTAAGCTGTTAGCTGAACCACACTGCCACAAATTAAGATGTTAAGTGTAACTCCTAAAACAACCACTAAGTTTAAAATATATACTAAAAAGAACTAGTTAATTAGCTCAGTGATTAAGAGCACCTTCTGCTTTTGCAAGGGACCCAGATTCAGTTCACAGCATCCATGTGGAAGCTCACAACCATATGTAACTCTAACTCCACGGAATCTGATGCCCTCTTCTTCTCTCTTCTGACAACGGTAGGGACCAGTCAAAAATGTGAATAGACAAATATACAGTCAAAACAATCATATGAATAAAATAAACAAATCACATATAGTATATGATTGAA
The DNA here is from genome assembly GCA_021653895.1 of Mastomys natalensis. Taxonomy (NCBI): domain Eukaryota; kingdom Metazoa; phylum Chordata; class Mammalia; order Rodentia; family Muridae; genus Mastomys; species Mastomys natalensis. The sequence continues at coordinate 4,129 of JAJTUV010001478.1, read as the reverse complement.
AGAACATATATTCTTGTAAAAGAGGAGTGAATACAAAAGTGGCAATAATACAAAATTAAGGAATTTTAAAAAAAAAAACTAAAGGACAAAACTAAGTCCATCTTTATCAGAATTAAAATTGCCAGGTGTAGCAGCACATGTCTTTAAACCCAGCACTTGGGAGGCAGAGGCTGGAGGAGCTCTAAGAGTTCAAGACCACCAACCTGGTCTACATAGTTTCAGGACAGCCAGGACTACATGACTATATAGAAAAACTTTGGTTTGTAAAACAGGGTCCCACTGGGTATTCCTGGCTGGGCTGGAATTTTCTGTGTAGACCATACTGATCTTAACTCACAGAGACCCTTCTGCATACAGCACTATATCCAGTAACAGTAGAATTCTCTATTTTAAAGACTCAGTAATCACTTCTCAAGTTCTAGTCTATATATTATTCTTTCTAGAATATTGAATTTTCTCTCTGAAAACAGAATCAGTTCACTGATTGCTTAGGAGTTAGGAATTAAAATGCCATTTTATATACTGCCTGCTCCAGCTTCAGTCATACTAATTCAGGAAAAAGTATGCAAGTGTCAGCCACAAACTGCTCAAGCCACAAACTCTAAGTCACAACTCTGGTTTCCTAGAAGGCATCTCCTATTCCTTCTAACATGCCACAGCTTTGGCTTATATGCTGCCATAATCAAGTAAGGTTTTTCCCAAAAATGTCATGTTTTAGTGGAAAGTTAAAATCACCAATGATCTTCAAAACTTGTCAACTACAGTTTTTGTTTGTTTGGTTTTTTTTGTTTTTGTTTTTTGTTTTTAATGTTACAGTTGGTAACTGGAAAAACTGTTGTTCAGCAGTTGAGAGCATTTACTTGCTGTTCTTGCAGAGGACCCAGGTTTAGTTCCCAGAACCCACATTAGGTGCTCACTGCCAACTCTAACTACATACAGTTCCAAGGAATCTGACACCCACTTCTGACCTCCACAGGCTCTTGGATACGTGTGGTATATATACAAGGACACAGCATACACATAAATAAAAATACATACTTTTTTAATTTGTGGAGCTAGCTCTGTTGAGTAGAAGCACATGCTGCCAAACCTGACAAACTTAGTTCAATTCCTAAGACTCATACAGTGGAAGAAAAAAAACAATTACTGAAAGTTGTTCTCAGACCGTCACATGTGTGACTGCATGTGTCCAAGTATACACACACAGAGAGAGAGAGAGAGTTTGGTCTGTTGCTATGGATTGTAACACCAAATTCTGTACCAGAAGGTCTAGGCCTAAAGAGTGAATTCTCACATTTTTCTGCAACCTTGCTCCTTAATTTAAAATTGTTGAGGTTTGGTCTGTTGCTATATATTGTAATGCTAAATACTGGCCCTGGTTGCCTCAGGAACAATATCCTCACATATACCAAGTAATGCTATGTAACCTTACTGTGTCCTCACCCCTTCCCTCCCATCCTGTTAGCCCTGGCTGGGCAATAAAGATGCCACAGCCTAGAGCTAGACAGGATGGGCCAGGTGTTGGTTCCTGGGTTTGGGGTCTGACGCAGGAGACCACAAAAGGAGAAGGAGAGAAGGTTTGGAAAGAAGAGAACACACCATGGGTAAGTGAATCATGAAAACATGGCCATGAAGGCTGACCAATTGAAGTAAGAGTGCCTCAGGCAGAACAGGACAAATTATAACTCGGGTTATTGATAGAGAAGCAGATACTAATAGCTTAGAGGGTAGATATCTGCCCAGGTCTAGTGCTTTAAACACTTATCATAAATATAAATGTTTTGTGTCTTTCATCTGGGAACTAAATGATCAAAGGCAGGGTAGAAACCCCCAACTGAGATTAACTATTTTCAACAACAGAGACAAAATGATTTTTTAAATAGTAAAAATGAAAAACATAACACAATAACCAAATTAAGTCATAGGACACAATAAGGATGCCTCAATCCCACTTAGGAGGAAAAAGAAAGCAATGGAGAGGGGGGAGTTGAAGGAAGGGATGTTGGAGGGAGGGAGGGATCAGGGTGGAGAGGGGACAGGGAGGGGAAAGGGGGAACATGATCAGGTATTGGGGAGAAGGGGAACAGAAGTGAAGCCCTGACAGCCAGCAGAAAGAATGGAAACAGGCAATTTTCAAAGCAGGAGGTTGGGGGACCCTCTAGAACATACCAGAGACCTGGGAGGTGAGAGTTACTCAGGACTCAAAGGGGAAAGACCTTAGATGAAATGCCCAACAGTGGGGAGAGGGAACTTGTAGAATCCACCTCCAGTAGAAAAACAGGGCATCAAGTGGAGGGATGGGGTTGTCATCCCACAGTCAAAAACTATGACCCAAGCCGGGCGGTGGTGGCGCACACCTATAATCCCAGCACTTGGGAGGCAGAGGCAGGCGGATTTCTGAGTTCGAGGCCAGTCTGGTTTACAGAGTGAGTTCCAGGACAGCCAGGGCTACACAGAGAAACCCTGTCTCGAAAAACCAAAAAAAAAAAAAAAAAAAAAAAAAAAAAAAAAAAAACTATGACCCAGAATTGTTCCTGTCTGAAAGAACTACAGGGACAAAAATGGAGAAGAGACAGAGGAAAAGGAGGTCCAGTGACCAGTCCAAATTGGGATCCAGCTCAAGGGAGGCTCCAAGGCCTGACACTATTACTGACAGGAGCCTAGCATGACTGCCCCCTAGAGTTCAAACAAGCAACTGAAAGAGTCAGATGCAGATACTGGTGACCCCTGTGGTTGAATTAGGGAAACACTGGAAGAAGCTGAGGAGGAGAGCGACCCCATAGGAAAACCAGCAGTCTTAACTAACCTGGACCCCCAGGATCTCTCAGACACTGGGCCACCAACCAGGCATCATAGACTAACTGATATGAGGCACCTGACACATATACAGCAGATGACTGCCTGGTCTGTCCTCAGAGGGAGAAGACACACCTACCCTAAAGAGACTTGAGGCCCCAGGGAGTGGGGAGGTCTGGTAGGGTAGGAGGTGGGATGGGTACATCCTCTTGGAGACCAAGGAGGAGGAATGGGATGAGGAAGTTGGAGGGCAGAAGAGAGACTGGGAGGGGGATAACGATTAGACTGTAAAAAAATATTAAAGAATATAATTATTATTATTATTATTATTATTATTATTATTATTATTATTATTTAAAAGGCAGAATACCAAATGTGTGGTGTTATACATTTGTTTAAATAACAAGATCAACACAAAGTAAGTGTGTGTGTGTGTGTGTGTGTGTGTGTGTGTGTGTGTGTACCATCTGAGAATTCCTAAATTAATAGTGGAGTCTCACCTTCCATGTATGTTTTCAGTTTATTTAAATAGAAATGGCTAAGAGTAGTTAAGGTTTAACAGTTCAGAGATACTTTACTTGATAGTCTTCAAAAATATCAGAAATCCATAGAATGTGACATTTAATGTTATTTCATTATTAAGGATCTTTTGACAATGAGACATGTCTGCTTCTGACAGTTTCCCCATTCCCCTTCAAAGAATCGAGCATCTTTACCTCCATGTGAGGTTGCTTATTGTGGCAAAGTAGCCACTAGACAGAAATTGCAAATATCGTCTGCAGACAATATACTGTCCAAAAAGGACAAACAGAGGTGGGATAGTTGACTAATGATCTCTGACAATACAGTTTAAGCTAGTCCTTCATATTTCCTGCTTCACAAAAGGTCTACAGATGGTTCTGGGCCAAAAAGCTGAAGACAGATACTCCAACAGTGTAAGAAATTAGGGGCTATCTAAGTAGTCAGCTGTCTCTACAACTGTTTATAAGTTTTGGAAGCTATAGTTGGTGCTTCCTATATACTCAGGCAATATTTAATTTGTTCCCAGATTTCTGAAGGGGTTAGAGACTAGTTATAGTCTCATAATCATCTCAAGTTGTTTAGCATTGAGAGAGAGGTTATAGAGTGGAAGACATGGTTTTCAGATGGTGTTACAGGCTAAAATCTAAACATAATTCAGGAATAGAAGTATACTCTTTAAGTTAGGAATGATGGTACAGTACTTTATCTAATTGACAAATATGATGGATTGGATGTTAATTGTATATCATACTTTGAAATTTACATGATTGTTATAGTTTTGTTCAATTTATGTCTGAGAAAAGAGTTTTTT